>BLBF01000032.1:12031587-12045282 GCA_015471245.1 Laticauda colubrina | reverse complement strand
AGCAGCTTTGGAGGCTGCCTTTCCGCTGCCAGCAAAAGGGCTTCTCCTGGATCAAACCAGAGATTTTGCGATATCTCTGGGATCCTGGGACTGTGCCCTTCACAATCCCCGTCTCTACGGGACGGTTTAGGTCCGTTAGGACCGACCAGGGGCGAAAATATCAGCTGCGATCTCAGAGCCCCGAGATCGCAGCTGTAACACCGAGACGAAGCTCCACCTTCTCCTAGAACCCTGATCTTAATGCATGTAATTTGGTCCAAATAATTTCTGTAACTTGAAAGAAATAAGAATGTGGAAATGGGAGTTGCATATAAATGAGGTGATACAATCTGCTTATGACATATTATTTTCTTTGTAGGCTATTTTAGTTTTAAAAAACCTTGTCTCCCTCTCTATCCACAAAGAAATCATAAACAGAGAACTTTAGCGCTAAATTTAATATCATCTTTTTATGACCCCATAATCTTTTGTGGGGTGGAGTCATGGTAACTGAATGGAGCTGAGTGTTTACTGGCTGAATGCCCTTCCTGTCGCCAATGCCGAGTTATATATTCAGCAAATATATTCTCAATGTGCCCAGAGAGAGAAATATCTGCTTCTACATAGGATCGAACTCATAGCTTCCTGATCGTGAGGCAAGAGCTCAACTTCTAACACACCGCACCACTCACTGCTAAATCTAATATGCAAATGCTTGAACAAAAATATACAAATCACAGTATTTTGTATTACCATCATGACAGAATATTTTGTGCTGCAGATACTTTCAGTACTTGCCATCGCAAATAATCTTTCTGAACACTTACCATTGATTATATCTGTGGTTATAATACATCTGGAAACAGACTGAATTTGTGACTCAGTAAATATTTGATGCTACAAAAGAAGCAAGATGGAAAATTTTCATCATTCCATATAGGGAGCGGAAGATACTTTTAAGAGACATCATTGTCACTTTGGAATATTTTCAGAGAAGAAGAAATGCTTTTTCCAAGGATAGAATTGTTGCCATCTAATGAAGCTGCCATTAAAAAGTAAGATATGCTATTGGAGAGAAAAGTGAATGAGGAACTGAATGAAGAGCTGAATTAACAACCTTTTTTTTTTCTTTCTGCATAAACCACTCAGAAAAATAATGTATTGGGCTCTTAGCAGCAATTTTCAATTAATTCATATGTGAATATTATTACAATTTTCTCCAATTTTTTTGGAGGAAAAACAATGAGTTAAATTTTCTTCTGATCTCTAGGTCATTATCTCCAGATAACATTATCTTGAAGAGTTGTTGTAGAGAAAATTTGGGAAGGGAGCTATCTATATATTACATTGACCTTCTATATAAAAGGTGGAATATAAATTGAACTATTATAAAATATATTTCCTTCTTTTCTTGCATTTTCATTACTGGAATTTCATATCTCATATCTTCAATTACGTGAGAAACAATAAACTAATGTAATCATAAAGGTTATTTTGTGTTCAGGTATGATGGACACTCTCCCAGGTTTGTCAACTCTTGGTCTTACAGTGTTCAGCTACTATTTCAATGGGTATGTATTTAAAAAGTGGTTTCAGCATTAACCAGGCTCCTGAGAATATATGGTCACTATATTTTGCTAACTTCCTGTCTAGATGTTTGGATGGCTTTACATGAGGGGCTGCCCTTGAAGATAGATCAAAACACCTGATTGGAATAAAAAGTAGCAGCAAATTCACTCATTGAAACTGGATGTTATGATTATATTACACCTGGATTATATAAACTTCATTCCTAGTTCCTCTCAGCTATAGTACCTGAAGGAACATGTCTTTCTATATGTGATTATTTAGACTTTAAAATAATCCTCTGGAACCTGCTCCAGTTCTAAATCCATGCTCAAGGCAAGGACTGGTAGTCTAGGAGTAGGTCATTTCAGTGCTGGAAGCTCAGTTGCAGAATACCCTCTTTTGTGAAGCATGTCTGGCCTTTATTATATTACCTTTTCAGCAAAGGGAATACTTGTCTACATTCTCCAGAGACTCTTGATATGCTAGCTAGATCATACAGTTTTAACGGGTAAACCGCAACAAAGCTTTTTAATCAGTATGTGTCTGCTGTCTATGCTTATCCTATTTTTAAAACATACACTTGATATTCATTTAAACAGTGATTTTAATTTATTGGATCGCAAAATCCTCTCTGTTTTAAAGGGCAGTGCATGCTCATTTTTGTAACCATTTGACTGTTAAAAGTTCATTTTCTGATCTTTTTCATTTTGTATTTGAATGCCCTTTATTTATATATTTGTATCACTACCTGTGTGATTATTTTTTCCAAAGCATAAAAAAAATTATATTTATTCATCATTCATTGTTACTCTTGATTCATACTCAAATTCTGACTTTTCTCTCTTCTCTCTTTTTGATACGATTACTTCTCTCCATAATCAAAGAGGCCATATTTAAATATGTCAGAATAGGTCAGGTGCTCTGAGAAGAAAGATGTCTCATTAAATGGCTTGCTCGCTTTCTGTTGTTGCAAGATACAGTGAACAGACTCATTAAAGGGTCTACATTCTTTTGCTGTCATGGTCATTATTACAACAATCCTGCCCTCTGAGCAATTTTTTAAAGACATTTCCTCATAAATGGAAGACAATATTTCCTTTGTTTTCTTCTCTTTCTCCCTCTTTAGAGGGGAACAATTTGATCAAAGGCCCCTCCCCTTCTTCTTTCCACCAGATATGGGAGAAAATAATACAATTTATAACTCAGAATAGTACAATCAGCTCAGATATGCCATACAAAATATACAAAGATTGAAAACCTATAATCTAGTATGCTGTAGAGAAAAGGTACCTCTTACCCTGATGCCAAAGAGATTAGCATGAATGCCCAGTAATCTGGGGGGCGGAATGGGAAGGGTTGTTATCTTACTGACAACCGAGAAGATTCTTTCTCCAATAGCCACTCCCTAAGTATAATTTCACTAGTTTATGTCAGTGGTGGGATTCATGTTTTTTTTTTTTTTTTTGCTACCTGCTTTGTGGGCGTGGCTTTGTGGGCATGGCAGGGAAAGGATACTGTAAAATCTCCATTCCCATCCCACTCCAGGGGAAGGTTAATGCAAAATCCCATTCCCTCCCCACCCCACTAACCTGCTTTCCAGCTCCATTCTCCTGTGCAGAGAAACAAAAGAAGACCTAGCTGATCAGCTGGGAGTCAGGAGGCAGAGAATAAATGGGGGTGGAGCTAGTCAGAGGTGATATTTTCTGGTTCTCCAAACTACTTAAAATTTCCGCTACCAGTACTCTAGAACTTGTCAGAACCTGCTGAAAACCACCTCTGGTTTATATGAAGAAGGACCCTCAACCATAGGATTCTTGAGTTGGAGCCTCACTTGGGCTACCAAATCTAATCATCTGCTCAATCTTCAAATTATATTATTCCAGGCAGATTGGAATAGTGGCCTTTGCTTGAGCACATCAAGAGAAAGAAATTTGACTAATTTACTCAATCTGAGTAATTTGTTCCACTGTCAAACTTGCTCTCACACTTAGAAAAAATTTTTTGTAAAAAAAAATATTGTTTGGAATTTTCCTTCCTGTAACTTCAGTCACTTACTATCCTGCTTTCTCTGAAACAACAAAGAAAAATCTTTATCTTCTGTGTAACATCCAGAGGTATTTGAAGTGCTAATATATGGTGACTAACTTGACCTTTTTCAAGGCTAAACACATGATGATCTTAAGGCTAGATCACACTGGCCGACGGATGCAAAACGTATGCAAAAAGGACACAGTGGATGAGCAAATTTTCGGGGGTGGCTCCATTTATTGTCATCCACTCCAAAAAGTGGCAAAAATTTGCATAAACAGAATGGAAAAGAAAGGAAAAGAACGGATGTGGGTAGTATGTAGCAGGGATGTTAAAGGGATGTTCATAGGAAGCCTAGAGGATGGATATCGGATGCAAACCGTTCACTGCTCATCCTTTCTATTTCCGTGCTACTAACGCTGTGTAGACGTTCCATGTACCTTTTGTTTCCTCCCTCTTTCCATTTTCAGCTGCAGCGGATGTTAGTTGCGAGGATGCCCAGAGGATGCAGAGAGGATACAGCGGACATTTAACAGATATTAAACAGACATAGAACATTTGTTGCTCATATGTCACGGATTTACATCATACACAGCGGAAAGTTCGTCCGCTCAAAAAGTTTTGTGCAGCTCAAAACTTCTTGAGCAGATGAAATCTCAGTGGATGGATGCTCAAAGGATAGAGCGTATGAAACACGTATGCAGTAAGTACACAATGAATGCATAGCGTTTTCCAATGGATGGCAAGCTTTTTTAGCATTTTACATCCTCTTTGCATGCGTTGGTGCAGTGTGACATGGGCTTTAGGATTTGGTTCAGATCAGAGGTGTCAAACTCACATCGTTATCATTGCCTTTCTATGAACTGCTTGCAGTTTCTTTCAAATCTTCTTAAAGTATGATGACCAGAATAGGACAGCATTGGAAAGACACATCCAAATGAGTAGCATAGAACAATTACTCTCAATGATTCAGAAATTATGCTTTTGTTTATGCTGTATAAAATTATATTTGCCTTTTATAATAGTCATGCCACATTGTTGGCTCGTATTTCATTTGCAATTAGCCATTTCCAAGTTCTTTTCCCCATATAGATATATATTTTATCCTCCATCCAATCCTTATGCATGAGGTTGTTTGTTGGTTGGTTTGTTTTTTTCATAACTAAATAACTTTGCACTTATCTTTGTTACATTTCATTTTGTTACTTTCAGGTTATTGGTTCAACCTGTTGAGATCATTTCAAATTTTATAGTAAAAATAAACCCTTAATTTAATGGGTCTCAGTTTAGCAATCAAAATCTGTTGGATCTTGAAGACTGTTGAGTAAATGAGTCTTAATGTGTAGTCTGCTGATTATATCTGGCACTCATTCCTCTAGCTCTTATATTGGCCAGCTCATAGAGCTGAGTGGTCATTATGGCTCTTCTGCATCCAAGTTCTGATCCTTACCCTACTTGTGATGACATGGGATTTCTTGGATGTAATTCATATTTGCTGTGCTAATCCACCATTTATGTGGTTGATGGAGTCACAATCACAGCCGTAGTACTTGAACACTCACACACCTCACTGCTTTTTGCTCCTCATCTGTAGCTCTAATTCCACTTTTCATTGGGAGACAAGGGACTTTCTTGATCCAGTATCCATTTAATAAGTCATTTGGCTTTAATGAACACCCTTCCCTATTAGTTCTCTAAATCAAGGTGGTTTTTTTTTTATAATATTAAATTTTCACCTTTAAAAAACAAATTCTATATAATTTTTTTGCAGATATTTGTGACATCAGTTATACCATTCTCCTGTACATACATTACATACACTGTTTATAATTACAACTTTAAAGCTTCTACTTTTGCATTATATTTTTTTCTATTGTCTAACCAGACATACCATCTATCTCAGGTCATATACTATTCTTTACTTTATCTCTCCTGCAATTCTACTGTGAATTTGTTCATTTCTGCGCAATCCATTGCTTTTTTTATAATCCTGTCATTTGTGGGTGTACCATCTAATTTCCAATTTTAAGCATATAGTATCCTAGCCACTGTTAAAATGTGTATCATTAAATATTCATTCTCTTTTGTATATTCTCCTTTGGTTATCCCCAGTAAAAACATTTCAGGTTTGGGTACTATCTTTAGACTTGTTATTTCCTGGAACCAGATCTGTATCTAATTCCAGAATTCTTTCGCTTTTGGGCAGATCCACCACATGTGGAAGAATGTACTGGGTTTCTTTTTACATTTCCAACACTCTGATTTTAAGTTTGGATAAATTTTAGCCAATCTTACTAGTACTAAATGCCAACAATAAAACATTTTATACAAATGTTCTTTATATGAGTCTGCCAATGTTAATTTATATTTTTTGTCCATAATCTTTCTCAATCTTCTGATTGTATGCTGTATCCAAAATTTTTCATCTAGGTTATCATGGTAGGTTTCACTACCTCCTCTTCTCTATTGAATTTTAAAAGATAATTATACATTTTGGTTATAGGGTTGCAAAAACCCTAACCCTAATCCTAAACCAAGGTTTTATTTATAAGCATTCTCTTAATACCTCCATGCAAATCATTAATGAACACACTATAAATCTATTTTAATTGTCTTTCCAGTCAGCTCCCTTTTAATTACCTTGCTAATAAGATGTCATGGAGTCATTTCTCAAAAGTTGTCATGGCCAGCTCAGGCTCAGGGAAAAGTGATAGAGAGGAGCCTGTTGTGGGACAGCTGGCTGGATCTCAGCCTGAAGAAACTTTGAGGCTGATTCACCTTCCTATGCGCACAGTCAGAAGATGAAGAATTGGGGTTGGCAAGACCTTCCCAGCCCCAGAGCATACCAACAAAAAGCAATGGCATTCAGTACATCTCTTTGCACACCAGGGATGTTCCCAGTCTTGATGGAGACCACTGTTATGCCTTGCTGAAACTAAATATTCTATATTAAGCAAGTTACCCAGTTTTTTTTAATAACTTTAATCTAGCAATATTTGTTTCCAATCTATGAATGCTGATTTCATGTTATGTTATATTATATATTCAAATTTCAAACCTTTGGTGTTTCAAGTCCAACATCAATATTTTTATTTAAACTCCAAAGGAATGGTATTGGTATTGGTTTTGTTTATTTAATTGAATAGTCAACGATCTTATCAATAACATAATGTAAATATATAACAAGACAAAATGCAGATAAGTTAGATATATAAGAATACAGTAATAAAAATGTATGTGGAAAACCAGGGAGTCAGAAATCGGATAATAGATCACCCTTGCAAGATACACCAATTTGTTCAATATATTGTGTTCTTAGGACCGCTGCATTGATTATAATCCAAATGAATGGGAAAACTGCATCCAAGGAAGACTGGTAAAGATTAGCAAGGAATGATCTAGCAATTCAACTCATATACCATACCTTCACCCACTTAGGAAGGTATGACTTTCAAGATGTTTCCAATTTCCAATTTAAGCAAAGAAAACAATTCTATGTGTCCACTGAACTTTGAGAAACCTCTAGCTAAATTATATTCTCATTTGAAATAATTTTTGTTAATTCATTTTTAAAAGTTAATCCTGCATATATCTTTGCTTCTTTGTTTCCAGGACATATTCCTACTCATATCTAAATATAGCACAAATATATCTTAGTAACAACTTTTTTCTGATGTGTCCCCATGGCATTTTTCTGTTTATTTTATTTTTTTTCATTTCATCCTTAGAACATGAGTGAGATAGTTTCAACCATCCTCCCTCCCTCCTTCCTTCCTTCCCTCCCTTCTTTCTTTCTTTCTTTTCTTAAAAATAAAGTTATATCTTTACTTTTTACAAAAATATTTTTCCCACAAAAACAACAGCAATATTGTAGTTCAGATTTCCTCTTTATTCTATCACCATTCAAGAGAAGCTTCAAAGTGTACAAAAACAGACAGGCTGACCACCTGTTACTTTGGAAGTTAGTCAGGCAGTGACAGGTAACAAAAGAAATAGAGGTAGGATCGGAATTGGAAAGTAGCAAATTCCATGCTAGCAGAGTTTCTGCTATTCAAGCATGCATGGGTTGTATTTTAGTTGAGTATAGAAAAAGACCCTTAGAGGAAGATCTCAGTGTGTACATAACATGTTTTGATTCTGTCCTTTTTTTATCCATAGCAATTTTCTGAGATATTTTCTTCCCCGATTTATTTCTTTTTCACCATCTTATACTAAACACAAGACAAAATTACCATATCTTTGAATAACAGACTACGGTCTTTATCATCTGAAATGTCAACTGAACATGGGTGGGATTCATTTTTTTTAACAGCCAGTTCTTTGGGCGTGGCTTAGTTAGTGGGCATTGTTTGGTGGTCATGTGACTGGGTGGACATGGTTTGATGGTTATGTTACTGGCTGGGCATGGCCAATTCAACATCACTCACATCAAGGCACGCATCTCCTCGCCTAGCCTCTCATGACAGTGGGGATGCTGCAACAGTCGTAAGTGTGAAAAAGTGTGAATAAGTCACTTTTTTCAATGGTCACTCCACACAAACAAAGTACCAGCAAAGGAGGGGGAAAAAAACTCCAAAGAAGTTCCAGAGACAGGAAGTTTAGTCCTGCCAAGAATGCAATAAGGATTAACGGAGAGGCAGTTTCTATAAGCAACACCAGAATGTTTCCTTCCTGCCTTCCTTACAGGATTAGGCCAGTAATTTCTTCCAACAACCAGTTCTCTGAACTGCTTAGAATGTTTATAACTGGTTCTAGCGAATAGGTGAGAACTGGTAGAATCCCACTCTGCAGCTGAAGTGGGAACCACTACTGAATACTTAGGAAAAGCAGTGAAATTACTCCACTGCTTATATTGGACTAAAGACAGTGCAAAACTATATGCAATCTCACCTCAAGAATATTCTCAGTTGAAGATGTAAAATCTAATTCTGCAAAGTTTTCTGGGTCAGAGCAAGAGATGGTCAAGAAAAAGCAGAGTTTTCTTTAATCCAGCTATTCATAGACACAAATGAAGCAATCAAATACTTTTTTGTTCTTCACATTATTTCCAGTTTCTTTCCATTTTGTTTGGTTTTCTTAGAACAAAATGGAATTTAAAAGGAAGGCCTGAGATAAGGCTTCAAGATGATGTAAACAAAACATATATCACCTGGGATTTTAAATTTCAGAAGAGAAAAGATATGAAACTACTAGGTTATAGGAATAGCAAACACAGAAAAGTACAAGTTGATAGGCTACATTTTGGTGCATGGAATGCATCAGACTGGCAACTATATAATCTGCTAAAACTTTAGCTGATATCAATGCTTGGACTGTATTGAATTAATGTTCTTACAATCATAGGAATAAATGAAGCACTATTAATCCCAACTTTCATAATTACTTCAATAAAATTAGCTTTATGTACTTACTTTCTCATTCATTTATTTTTAGTTTTCACATTTGTCCCTTGTATAATTCCGACATCATTAGCAGAAAATCTTAGCTTTCTGAAAGTGACTCAATACTTCTTCTCATCATATTTCAAATGATTGATTGAATGACCTCAAGCTTTTGGATTTTGGTTTAATATTTTACGACATTTAAACCCTAACATCATTGGTTTGAAGCAGTGGTGGTATGCTACCAGTTTGGACTGGTTTGGCCAAACCGGTAATATCAAAAGCCTCCTACAATCAGCTGAGAGGAGAAAGAAGAAAAAAGCACAGGATTGGCTCTCCCACCTGCCTATGTGCTTTTCTCTTCTTTGTCCTCTCAGCTGATTTGCGCTGCAGGCCTCAGTTGGTGTGGGGAAAGCTGTACATGTTTAATGCATGTGCATTAAGAGCATGCATGCGATTACTAAACCAGTAGTGGAACAGGTAGGATCCCACTGCTGGTTTGAAGGATATAATTTCACATAGAATGTTACTTCTATAGAGTCGCATTTATAGAGTAGATTATTTCATAGAAATGAATGGCCTATAAAGATCATGTTTGTGGATATACTGTGCACTGTCTTCCAAGATGCTAAAGGGTATGTGAATAAAGAAATTATTCTAAAAATGATGGGGTCAAGTCAGGCCTTAACAGAAGTTATAAATGATTATCCTCATGGAGAAGGATTTTATATCTTATTCTTGCACAGAATTGGCCATTCATTTGATATGTACATTGACAAACTTAGAGGACAGAATAGATTTTAGTAAAATAACATAAATGTTCATATTATTGTTAGGCATAAAGGGATAACTAATTTGAAGTTCAAAGAACAACTTAGCATTGGGATGAATACATAGCTTTCTTCAAAATCTTTCTACCATGAAATAGCAAAATAGTGCAACAATAGTACAACATACTGTACTGTTTTTACATACTGTAAGAAGGCTTCATGGGGGCAAAAAAATTAAATCATTGTGGCTAATTTTCTCAGTGAAGATTGTTAGCTTCAATCAGTATATTTTATATTTACTCAGCCTGCTTTTTATTCTCCCCAGGTCTGTAGATCAGTTGTTGTTGCCATATTGGGAGAATGGATTGTAACATGTGGATATTTTTTTTAAAAAATCTCAGATTTCCAGAACTAATTCCTGCTCATGGTTTTCCCCTTTTGAGTGGAATAATTTTTTCTACAAAAAGGCATCTTTGTGAGGAGAAGTGCATGGTGCTTTCAATAAAAGTATGGACTAATTTGCATGGTACTTAGTATCTCATTTTCAACCTTATCCCCAATGCTAACAGGATCAACCACAAAGGAATGTTTAAGTGAAAATGAGCAATACAGTCCCTATTTGGTTTTTTGTTGTTGTTGTTTTAATATAGCATTCCTGTTGATATTGAGCAAAACTCTGCCTGGATTAACAGATAGTTAGAAATAAGTGTGTATGTTGTGTGTTGCATGCCATATAAGTAGGATACAAATAAGAAGTCCACAGAGCAGCCTGGTGGTGAAGATGCTTGCCTCCCATCAGAAAGTTGGGAGTTCAATCCTTAGTAGTGGTGGATATTTCTCTCCTAGGGTGCAAAGAAAAAATATCTGCTGCAAACTCTGCATGGCATCAGGAGGGGCATCTGGCCAGTAAACATTCAGCTTCATCCAGTTGCCCTGACTGTACTCTGAATTAAAGAATTACCAGGTTGTTAAAAAAAGGGGAGTTTATTTAAGTAGGATGTCCATAATTTACAACTCAAGCAAATGCAATTGAAGTTGATATATGGAGAACAATGTTTTTAAAAGTTCTTACCAACAGCTTCAATTGCATTTCCTTAGGTTAGAAATTATGCCTATCCCACTTGTATAACAGAGTTTGTTATCATTAATCTTAATCCTAACTGGCGTGCTACCTTTTACTTCATAAATGCCTATTAAGAATATTGCTCCAGTGGACAGTTATAGAGAGAGAATTTACTACACGGTTAAACTGGAACATATAAAAATCTGTTCTCACTTATCTGAAAATTTAAATAGTGGCCGTCTGGTACAATTTATATTTTATGTCCCATGTTTAGCATGCTACATTTTATATCTTAATACAGTACTAAGTGCTATCTGATTAAAAATGGCATATTTTCACAAAACATGATTATAGAAAAGGATGGATGGAGAGACAAGAGTCTTTACCAAATTCACAACTAGATACCACTCAGGGCAATTTTTGCCATTGAAAAAGTTGGTTTTATACTGCAGTTATTTAATATATATTTATCAACTTCCCTGTTTTATAGATGTGAAATTGATTTTTTGTCACTGGCCATAATATTTGATTAACCTTAAAGCCATTCAGACCTAATATTCAACCCTGATATTCTGTATGATTTTCCAGAATGTTGTATATTTGGCATTTCACCATGGCAATTATTTTTCTGGCTCCTATTTAGCTTTTAAATAGGGTGAACTGTCACACATATTGCAAATACTTTTATTCATTTATGTTTTTCTCCCTAGCCTACTATCTAAAAGAACTGAAGTTATTCTAGCCAGCAATCTTAATTTAAAAGATTGAAATCTGTTTCCCAAAAGCAGTATCTTATAAACACTATAAGCCTATTCCTTAATTATATGACATCAGGAAACATGACTGAATTATTCTATACATGTACAACAGTCACGCCCACCAAAAACTGCCAGAAAAGGTATTCTAACCTTGTTTTCTGACCAATGAGCTATATTTCAGTAAACATTGTATAAAAAGACAATCAATCATACAGAATAAAAAGTGGCATCAAGCTAATTAGAATAAAAAAGAAAAATTGTATACTTAAGCAGACTTAACAAAGTAATAAAACATCCAGCTTTACCCTTACACTATTGAATGTTGTCCATGTACAAAATAACTTTTGAATGTTTGACCAAATTGTTTGCAATTCCTTTTCTTTGTACATTTTGTGGGGAAGGGGAAGGACTCTAGAGTCGATGTCCAACATCTCACCTCAAGTCCCAAATGATGCAAATCTGTCTTGTCACATAGAAGAAAAAGATGTTGTTGAAGCAGGAAGGTCCTCTTCTCAGAGTGTTTAATATCTTGTAATTCAAAGGTTGACAGATGACCAATACCAGTACTCCATTGATTGTACTTCCAAGGTCCCTTCCAATTCTGTTATTCTATTTATTATATGTACAGATTTGTAAGGATTAGGGTTCTTCTGGCCATTCCTCAAGAACTAATTAAGACAGTTCATGTTTCTTGATGTCCTGATGGGCTTTTGAGTGCTTTAGGACCACATGTATCAACCAGTGGTGGGATTCAATTTTTTTTCTTTTTACGACCAGTTCTGGAGCATGGCTTGGTGGACGTGGCATGGCTTGGTGGGTGTGGCAGAGGAAGGATACTGCAAAATCCCCCTTCTTTCCCCACCCCACTAACCTACTTTCCAGGTCCGTTCTTCTTTGCAGGGCAACAAAAGAAGACCCAGCCGATCAGCTGGGACTCGGGAGGCAGAGAATAGATGGGGGTAGAGCCAGTCAAAGGTGGTATTTGCCAGTTCTCTGAACTATTCAAAATTTCCGCTACCGGTTTGCCAGAACTAGTCAGAACCTGCTGAATACCACCTCTGGTATCAACCTGCAATAATTGATTTAAAGTCATGTTAATAATCCTAACAATTTAAATCTAAATTTAGCCATAGTAGGATAAATCCAAAACATAAATTAATGTTCCAGTTTCTAAATTGCAGGTCCAGCAGCAAAGATTAAGTATGATATTCATAAGTATACACATGATAGAATCTTTTGTTTTATACATTTCATTTTAAAATTGACAGGAGTTAATCTCAGAATCTTTAAGACAAGTTTCAAGTGATTCACAAAAATAGAATATTCTACCTCATTATTCCAAAGTTTGCATAAATAGCTGATATTAATTTCATCATACAGTTCAACAAGTTAAATAAATAAATAAACCAAACATTTAAAAATGGCTACATTGAAAGCAAGATGGTCCAGAGTAAAACAGTTTCAGAATTTTACAAAACAACAGTAGCAACAAGTAAAACAACACAGTTTAGACTTCTTTATATAAAGATTATTTCTAAATCTTCCATATTCATGAGCAAAATGGTCAAAATAACATTACATTTTCTATAGATTCATCTTGTGTCATTAAATGCATGGAACCCAATATTTGCCAGGATTTTAATGAAGTCATATCTTATTATTCAAACTGGGCCAAATAGGGAATAAATTAAGCTTTTATTCTAATCAATAAACACAGCTGAACTAAACGAAGTGAGAAATACAGATGGTTTAGGTAATCTATAACGTATATCATTCACACACAGTAGAAATTTATGCTTTCCTTTCAGTGATATCCTTTTAACTTTTTCAGAATTTCTAATAATGCAACAATAAATTCAAAGTCAGTTAAATTAGAAGAGAAAAGGGAAAAAGGCAGCTCTCATGTGCACCATAGCATAACTTTATTCAAGGTAATATAGTTCTGCTGATAATCAGATGAGAATATAGATTAAATAAAAATGTCAGTGCAAGCTGTAAAACTTTGAAGAAGCTTAAAATAAATCAGCTTTGAGTTTGCAAATCATATAAAAATATAAAAAGTGTTCTCAGTCTCCAAAGAAATAATAGCTGCTAATATATAAAGCTAATATATATATATATATATATATATATATATATATATATAT
>BLBF01000032.1:12001312-12031487 GCA_015471245.1 Laticauda colubrina | reverse complement strand
ATATATATATATATGTTTTCTTAGGTTTTTGCGGGTACTTACATGTGTGCTGTTTAGCTTCCTTCGGGTATTATCCCACGTCATTGTAGTTCTGTTAAAGTTGTTGCAACATTTCAGCAGAATCTCATCTGCCCTCATCAGGCTTCTGTATGGATGTGGGTCTCACAGCCTTTGGTTTTAAATTTGAGGCTGGCCTACCCTGATTGGTTGGGAGTCTTGGTCTGTGTTTATTGGACTTGGAGTTTGATTGATTGGTGTTTCTGGTTTCTTCTGTCTGTTTTGTGGCTTTGATTGGCTGGCAACACTCTGTTCCTCTATTGGAGGCTTTCAGTTCAGCTTGGCTTCATGTGAAAGGACGGCTGTTATCTATTAGGAGGCTAGGTTTCACCTGGGTGCTTGGTGGGGGGGGGTGTTTGAGCTGGAGGCATCAGAGGGAGTCTGTTTGTGCTCAGATGTTTGCCTGGCTTGTAGTGTGGAGATCTTTCTATTTGAGAGTGCAGGCTTCCAAATGATTGACAGTCTGGTGGAATCATCTCTTCTATTCATGCTGTCAGGTCTTTTTTCAATCTCTATGGCTTCTCTGATGATTCTGTGGCTGGGGTTTTCTATTGTGGCTAGGGTTTTGGTGCCATTGAAGTTGATGTTGTGACCTGTGGTTTTCATGTGTTGGACTAGTGAGGAGGTGTGTTCCAGTTTTTTTACTGCATTTTTGTGTTCATCTTCTATTGGTCTGTCCTATATATGTGGCCGGGCATGAAGCACAGGCAACTTCCTATATGCCTTGGTTTTCCAGCTCAATTTTGTCTTTGAGGTTTCTAAGGATGGCTGCTATTTTTTGTCTGTTTTGAAGGCAGTCTTGATGTGATGCCTATGTAGTATCTTACTGATTTTGTCTGTAGTACCTCTTATGTAGGGCAGGACATCTGTTCCATCGGTCTGTTGATCTTCTAGGTCTCTATTCTGTCTTAGTGTGTTTTTGTGGATCAGGCTGGTGATTTTGTTTTGCTTAAAATACATACATACATACATACATACATACATACATACATACATACATATATATATATATATATTTACAAACTCAATACAGAAGCCTGATGATGGCAGATGAGATTCTTCTGAAACGTTGCTACAACTTTAAAAGCACTACAATGACGTGGGATAATACCCGAAGGAAGCTGAACTGCATTCATATATATATATGACTGTCAATCATTTGGAAGCCTGCACTCTCAAATAGAAAGATCTCCACACCACAAGCCACGCAAACACCTGGGCACAAACAGACTCCCTCTGATGCCTCCAGCTCAAACACCCCCCCCACCAGGCACCCAGATGAAACCTGGCTTCCTAATAGATAACAGCCATCCTTTCACACGAAGCCAAGCTGCACTGAAAGCCTCCAATACAGGAACAGAGTGTTGCCAGCCAATCAAAGCCACAAAACAGACAGAAGAAACCAGAAACACCAATCAAACAAACTCCAAGTCCAATAAACACAGACCAAGACTCCCAACCAATCAGGATAGGCTAGCCTCAAATTTAAAACCAACAGCTGTGAGACCCTGACCCACATACAAACTCAATACAGAAGCCTGATGATGACAGATGAGATTCTGCTGAAACGTTGCTACAACTTTAAAAGCACTACAATGACGTGGGATAATACCCGAAGGAAGCTGAACAGCACACACACACACACTCACACACACACATATATATATATACTCTAATATCATTATTCTCCATATAAATCCAACCTGAGTAAGGTGAACAATAATTGGAAGACAAGCTGTAATCTAGAGGGCAAAGTAGCTTTTAAGATCTCAGCATCCACAGTTATTAAAGAAAGAAACTTATAATTGAGGACACATTTTGAATGCTACTTTGTTTCAGCAGGACTGCATTTGCCTCATTAAAACTGAATTATGATAATCTTATTTGAAATAGATAAACCACCAATGGATAAGAACCAAATATATTTCCTGCACTTGTCAGAGCCAAGAGTCTTTCCAATTCTTTACTGGAACTGTTGCCCCTGTTTCTTCAAGGAAAAAACAACAACGAGAAAACGAGATTAAGTAATTTGTTCTTGTTCTCAGTGAAAATAGGATTTGTGTGCAAAATAGAGGAACATGTATTTGAAAGAGGGGGACAAATATTCCTACAGTCTTAAATTATGCATATAACTCAGCAAAATGTTACAAAGTAAATCTGGGTTCTTTTCCACTGCTAAAAATAATCAGAACAGGAGTGTTAGCTTTTAGGAGCCAATGTGAGGAAAATAAAAGTAAATCCAAACCTATTATGTCCTGAAGAACCCAGCAAATTATATTTTAGATGCTTTAATTCAAAACCTGCAAAGGACAATTACTGGACTGGAACCGTACTTCCCAAGGCAATCATTAACATGGCTGTTTTATGCGGGTCATGATCCAGGATGCATATACCCACATTGCAGTCAGTTTGGACTAGCAAATATGACCAAAGAATAATCCAAACAGTAAATCAGCAAGGTTGGAAAAGCCCCAATTACCCCAAAATTTACTAGTCCTCACCAAATGGTAAACCCATCTCCTTATCAACAAATCATTTAATCTCCAAAACATGTCAGAATTGAAATGTTAAATTCTCCAAAGGTCTGACTCCTTATCCGGGGACTTGTGTACAGTGGAAGCTTGCAAAGACAACACAGTTAGATAAGCAGCTTTCTCACAAAGAAGATAGAAGTGATACAGCTGCTTTGCAGAACACAGAAATCATGTTATCTGTCTCTCCATCCCAGGGCTGGAAGTCTACATTCTCCTCCCATCTTTTCAATCAATAGAAACATGTTTTTGTTTTTTTTCTTTGATTGTGAGAGGAATTTGCTCCAGCACTGTTCAAGTTAGGGAGAGGCTGTGTTTAGGTATAAACATTGCCTTAAGCTGCAGACAGCAAATCCAATCCCCTGTTCCAAGGAGAATTGTATTGGATGACATCATTATTGCTATTAACATAAATAAACCAAATGTTATACATGAGATCAAGACATATTCCCAAAGTTTTTAATCAATATGGCTTTCTTGTTTCCCCCTCCCTGAATGGATTAAATATGACCCTTTGTTATTCTATATACAGGTGTCAGATTTCTTCCTATTTCATTTTTAAGATTTTCATGAACTTGTACACCATTTCATTACATGCCTGCCTAGGGTATTTTGTATTTACTGGAGATGCAAAAGTCATTCTCAAATAAATTTCTCAGGCAGAGAAGCTGAAATTACATCTGATTGCTTGGTAGGATACCTGAAAGCAGGATTTCTCTTCTTTTTTTCTTTTATACAAATAGCGCAGGTGAATTATTTATTGGTTTAATGGGGCTTTTACAATTCTCTCTTCTTTCAAATGTCTGATTTAAAATCTCCTGAAATCAACCAAAGACGAACTGCAGAGTTTGGGGAACATTATTCCCAAATAAATGAAAAAAGGACAGCACCTGGAGACTCCTTTTTTTCAACATAGAAACTTTTTAACATTGAGTTTCTTTTCTTGTCTATTATGGCAAAATAATTCCTTCTGAAAAGAGATGCTATTTGAGATTGCTTAATTTTAGTGTCGTTTGGGGGTATGTGACTAGAAATTATTTTTCACTGTAATTGTTTTTTGAGTCTTAAACTCAAATAACTGGTTGTTATTACCTAATAACTACCTAATCTCTGGTAGGTTCACTGATTATTAAAATTGCCTATCTTAAAGTATGGCTTTGCTAGATATAAATAAAAGCTTAGTGCCCACAAGAACAGGAAAGCACTGAAAGATAAGGGATCAAATATTATTATGAAAGATAAGGGATCAGGACATTATGACTCAAAAACAAAATTGCCATTCCACCATCAGGACACAAGTACAGAAGGAAAGAGTCTGTATCACAATATCTCTATGTACACACTTCATTTTGATGTAATCTCAGTTTATGGAATATGCCTATAAGAAAACAGCTTAAATTGCAGTGCGCCAAATTTGTTATCATATCTGCATTTCTATATTTTAAGGTCATGGGAGGTGAAGCTTAATTTGAATTCCTTTCTATTTTTTCCTATTTATGGTGCACAAAGGAACTATAAATATGTGTAATTTTATTTCTATTACTTATCTGAAGAATCATTAGCATTTGAGTAAATCATAGGCACTAAATTAAAATAAACATGCTGTTAATAAGTATTTAGTCACAGAAACAGAAAAAAAAACCTGTTTCCCAGAATAAAGATTTCCGAAACAGCTGAATATTTTGAACATTGAGAAAAGATAAACTCTCATGGAAATAGATGTCCATTATCTGGATTAATTTGCTGCATCCACAAAATCTACTAAAATTATTCAATGTCTTAGATAATTCTAGCTCTTCATTGTGCATTCTCCATCTTTCCCTACACAAACATTTTGAAGTTATTTTTCTTTTGCCTGTTGAAAAATTCCAAGGCTGTCGTGCTCTTTGACAATTACTCACTCCTATAATATAACATCTGGTGATCATTGAATTTTTGTGTTGGTTAAATGAGCTGCATCTAATACTGAGGCAGAGGGAAAAAACCCTCTTGATAAATAAAAAAGGATGACCACCTTGCAAGCACTATTAATTGCTCAGTGTGCTGAATTTAACCCTGGAAAAACAGCAGATGCTGTGAAGGTTGGCAGCAACTGGGTTAAAGAAAGTCAGCTTCAATCCTAGACAATTTGTGTTGCAAGCTGCAGTGCAGAAGTCATTTTTTTAAGAGGAAGATTCACATTTTAGTAAGAGGAAGAGAGCTTCACCCTAACAGGACTGCTGAAGGAAGGAGGAAAACAGGAAAGAAGCTATATTTGATAGATGATTTGGAAGAGCAAAATTTGCAGGATAAGAAGATTCCAATTTGATAACGGTGGGTAGAAGAACAGCCTGATCATTATTACATCCTGTTGCCCAGCTCCAGCTCATTTAATACTCTACCATTCCACTACATATAACTGACTTCAAAATGTGGATATGAAATGCTATTTCTAAGCTGCTTATAAAGCCTGATTATTAAGGGTTCATGGAGACCCTGTAATTCTCTCTACCCAGTCTCACAGCCTATATTTGAGCCCATTTCAATTTGTACTCCATCCTTTTAAAGACTTCCTGCTTTTACATTAGCCTATGACTGAAGTCTGCATTCTTCATGAGGCAGGAATAAAATAGCACATTTTTTTCCAGGTTAACTCACGGTTAACATGCAGCAAATAAAAGGAAAGGGAAAAGCTGGTTCTCCTTCCAGTAATATTCTGTACTTTCAGATAATGTTTGGAGGGAAAGAATGAATTGTGTCAGATGCCACTGCTTCATCTGTATTCAGTTTTAAAATTGTTATGTCTACTGTTGTATTTGAAGGCAGCAGTAGGAAAAGAGGCCCTTCTCTTTCTCAGGATATATACAGTATTTCTATAGCCATCACTAAATTATAGAGGAGGAAGTTACAGCAATGGTAAGGATCCACTTTTGATCAATAGTCTGTACCAGTTGGAAGTTCCATGAATGAATGTATGCTTCTTCCTCCACATCAAATAAGCTAGTGGAATTTGAAGTATGATGGTGTTACGAGACATGTTAGGTCAATATACTGAGGTTCCCTTCATAAGAAGGATCACTTAGCATTTTCTTTTTTAATTTTCCAAGGTTAGCCATTTTCTCCACCTATTGTTTTTATTTTGGGGTTTGTTCTAGAAAATAATGATAGTTTATATTTTATTTCATTCCTTGTTTCCTTGTTTGATACTTCTTTGTGATGCCACTTTGAAACCTCCCGCTGAAGGCATTATCGCTGAATCTCCTCAGATCAAATCAAAGCTATTCTGGGCATAGATGATTGTAGAAACAAAAAACACAATCTCCTGAATTTGATTCTGTGCCATTTAAGTGTATTCCTCCTTCTTTACTGAGATAGGAAACTGGCACTTATATGTGAGTTCTGGAACTTTATTTGCTATTTTTTATTAATGGTTAAAACATAAAATATTGTCCAAATATCATCTTATCTCCAAGAGAAGAATGTTTTTAAAAGTCTTTCAGGCCATCAGACTGTCATAATATTGCTACATCAATCTGGACTCCCTTATATTTATTTCATGTTTCTAGATAGGGTAAATTCCAAATTGGAAATTAAAAATGGGATCTAGCATATTGACTCCAAACTGATGACATATTTAACTCCATGTCCCAGCTCTGTCTGTAGAATAGAATAGAGCTGGAAGGGACTTTGGAGATCTTCTAGTCCTTCTACTCAAGCAGGAGAACCTATACCATCAGACAAACGACTGCCAAGTCCCTTCTTAAAAACCTCCAGTGATGATTTCTGAAGGCAAGCAGTACTGGTTAATTGTCCTTATTCAAAATGCCTTCAACCAGGTTTAGACAACAGGAAATTGTGCCATGGTTTAAGTATCTAATGCCCATGTCACACTGCCCAACGGATGAAAAAAGGACACAACAGATGAGCAAAATGTTCCATCCATTGTTATCCGCTCTCAAAAGGGGCAAAAAATTGCATAACCAGAGCGGATAACACAGATGCGGGGAGGACGCAGGGCGGATGCAAAGCGGATGCGGAATGGAAGCCCAGCGGATGGAAGCAGATGGGAGCGGATGGCACATCCGCGAGGCTTCCGGGGGGGCCTCAGCAAAGCGGACGCAGAACAGATACAGCGGATGCACAGCAGATGAAGCGGATGCACAGCAGATGCACAGCGGATACAGAGCGGAAGCCTAATGGATGCCTAGCGTTAATTGCGCATTGCGTCAGCCCCGCGGATATAATGGAAGCAGCTCGGAAGCAGGTCGCCATTCAGAGGAAAGACCTGCTGCCGGACGGATTGGCTGCCTTGCCTGCCCTGCCTGCATGTCTGCCTGCAAGCCTTGCTGCCAGCCTTGGTGCCAGCCTGCCTGCAAGCCTTGCTGCCAGCCGGTCTGCCTGCCACCCTTCCTGCCAGCCTTGGTTCCTGCCAGCCTCCCTGCCAGCCAGCAACCCCACAACCATGCAGAAGCACAGCAAGCCTTAGCCATCTGCTGCCAGCCCTTGCAAGAGGGATAGGGCTACCATCCCGCCCCCTGGCCCTCACTCTGGTTCTGCTGGGGCTTCTGCAGCATGGGCTCGCTCTTCTGGGGCTGGGGCTTCTGCTGCTTCTGCTTCTGGAGGAGCTGATGACAAGCACTACAGCACCAGCCACCTCTACAACACCTGCACCCTTTACCCCTGAGACTGAGCGACCAAGAGGAGTTCGAGAGACTCATTTTTGTTTTATAGCTTCTTGTTAGTAAAGTCTATATTTGATTCATAAACTTGCTTCATTTCTTTTTTTTAATAAAGTCTTGGTGGAAACTTTTAGAAATGGTTTAAGCCTTTGCATGCTTGTGGGATGGGTTAGGATAGCAGTGGGATAGATAAACCTCCAGTGCAAGCATAGTGGGACTGTATGGTCCACCCTCCCAGGTGCCACACCTATGACCCTTTATTATCAATAATAATGTAATAATTATCCAAACATGTCAACATAAACACAACTCTTTATTAAATGCCCTGTTCATTGTAGGCCAACCAAACATACATGGTCCAATCTCATCCGTGTGATGAGACAGGCTGAAGGAAGCATCCATTAAGCATTTACCATCCTGTCTTGCCACTCCACTGCTCCAGCTGGGGAGTTGCACCAGTGTTTCAGGAGGTTGTGCTGCTTCTTCCCTTCACGTGAGGCTCTGTTTGGGCCTTGCACATCCTCAGTGTCAATCAGGTTTCGCCCTTGCCTCCATTCCCCAGGCTCCATGTCCCCATTGCCTTGTTGGAGGTCCACGAGCCTGTTCTGCAAGACTGGGTAGCGGGTGTGCATGAGATTGTGTAGGATGCAGCAAGCTTCCACGATCCTGGGCTATGCTACATGTTGGTGAGAAGTACCTGGAACCTGATGGCCAGGATGCCAAAGGCGTTCTCCACCACCCGTCTTGCCCTGAACAGCCTGTAGTTGAAGATCCTCTCTTCATGGGTGAGGTATTTGGAGGTGTAGGGCTTCATGAGGTAGGTTCTGAGGGAGAAGGCGTCATCCCCCACGATGAAGTAGGGCACATCTTGCTTGTTGTTGGGCAGCGGGTCTGGATCTGGGAAGCCCAACATGAGGTTGCCTTCCAGCTCCTCCTTGAGGTCACTGGCGTTGTATACCTGGGCATCTGAAGATGAGCTGTTGCCTGAAGCATCGATGTACATGAACTTGTAGTCAGCATCGACCATGGTGAAGAGGATGATGCTGAAGAAGCCCTTGTAGTTGTGATAAGTGGACCCCGACTTGGCTGGAGCTTTGCAGGCCACGTGCTTGCCATCTATGGCTCCAATGGTGTGTGGGAAGTTCCACATCTGATACCACTGCTCTGCAACTTTATTCCATCCTTCTTCAGTGGAGGGGTACTGGAGGAGCTCCTCCTTGTATTCTTCAATGATGGCCTGCACCACTTCTCTGACCACAATGCTGATGGTGTTGGGTGGCACCCTCCAGCCGTACTGCATGCTCCTGTAGGTGGTCCCTGAGGCCAGGTGGCACAGAGTGAGTTCCACCTTGAGCCCAGGTTCCAGGCTGGGCCAGAAGTTGGTGTTTGTCTTGGTCAACCTGGGTGTCAGCCGCTGCACAAGTTCATCAAACATGGCTGGAGGCATCCTCATGAAGTTCTGGAATGCCTGAGTGTCTTCGTTCCTGAGCTCCACCATCAGCTTGTTGTACAGTCCGTACTCTGCTCTTCTGGCGAACCATCTTTGGACCCAGACTTTTTTTGGGTGCCTCCTTTTCTTCCCGTAGTAGAGTTCACAGAGCCTGTAGATGGTTTTGCACTGTTGCAGAAGGATGGTGGCTGCCGAAAGGACTTTGTCACAATCCACGGTGGACATGACTTGATGCTGTGGAAGAGGAAGAGTCAGATGAAGGCTGCAGAGGTCTGCACAGCTAGGCTGCTTCTTCTGAAAGTGAGATGCAGGCGAGTTGCTCCCCCTTTTTATAGGCAGTATAGGTGTCCCTTTGCATACTCTAGGCATCCTGCAGACATCCTTAATATCCGAGATAGGTCCCCTCTGCAAAGGTTTTTTCCATTTTAAATGCTTTGTTTCCGTGCTGCATCCGTTCTGCATCCGTTCTGCATCCGTTCTGCGTCCGTTCCGCTTCCTCCCTGCGTCCGGGCAGATGCGAGTTGCGCGGATGCGTAGCGGATGCCTAGCGGATATAGCGGATGCGTAACGGATGCGTAACGGATGCATAGCGGATGCAGAATGGATGAACTGGATACATTTTCTGCAGAAAAATTTTGGGCAGCCCAAAACTTTTGGAGTGGATGAAACGTCCATAAACGGATGCTGGATGGATAGAGAGGAAGCAAAACAGAGGCAGTAAGTACATCACGTTTTCGAATGGATGGCAAGCTTTTTTTGTCTGTTTTACATCCTCTTTGCATCCGTTGGTTCAGTGTGACATGGGCTTAAAGTCCACAACTGATCTGGATGATCTGAGGAAGAAATTAATGCTAACAAAATTTCAGTTAATGGTTAATAGTGATTTTGGAAGGGCAAAGGCAGGTTTCCATTTGACTTTGAGTTCCCTCTTAAAGATTTGGCATGATAGAATTTCTTCATAATCTGTTTTAGGGAAATATATTGCAAAGATTAGGAGAAACTATGTTGCAGGTTTCATTCAATTTGAGGTATGCTAGCTGGATTCCATGTTTTTTCATGTAGATTTGAAGGTTGCTAGGAAAGCGTCTACCTTCCTGCTGGAACTATCCTTAGATTAGCAAAAAATTGCTAAACCAATACACAACAGGACTTTTATAACCAAGTGAAATAGCTTCCACCTATGGAATGAGACAGCTCATGGCAGCTGACATGCAGTGGCCATCTCATTCCGGCCAGCCAGCAAAAGCATATACATTGACTATAGAATAAAAAACCTAAATCTATACTGAAAAAATGCCTAGAAGTTGAATTCTGGCAACCAGACTGCTTTTCTTTTCCTGTTGGTTCAAATTTTTCGCTAATTGTTCCACGGCAAGTTGGCTGCATTGAATTGGCTTTGGCATGTCAGCTGTACCAAGCTGGTCGCATCAAACTGGCCACAGTGAGTTGTCCTGGACCCTCCACTTAATAGGAATAAATGTAGTTTCAACCAGCTTTTCATTGTTATACAACTAAATAGACCATTGATATTATATAGGTCAGTGGCCCCCAATCTTTTGGACATCAGGGACAGATTCTATGGAGAGAGGTTTTTCTGCAGATCACAGAGGGCATGGTTTTGCATGCTGTCTACATCCCAAAGATGGGGCTGTGCTTGTTTGTGCAACCCAGTTTCTGGCATACTGCAGTTCAGTGACAGTCCATGGACCAGGGATTAGGGACCTCTGATTTATATAAGTATATGAGAAGATATTGGCAGACCCCTTACATCCTGGACACAAACTTTTTAAATTCTTTCCCTTGGGATAGCATTATAGGGTATTGTATGACAAGATAGCTGGACACAGAGAGTTTTTCCCTCATGCCTTTACTCTACTGAACGCCTCATTGTTACACTTGACAAAACATGATGGCTACTAAGTTCTGTCTAAAGTGTTTTTTATATTAACCCATAGAGTGTATCTGTCATACTATTCATCCTTTTATTACTTATTTCCCCTTCAACTGATAGCATTCTATTATTATTAATCATCACCTCGGTGACACAGTGGTTAGAATGCAGTACTGCAGACTACTTCTGCTGATGTCTGGCTGCCTCAATTTAGCAGTTCAAATCCCACCAGGCTCAAGGTTGACTCAGCCTTCCATCCTTCCAAGATGGGTAAAATGAGGATCCAAATTGTTGGGGGCAACATGATGACTTTGTAAACTGCTTAGAGAGGGTTGTAAATCACTGTAAAGCAATATATAAGTCTATGTGCTATTGCTATTGTACAGTCAGTCAGATGTTCAGTCTAGATTTGGTAGTTTTGTCTACCTATCGTGTTCTCACCAAGGACCTGGGATCGGCAAATCTGGATGATGATGATATTGTTATTATATATTATTAGTACTAATACTATATATTAATAATACTATTTTTATTGTTTTTGTTTCTATTATTTTTATTTTCTCTGTTGTTTTGCAACTACACTGAGCAGTGGTGGGATTCAAATTTTTTTACTACTGGTTCTGTGGGCATGGCTTGGTGGGTGTGGTGTGGCTTGGTGAGTATGGCTTAGTGGCAGGGAAAGGATATTGTAAAATCTTCATTCCTTCCCCACTGCAAAATCCCATTCCCTCCCTTCCCCACTAACCTGCTTTCCATCTCCATTCTCCTGTGCAGGGAAACAAAAGAAGACCCAGCCGATCATCTGGGACTCGGGAGGCAGAGAATAGATGGGGGTGGGGCCAGTCAGAGGTGATATTTTCTGGTTCTCCAAACTACTCAACATTTCTGCTATCAGTTCTCTAGAACTGGTCGGAACCTGCTGAATACCATCTCTGACACTAAATGCTTTTGTATTCCTTGTGTGTCTAGTCATTCAAATTCAAATTTAGTATATTCAACATATATATATGTTCTATATATTAAAAAAAATGCTGGGACTTTTTAATCCTATATTGGAACCTGGAGAGGTTATTTGTGGTCAATGCAAACAATGTATGAAAGCCCTAATGGAATTTTGAACATATAATAACTTATTGATTCATTATTCTTTTACTTGGTTGTTTTGGCATATGGCCAAACAAATAAGCTAGCCTCAACTTGATTTGACTTGCTACTCAAGGTCAGTCAATATTGATCAAGTGCTACAATTTCTCTGGCAAAAAAGGAGAAAAATTTAAATGTTTGGGAGGATTAGTACCACTAAGACTATAAGTGCTGCAAAATAATGAAGGCATTAGTTTTAAAGAGGAAATAAGAGGAAGTAAGAGTTTTGTAGTCTTGTTCAGTCACTTGTGATAATTAGTCACAAAATAGTCACTTACTTTAGCTTCAGTAGATCCTTTCTGCTTCTTTCCAGATCAACAAATAATCATCTGAACTAAGGCTTTTCCAGAAGTCATAGTCTGATCAAAGTAACCTTTTGGCTTTTGGCTCTGACTTGCTTTCTTTGGATTACATCTCAGTTCATCAGACTAGTTTAATTCCTTTGAAATTCCTTTTTAATTTCCAGTTGGCAAGTAAGGAAGAAAAAAAATATCAGTATTCTTGGTATTGATTCAGCTGGCTCATCTCATCTTTGCTATCCATGATGTGGCTTCAGCCTGTGTACTGGGATGTTCGACCACTTGCACTTGTCAAGTTCCCATCAGTCACACTAAAAGCTATTTTTTTTCCTTTGGAAGAAAAAAGTAATTGCTTTCCTGGGCTATTGCAGTTTTACTTCTCTCTCTTTCCTGAACTTACCTTTTAAAAGTTTTGTATAGTAGCACATGGAAACTTTTTCAACCATGCAGAAGAAAAATTAAATCAGCTGCATTGCATATTATGAGCAGAAATACCATTACCTTTGGCACTATTTACAGATGCCATTACATGATTAAAACAAACAAACAAACACGCAGTCCAGCTTAAACTGTGCTTCACTAAATAGCTTCTACAATTTTGCAATTTTCCAGCAGATCGTGTCAGCTTTAGGTTTCTTTTTCAAAAGAAGCAACTCATTGTATAATGCATGTTTTACTGAAGAGGAAGGCTAGTGAGGAAAAAAACCACTAATGAAACTTTTTAAACTGTCTGTATTATGCTGATACTTGATCTGTTTTCTAGTTATGTGTGTGGAATTGTATTATTTAATATTTATTATTTTTGTCACAAATAGTAAACTTTCCTTTGGAAAGGTAGAAACTGATTAAAGCAACTAAGTACAGATAGTCCTCTGCTTACAACCATTTATTTAATGGTTATTTGAAATTACAATGGCATTGGAAAAAGTGACTTATGACCATTTTTCACACTTACGTCCATTGCAGCATTCCTGAAAATTCAGATGCTTGGCAACTGGCTCATATTTATGACAGTTGCAGTGTCCCAGGATCATGTGATCACCTTTTGCGATCTTCCGAGTCAATGGGGAAGCCAGATTTCCTTAACAGCTGTGTTATTAACTTAACAACTGCAAGTGCTTCACTTTAACAACTGTGGCAAGAAAGATAATTAAATGGAGCAAAACTCACTTAACAGCTGTCTCACTTAGCAACAGAAATGTTGGGCTCAATTGTGGTCACTAGTTGAGAACTACATTTTTATGTAAAAAGATGCTACTACACACATTCACTTTCCTTACAATTTGAATACAATCCGAGAACAATTCTTTAAACCATATAGAAGAGTTATTGGTATTCTCAACCACACTCATAAAACCACTATTATTATCAATTAAGTTAAGTGATAGCTTTATTTTCTAGTCAGAAGGATGTTATAAGCAAATTTGGCTCATTGCAATGCCTATTTCCTTATGCAAATATCTCTTCAAATGTGATGACAACCACCCAGATTTGAAGTTGTGCAGCCATGTGGACTGAAAGTTTTAATGCCTCTTTTTAATGAGGACACAGTCCATCGACATCTAATGCATTTTTTGGAGTGCTTAATGCTACCCGTTATATTAGTTTTTATTGCTTATTAGTGTTGAACAGTTGGAAAAGTGGATTTTATTTTTGTTTAAATGTTATTGTTTATAGGGCAATTAGAAAAGGAGAAGCAGAAATGTTCTAGGTCTGACCTTGTTTATATGAAAATATCCTTAAGTAACCACACATACCTGCTTGTTGATTAACAAAATAGTGGCTAAATTAAGTTGGTCATAAATATCCCCATCAATTTTGACTTCCCATGGTCCAGGGTTAGCTCCTCCAAAATTTTACTTTTTGAAAGTGCCAGTGTTATAGGATATAGGAAATGAGTGATTGTTGTGCTGGAGGTCACTGATCAACTAAATGATTAAATAGTCAGAAAGCCTTCAACAGTAATGCTGTTCATATGTGAATGACTTTTGGGAAAATAGATTAATTGATATGAATGTAGCAATTTTATATGAATGTGTTTACCTTATGAAATCTTCTTCTGTTGTATGTTAGGTCATTATTTCCCCTTGAAGATTCTTCAAAGACCATGAATATCTTACATTTGTAAAAAGTGCCCTGAGAGAATAGAATAGAATTCTTTATTGGCCAAGTGTGATTGGACACAAAAGGAATTTGTCTTGGTGCAAATGCTTTCAGAGTACATAAAAGAAAAGATACATTTGTCAAGAGTCAAGAATCATATTTAATAATAGTCATAGGATATAAAAAGTAATTAAATCATACTAGGAAACAATCAATGTAAATCGTAAGGATACAAGTGACAAAGTTACAGTCATACAGTCACAAGTGGGAGGGGATGGGTGATGAGGAGTGATGAGAAGATTAATAGTAATAGGAGTGCAGATTTTATAAATAGTTGGACAATATTGAGGGAATTATTTGTTTATCAGAGTGATGGCTTTTGGAAAAAAACTGTCCTTGTGATTAGTTGTTCTGGTGTGAAGTGCTATAGCATTGTTTTGAGGGTAGGAGTTGAAACAGTTTATGTCCAGGATGTGAAGGTCTGTAAATATATCACTTGCTTGTATGGATGAAAGTAACTGATTTCTAAAATACAGGATGGAAAAAAAAACTGTAGCTTAATTTAAGGAAGCCATATGTTCTAGGTATAAAGAAGAAAGAACATTAATCTTGTCTAGAACAATCAGGATAATGGCTTTCTATGGATTTACAACACAGTGTTGTAGGAATATTTCACTTAAAACTAAAGAAGCAAGTGCCTCTAGGTATTATAATCTTCAATTCCCATTAGCCCCAGCAAGCAGAATAACCACAAAACATGGGAAAGCAGGAAGATTATCTAGCCTGACTTGGAACATAATGCTGACTGTTTTGCATTTGATGTTCAGCATCAGGAGCTATAGCCAAATAGCCTATAGTATAAACTGGACAAACAACATTCTTTCTCTTAAGGCCTGTTCTCACTGGCCGAAGGACGCAAAATGTATGCATAAAGGACACAGTGGGCGAGCAAAATTTCGGGGGTGGCTCCATCCGTTGTCATCCACTCCAAAAAGTGATGAAAATTTGCATAAACAGAACGGAAAAGAATGGAACGGACGTGGGTAGTATGTAGTGGGGATGTTAAACGGATGTTCATAGGAAGCCTAGCGGATGACAGCAGATGGAAGCGGATGATGCCTCCGAAGGGGTTCCGGGGGAGAATTTCAAAGCAGACGCATAGCGGATGAAGCGGATGCATAGCGGATGAAGCAGATGCATCACAGATGCCAATAGGAAACAAGGGGATGCCGCGCGGATGTATATCGGATGCAAAGCAGTCACTGCGCATGCGGGGAGTATGAATTGTGTCAGCTCCGTGGATGTAAAAGGATGCAGCATGCATGCAGTCAGCAATCAGGGGAAAGACGTGCTGCCACATACATCTTGCAGGAACACCATGGTTCGTCAGTCAGGCAAGAAGAGGAAGCGCGTGCCTACTTGTTCAAGCCCTGGCAAGGTGAAGAAGGCCAGAACCAGCATCCCACCCCCTAGCACTGACTCTGAAGCTGCTGCTGCTGCTGCTGCTGCTGCTGTTGTGGTGGACCAGCCCCAAGGCCCTCAAAGCCCTGCTGCTGAAGGCCCTGCTGCTCAAGCCCCTGAAGGCCCTGCTGCTCAAGCCCCTGAAGGCCCTGCTGAAGCCCCTGCCAGAGGGAGGAAGAGGCAAGGGAAGGAGAAGGGAGAGAGGAAACAGTACACTGTTTCCGAGGATGATGAGGATGATGTGCTGGAATGGCTGAGAGAGAACGAATACCTCTGGAGAAAGGGCCATAGACTCTATCGGGACACCAAGAAGAAGCAGGAAGCTTGGAGAGACAAGGCAGAGAGCCTGGGGTACACTGAAGAAGTACACCTTGGATGGTGGCAGCACATGCACACCTGGTATGGCAAGCTACACTTTAATAAATCCAGGAAGGCCGCTGTCAAGCTTACTGACCGGGAGATGTACGTCAAGCCCAAGTGCAGTTTCCTGGAGGGTGAGATCCGCCACCGAGGAGCAGCCCCTCTGACACCCCTCTCCCTCAGACATCCCACAGACAGCCAGTCCTCTTCCAGCCAGGAGCCAGCTACTCTGTCCAGTCAGGTGTCTTCAGAGGGCCCACAGCAGAGACCCCCCCGATAGCTGCACTCCCCATGCTGGAGGACTTGGAGGATCCCATGGAGGATGACACCCTGCTGTCACAAATGGAGGAAGAAGCAGCAGCCACCAGAGGCCAACCCCAGCCCCAGCTCCAGAGGATGCAGGCAGAGAGGCAGACTGGAGGGCCAGGACCACAGTGTGCTGTTGGAGATCAGGGACACAATGAAGACCAGCACAGAATTTCTCTCTCAGCTGGTCCACTTGGACAGAGCATCCTCGGGCCGGAAGCCCTTCATTACCTACGTGAGCCAGACCCTGAGGGACCTGCCCGAGACCCAGTTCCAGGTGATGAAGCAGAAGATCACATCACTCCTGCACAACCCTCAAGGACCAGCTGAAGCTGCTCCTACCCAGTCCAGGTCTGCTCCTCCACCCCAGGCTTTGTCACAGCCCTTCCACGGCTTTCAACAGCCCCTCACCTACCAAGGCTATGACTACCAGGACTTCCCACAGCAGAAGCAGAACTTCCCAGTCCAGGCCCAGGTTCATCGGACACCACAGCCTCCAGTCCTCACCCAGCTGCAGACCAGACAGCCCCACTACACTCCTCCTTCCTCCACCCCACAGCCAAGCCCGTCAACGGACAATCTGTCATCAGTATTGGGCCTGACATCTCAAGTCCTTGATGAAGGGCCTCTCAACCTCACGGGACTGAGTCAACTCTCGGATAGCTTCCTGAACACACCACCACCTGTTGTACCCTCGGGGCCAAGCACCCCAATGGTGTCTCAGACCAGCACTTCAAGCTACAGCCAACTCCACAGTCCCTGCCTGCTTAACAGCTGAGACCATGGACATGACTCAGAGTGACTAAGAATAGTGTCAGAGACTGAGTTGTTTACTTGTTAAGTTTATCTTTGTTTAAGACACTTTACTTGGTTCATTTTGCTTATTTAATACAGTCATAAAATTTACCAAAGAAAGTTAATAAAGGTTATCTTTGCTTAAGACACTTAATACAGTTTACTTGGTTCATTTTTCTGATTTAATAAAGTCATAAAGTTTACCTAAGAAAGTTAATAAAGGTTATCTTTGCTTAAGACAGTTAGTTTACTTGGTTCATTTTTTTTACTTAATAAAGTGTTGATGAAAACTTTGAAAAAATGGTTAAGCCTTTGCATGCTTGTGGGATTGGTAAGGATAGTTGTGGGATAGATAAACCTCCAGTGCAAGCATAGTGGGACTGTATGGTCCACCATCCCAGCTGCCACACATATGGACCTTTATTATCAATAACAATTTATTCATTGATCAACACATTTTAAAATAAACAAAGTTCTTTATTAATGCCCTATTCATTGTAGGACCACTCAACATACATGGCACAATCTCATCAGTGTTATGCGACAGGCTCAAGGGAGCATCCATCAATCATCTATCATCCTGTCTTGCCACTCCACTGCTCCAGCTGGGGAGTTGCACCAGTGTCTCAGTAGGTTGCGCTGCTTCTTCCCTTCACGTGAAGCTCTGTTGGGGCCTTGTACATCCACAGTGTCTATCAGGTTACATCCTTGCCTCCATTCACCAGGCTCCATGTTCCCATTCCCTTGTTGATGGTTGACAAGTCTGTTCTGCAACACTGGGTAGCGGGTGCGCATGAGATTGTTCAGGATGCAGCCAGCTTCCACAATGCTCCTCACAGTCTGTGGCTCATGCTGCATGATGGTGAGAAGTATCTGGAACCTGTTGGCCAGGATGCCAAAGGCATTCTCCACCACCCATCTTGTCCTGGACAGCCTGTAGTTGAAGATCCTCTCTTCACGGGTGAGGTATCTTGAAGTGTACGGCTTCATGAGGTAGGTTCTGAGGGAAAACGCATCATCACCAATGATGAAGTAGGGCATATCTTGTGTGTCATTGGGTAGGGGGTCTGGACCTGGAAAACCCATGATGAGGTTGCGTTCCAGCCTATCCTTGAGGTCACTAGCGTTGTATACCTGGCCATCTGAAGCTGACCCGTTGCCTGAAGCATCGATGTACATTAACTTGTAGTCAGCATCAACCATGGCAAAGAGGATGATACTGAAGAAGCCCTTGTAATTGTAATAAGTGGACCCTGAGCTGGCTGGAGGTTTGCAGGCCACTTGCTTCCCATCTATGGCTCCAACAGTATGGGGAAAGTTCCACCTCTGATACCACTCTTCTGCAAGTTTTCTCCAGCCTTGTTCACTGGTGGGGCACCTGAGGAGCTCCTCCACGTATTCTTCAATGATGGCCTGTACTACTTCTCTGACCACTTTGCTGATGCTGTTGTGTGGCACCCTCCATGCATACTGCATTTTTCTGTATGTGGTTCCAGAGGCCAGGTACCGCAGAGTCAGTGCCACCTTCAGTCCAGGATCCTGGTTGGGATGGAAGTTGGTGCTTGGCTTGGTCAACCTGGGTCTCAGATGCTCTACAAGCTCGTCAAACATGGCTGGTGGCATCCTCATGAAGTGATGGGATGCACGAGGGTCTTCATTCCTAAGCTCCACCATCAACTGGTCATAAGGTCCAAACTCCATTCTTCTCACGATCCATCCTCGGACCCACACAGCTCTTGGACATCTCCTTCTTCTCCTTCTGTGTAATACTTGAAACAGTCTGAACAGGTTTTGGTTCTGGTGATGAATGAGCGCAGGTATCATACGGACTGTGTCATCAGCCATGGTGGAGAACAATTGATGACCAAGACCAAGGGTGAAGAGGTCTGTACAACATGGCTGCTGGACTCATACTGAGATCCAGATGATTTTCTCCCCCTTTTTATAGAAAATATTGGTTGTCCGCTAGGTATCCTTCTCCATACTCTAGACATACTGCAGACATCCTAAATATCCGAGATACATCCCAGATACAAACGTTTTGTCCATTTTTAATCCTTTATATACGAGATACATATGCTTTCATCCTTTTCTATTTCCACGCTACTAACGCTTTGTAGATGTTCTGTGTACCTTTTGTTTCCTCCCTCCTTCCGTTTTCAGTTGCAGCGGATGTGAGTTGAGGGGATGGCCAGATGATGCAGAGAGCATACAGTGGACATCTAATGGATGATAACGGACATAGAACATTTGTTGCCCATATATGTTATGGATGTACATCGTACGCGGCGGAGAGTTCCTTCATTCACAAAGTTTTGTGCAGCTCAAAACTTCTTACATGGATGAAATCGCAGTGGACGGATGCTCGATGGATAGAGCATATGAAACACCTATGCAGTGAGTACACAACAGATGTATAGCGTTTTCCAATGGATGGCAAGCTTTTTTTTTAGCATTTTACATCCTCTTTGCATCCGTAAGTGCAGAGGGACCCTTCCTATTACAGCAGTTCGATGGACATACTGATCCATCAAAGTTAAAAGTGAGTGTAATGAGAATATATTCAGAAACATATTCAAAGAACCTGTTATGAAGTATCGCCCTATTTTGTTATTAGAACATGATCATATGTTTGGTGATCTCATTGCTCTCCCTTCCTCCCTCTCTGTCTCTCTCTCTCTCTGATTCTGGCCTGTAACATGTTAAAGAGATCCAAAGAATATCATGCAGAAAAATCTACTTTAGAAACTCATGGGCTGCTATTGATTTCACTTTTTTCCAAAACTAGGTTTGCATTGTTTAAATTATTTATGGTTCATTAGTTCAGGTTATTAAAAAAAATACTTTGTTATTTAGAGGTTGAGAATTCAGTCAAAGAATGGAAAGCTACTGTGGTTTTCATTGAAATACTTGGTGGGTGGAAAATGAAGAGAAGATTGGAATTGCAAAATGGTGGTTCAGAGTGAAAATGCACTATTAAGAATTCCTTAAGCCCAGATCTAATTTATGTTTAAATAAAAGTTTTCACAATCTAGACATTTCATGCCCATAGATTATGTAAATAATTGTAAATAAAAATCTCTTTATAAATAGAAAAACTGAATGACCTTTCCTTTCATAATGTTGTCACTATAGTCACCATAATACAACTACTTTCACAAGCAGAATGCCATGAAAAGCCCTGGATGCTTGTATCACAACTGTATGAAGTATATTGTAAAAAGCCAAACACCATCATAATAAATTCCTTTGGGAAGAGAAGAGAATTCTGCCTCATTTCAGACCAAATTCGTCTTTGGCTACTTTTCCTGTTCTGAGGAAAACATAATACACAACATGTTTGGTCAATAAGGATATACACCACAGATCTCAAATCTTTGAATACCTAGCAGAGAAATGAAATGCTGCATCATAATTTCTACCAGTGAGAAGAAAGAGTAAATCTTGACTCCTGTTGGAAATTATAGAGAGAATAACAATTTCTTACTGGATACATGTGTCCTGGCAAGAAATAACAACTACAACAATTACAAGTATTGACTACGAGCTGTAGCATCCACCTATCCCCACTCCCTTATCTATAAATTTGGGAGGGAATTGAAGAAGCCAATGAAGTAGAGCTCCATGCTCTACTTTTGAAAGAGCATAATATTGAGAAAAACTTGCCATTTTATTGCTGTGACCCATTGCTTTACCACAAAGAAGGACCCTAAACAATGGTAAAGCAAGGATTTTTTTTTTTTAAATAAATATTAAGGGTTATAAGGCTGGATATTTTAAGGTCTTAATTTACTGGCCAGTTTGGGAAAGCTAGAGGTTTCCTTGTCAGTGTAGCTGAGGTTACCTTAATTACATTGTCAGATAAAGTGGCCTTTCAGGCAGATATGAGGAAGTTCATTATGATGGCAGATATGAGGAAGTTCATTGATAAAGAAATTGAACGTTGAATTCATCAGTCCCAAAGGTGATTTTTCAAGAGGCAATTGTACTGAAGTCTGGTTGCCTTTTGAAATGCGCACCTTTGGGACAAGCATGACCTAGATCAGGGGTCGCCAACCTTTTGGATCTCAGGGACCACCAAATTCATAATTTTAGATCCCAGGGACCACTAACCGGTTCTGTGGGCATGGCCTAATTTGTAGGTGTGGCTTGTATGTAAATATTATAAATATTTATATAAATATTGATTATTTTATAAAAAAGAGCAATTTTACCCAAAATTAGGCAAAATAGGCAGATTGAGTTGCTCGCAGAATCACAGATTCATTCAGAGATCTATCTATCTGTCATTGGCTAGCTCAGTCTGTCACATAAAATTTGCTTGCAAGCAAACTCACAAAATTAACTCACAACAGACTATGCATGTTAATATTGATTTTTTTAATAAAAAAAAGAGTAACTTTTACCCAAAATCAGGCAAAACAGACATATTGAGTTGCTCACAGAATCATTCTATCTATCTGCCATCGGCTAGCTCAGTCACTCAAATTTGCTTGCCGTGAGTCTGCACTGAATTTGCTTGTAAATAAACCTTCAGTCCTAAGGGAGATTCGGCTGTGCTGAGTCGAAGATCTAAAGATTAGTTAGAAAGCAAGAAATCCAACTATTTCCTGCTTCCTAACTAATCTAAATCTCCCTGCACAGCAGAACAGCTGATGGTTGGAAAAAGGAAAAATAGCACTTTAGCAAGCAAGTTTACCGGGTAAGAAGTGAGTGGGCAGAGAGGGCTCCCACGGGCCATGTGGGCGATGCAGCCTTGTGTTTCTGCACAGCCTGGATTAATTGCTTTGTGGGGATGCTCTGTGGCCCACCAAAATTTTCTCATGGCCCACCAATGGGCCACGGCCCACCAGTTGGCGACAGTTGACCTAGATGACTGAGAATCTCCATAGAGATTGAGGTCATCAGATGATAAATGATGGAACACGGGTTTCTCTAGGTTGCAATTCTCTTGGCAGGGCTGACGTTGGGCTATGCCATGAGCTAGTGTCCATTCTTTGGGTTGGTAGAATTACTGGGGGACCTGTTTGGGGCAGAGATAGTCAATTTGAATTAAATGGGACTAAGGAAAGAGATGAAGTGACTTTGGTCATATCCCAAAGATGGAAGTGGGGAGAAGGAGACAGCAGTTTCTATTTTGTTTGTTAGATTTAGGTTCGGATCAGCTGGTATTTATCTTTGGAATTTTCCAAGGAATTAAAAATTCTAATTATGCTGGCAACTTTCACTAAAGAAAAATACTGAACATTTGTTTTCAGTAAAAGAAATCATCTTCTGTAACATTCCTTCAGTGGTAGGCCAAGTTAGCAGCTTTCTGGGGAAAAAGAGGCTGAGATGTATGAGTAGATGGCTTCCTTTAATCACATTAACTTGCAGAGGAAAAATTAGAGGATACCATTCAAGCAGCTCCTTGGGGGTGTGAAGGAGAAGGCAAAGAAACATTCTTACAAGTCCTTCACCAGCAAACTCTCTGAGAAATGCCTTGGGAATCAAAATAGTTGAACTCATCCCCTGATGACATGCAGCATCAGTTTTAAAAGGCAGCTTTACAAACCTATAAAAGACACCTATGGGGCTCTGCAAAGCACAGCTTGGCCAAACATCATTGCTTGTTTTGCAAACATATCCACCACAGCTGAGTCACCTTCAGAAAGTAATATTGACAATTAAATGAGTTTGAGGACACTGGAGAGAGAGAGATGAAGGGCTGCTAAATTCAGCTATGCTTTTCATTTCATTTAGTAACCTTAATTCTTGAGACTGTTCTATATAGAGAATAAAATGAAATATTAAAACTATTTGTATGTATTTTTTCCTTTATCCAAACTGTATTCTTTGGATCTCAGCATCTTTGGAATACAGTTGCATAGGAGAGCAGAAAATTGAGGTGTCCAAGATACAGTGTCCTTAATTTTGCCCCATTCTTGGATTTGTCATGTATTTCTGTTATTTTCAGCCATGTTCCAGAGCGACAGAACATCATACCCATTTTCCATAGGTTGATAGTTTTGTTATTCATTGTTTTATTATCTCAGTTGAACACTGATTATAAATTCCACAGGTTACAATGTCTCCTTTATAATGTTAGGAAAATACTGCCAGACAGGTAGAAATATCTAATATATTAGCAATATTTGTTGTAGACATTGTTCTTTAAATATAATGATGCACATTTCTTAATATAATTGGACTGATATTCTTAGTGTGTGCATGTGGGGGAGAGAGAGAGACTGGGAAGAGTTAATTATCACTACTCTAGGATATATATATATATATATATATATATATATATATATATATATATATATATATATATATATATCCTAGAGTAGTGATAATTAACTCTTCCCAGTCTCTCTCTCTCCCCCACATGCACACACTAAGAATATCAGTCCAATTATATTAAGAAATGTGCATCATTATATTTAAAGAACAATGTCTACAACAAATATTGCTAATATATTAGATATTTCTACCTGTCTGGCAGTATTTTCCTAACATTATAAAGGAGACATTGTAACCTGTGGAATTTATAATCAGTGTTCAACTGAGATAATAAAACAATGAATAACAAAACTATCAACCTATGGAAAATGGGTATGATGTTCTGTCGCTCTGGAACATGGCTGAAAATAACAGAAATACATGACAAATCCAAGAATGGGGCAAAATTAAGGACACTGTATCTTGGACACCTCAATTTTCTGCTCTCCTATGCAACTGTATTCCAAAGATGCTGAGATCCAAAGAATACAGTTTGGATAAAGGAAAAAATACATACAAATAGTTTTAATATTTCATTTTATTCTCTATATAGAACAGTCTCAAGAATTAAGGTTACTAAATGAAATGAAAAGCATAGCTGAATTTAGCAGCCCTTCATCTCTCTCTCTCCAGTGTCCTCAAACTCATTTAATTGTCAATATTACTTTCTGAAGGTGACTCAGCTGTGGTGGATATGTTTGCAAAACAAGCAATGATGTTTGGCCAAGCTGTGCTTTGCAGAGCCCCATAGGTGTCTTTTATAGGTTTGTAAAGACTATATATATATATATTAAAAATTGCATGGAAACCATACTTAAATGCATTCATACATACATTTTGATATATTATTTAACAAGATCTACATTTAAAATGTATTTCACTTTAAATGTGTAGATTTCAAATCTGAAAATAAGCATAAAAATGCTTTGTCAGAAAAAGAGAACTGCATTGCAAAATTGAGGGAAGTATGACATCCAATGGAAAATTCTTTTCAAATCTATTCAGCCATCCAGATACACAGATTAGTTCACATCACAAAGCACAAATAGTGATTTCCTCAACTATCCTTAGCTCAGATTGATTTGTAGATGTTCTCCTTTCTTGACAAGCCTCTATCATAGCCTGGGTTACATCTTTCCTTAGTGACACTCATGTTAAATTTTGGCAAAATAGGCCTGTTACTGATTGTATAAACTTTGCAAACCATTTAATGTGCTCAAAGCACTGAAAATACTAAAATCTTTACTTAATCATCCTGCCAGGGGGACCAAATCAAAACTTATGCTGCAATTTAAACAGCCCTTCCTGCTGTAAGAGATACAGTCCTATTTTATATTCACAAGGTCCCAGAGCTCTAAACAATGCATTTTGGCTCACCAGTGCTTCCTGTTTTTTAAATAATGAGCATTCAAATTCTTTTTTTGCAGAAGTGTGTTGTCATTAGATACACAACTGGAATAGCGTACTGGACTCAAGCAGAACTAAAAGCCCCAAATAGGAAAACCAGAAAATTAATGACAATCATGTCCTTCATTCATGCAACTAGATCAACAAATCTGTTCAAAGGAACATAGTTTGATTCTATGGATTAAATTAATTGGATATTTGGATTCAAAGAGTCATTTGACCAAATGGCCTCAAATCAAAGGTTATAATAGTCTCATTCTTCTCTGTCTATTTTTCTTATTCTTGATTCCCTTTGACAGTATCTGGCTGACCTTCTTGGTATTCAGTTATGAAAAAACTGCATTTGAAAGCTTTACTTATTTGGACCTATTTTATTTGTACATTATTTTCTTTTAAAATGCAACATTTAATTTGCTTGTTATTGTGACCTATTTAATGGAAGTTGCAAGACTCCAGCCAAACACATCTAATGATACTCTGAATATTTGACATAGCTAATAAAAATTATTTCAATTCAGTATGGATATCTTCAAAGGTTCGCAGAACCTAACAACATAGAAGAAGCCAATTTTTGTAGTCAGACTAAATCTACAGTGGACAGTAACTAGTGGCCTATGCTTGCCCTGGAAGAAATTTAGGTGAACCACATCCTAAATCCATGGTGGTGAACCTATGGCATGCATTCCAGAAGTGGCACGCACAGACATTACTGCCGGCACATGAGTCCTTGCCCAGAAAACATCTACTGCGCATGCATGCATGCCACCCACCCACCAGCTGATTGTTGGGTATCTGGTGCACATGCGCAATGTCGCAGTGGTATGCAGGAGACATTCATGCAAGCACAGAAGCACGCGACATGCAGGGGTCATGCATGCATGTGCAGAAGTGCGCAGCACAGGTCATGTGTGCATGTGCAGGAGACATGGGGTGCCCACATACATTGCCTTCTGGGTGATGGCACGTGAGCACGGGCAAACAAGCGCATGCACAATTATCAGCACGGGAGCCCAAAAATGTTAGCTACCACTATCCTAAATGATCTTTGGAGCAATGCAGGTAGCAGATTGAAAGGAATATAGTCTTCTCACTTTTAAATCATTGCATAATTTTTCCAATACTTAGCTTCATTTAACTTTCCCAGGAAAATTTGTTTTTAGCGAGAAAGTTTTCTTTGTTTTTAGAATATTTGTTACATTTTGGATTCCAAGAATGTAAAAAATGTTTTTTTTCCCTGTAGTGGAAATAATTTAAAACATCACATGTCTCCTTTTGTCTAAATAAATTAGTAATTTTCTGCTGCCAATCACTTAGAAGAAGAAAAATGGGAACTGATGAGCACATTCAGATAAATAAGTATAATGTGTCACTGCTTAAAATATTTTTCAGTTAACACTGCTGCTAAATAGCAGGGCCAGCTGACAAACAATCACCCAGGACAGAGCCACGTTTACTGCATTATTAAATTATCAGCACATTAAAATCATTACTATGTCAATCTATATCAGCATGTTTAAATACATGTGTTCCCTTAGAGGAATTAGCTCAGCTATTAGAGTTGGCAAGGAGATCCATCAGCAAAAGAGGTGCTAATCAGTTCTAAAGAAAGATCATTGCATGAAAGAACACATGCTGCCATCGAAAATCGTGGAGAAACATTCGACAGAATGCAAAGCCAGAACTGGACAAGTCCTGTGACAAGTGTTGATTAAAACACTGAAAAGCAAAAAAAAAAAAAGGAAAAAGGTAGTATAGTGAATAACACAAAGCAGGCATAAATGTATTGAGATTTGGTTTTCTTTTTTTTAAAAAAGCCCTGGGTAAATTATTATTCCATGCTAACAACTATGTATTTTGTTGAGCTGGAACCTGAAAATGAGAGGTCATAATTAACTAGATTTTGAATTGTACACACTACTAGAGGACAAGCAGATTTGCTTACTTCTAACATTACTATAACACACTTCTGTAGAGATCATCAAAGTAAAAGTTTGATTTACAACCATTTCTTCAGTGACTGTTCAAAGTTACAATAGCATAGAAAAGATTAACTTATGACCATTTTTGACACTTATTACTGTGGCAACATCCCCATGGTAACCTGATCAAAATTCAATGCTTGGCAATTGGCTCATATTTATGACAGTCCCATTGTCCCAGGATCATGTGGTCACTTTTTGTGACCTTCTGACAAGCAAACTCAATGGGCATGTTGTGCCCCTGGTGGAGACTGACTCTGAGTCAGAGGAGGAACAGCTGACAGGGAGTGGAAGTGTGGCTCCAGAAGTTTTGGAGGAGGCTAGGGAAGGGCAGAGGCCAATTGGGCAGTCAGAGGAGGACCCAAACCCATCCCCTCTCCATCTTAGGGCATGCAGGGAGGAAAGGATAAGGGAGAGACATGGTCTTCTTGGGAGGAGAGGGCTTTGATCCTCTTCATGGGCTGCAGCTGTGACAACTGAATAAGAGGACGGACATGCATACAGGCGAATGCTGGAAACAAAGCGTGGAAATATCTTTAGTCTTTGGTTCCTCTCTGAATTTGGCATCCTTCCCAGTGTTTGTTATGTTCTCTGTGGACATCCTGCAGCCCTTATCTTGCCTGGTTTACGTTGCTTTTTTCCTTCTTCTTGTAACTGTTGGTGTGGGAGTTTTTTTTGTCTTCCGTCAAGGATATTTGGAGCTTGGAAGCAAAGTGAAGAAATAAAAAGGGCTTCACCTGTTTTCTGTGACTGTGTTTGTTTTGTATTCCACCCTTTTGTAATCCATTCCACAGGACAAGGCAGACTGACTTAACCGTGGTGTTACTAACGTAACCACTGCAGTAATTCACTTTTCCCCTATATCAGAAAGGTCATAAAATGAGGCAGAACTCACTTAATCACTGTCTCACGTAGCATCAGAAACTTTGTGGTCAACTGTGGTTGTAAGTCAAGGGCTACCTATTACCACAAATCAACATGAAATAACCTTACAACAGTATATAGATAATCAACAATACAGCCAATATAAAAATCCATGATAAAGATTGTAAGAGTAATTGAAAAAAGCCCTGATTAAAAGGAGGGATGTCTAGATTTTTTTTTTTTATCCCTCAGAAAAAGTATGGATGCAAGCAATAGGAAACTCTAATGAAAGGTATATTCCACTCTGGGAACCAAATGATAAAAGACTGTTCGTGCTTAGCTCACTAATAGATGTCTGCAAGGGACAATGTCCTCGGAATGGCCTTGCCTATAGATCTTAATAACAGAGCAGGTTCATAACATAACACGACAAGTGATTTGTTAGACAGCCAGACCTAAGCCACTTAAGGCTTCAACTTAAAACCATCACTTAAACTGAAGCCAGAAAACAGCTGTCAATCAAGGCAGGTTTTTCAATATTGGGGGAACATGATCCTGGTAGCATGTTTGATTAGCAGGCTAACTGCTACATTTTGTAACAATTGTAGCTAAATATTTGGAAAATTGAAGTTTGACAATCTGTCCAAATAACGGCTAGACATTTGACAGACAAAAGTACCCTATCCAAGTAGCAGCCCAAGATGAAAGTACAATGGAAATGTGTTAGAGCTATCCATGCTCCCTTCCTTGAAATACAATGCGGAGGGGGGTATAATAAAATTGTATTCAAACTACACACTATTTGTCATCCTCCCATTTAATAAAATCTATACCAGCATCTCATATTCATATTCTTTATTAATAAGGCCTGGCATTATGACAACTTATCATCAAGTTATCATTCTCCTTTGGCATGCCTATTCATTACTTTACAACTTCATATCTTGAAGTTTACATTGTTTGAATTATCTTCAAAGTGATGATCCATCAGCAAAAATGACTTTTGTGATGTGTGAATCAACTTTATAAAGATGACGATGATGTCACCCATGAAGTAGAGTATGACTCTTGGTTCAGTCTCATGGGCTCAGTCTCTCCACATCTTCTGATCCTGCACTATTTATTTGAGTTTTTCTATGCTCTGCCTGGTGTCAGCTTTGATAGGGTCCAGCAGTGGTATTCTTTGATGGCCTGGTTTCCTTTATTAATGTCACTTCCCAAAATACATTGCATTTGAGCTAGCATTCTAATAATACTGGCAGTATACACCTGTCCTGTCATTATGATGTATATAATTTAGAAAATAAGGAAAAAACAATGAACATAGCCTATGATATAAGTCAGGGCTGTCAAACTAGTAGCCCATGGGTAAGACATGCCCATCCCGGCTCCACAAAGGCAAAAAACATCACAATACATCACATGACATCACATGATGAAATCAAGTTTGACACTCATGATCTTCACCTTCATTAATCATCTCATGGTCTACTGGATAATGAGTAGATAAATAAATATTTTTGGATTTTAATTTGTAATGATTTCCTTGATTGATACCATAATTTATGTACGTATCTCCCAAAAGTTTTCTGGTTGTTTGGAATAATATTCAATTAATTAATCAATTAATAATGCACCTTGAAAACCAGACATACAGATTTCTTTTGTAATGTGTATTAATACATTAATTTTAGCATTACATTATTTAATTTAGCATTTTATCCAAGGTTTCTGCCAACTTAACAGTGAGATATGTTCTATGTTGCCTATGTAATCTTGCTGTGTATATTTCTCACTTCTTCTTTGATACAATTAATAAATGAATAGTAAACCAGGTTAATGTGCATCATGCACATTATTTTGCATATGACTTCTATAGGGTGGATACATATTAGTCTCCAGACAACACAGTCTGGAGCTGCAGGTTCCTTCATTCCTTGTCATGCTGATTATATCTGATGGCTTTCATCAGTATCTTGTACTTTGTCATGTTGTGCAGAAAAATAGTATTTTTTGGAAATTTTGAGGAATGGGCTATGCGCTATTTGAACTGAGTGGTTCTTAATTATAAGACTGGGGTCAAATTGGCTGCAAAATGTTCACTATATCGACAGCCTCTCTGATCAGATTACTTGAAACCCTGATTTGGGGTGATGTGACGAAGGAAAAAAAAAGTACTGGTGCTCCTCCATCAGTAAGGGAGGAGGCATAATAGGTAAAAGTTATAAAGTTAAATCTAACTTGGTTATATTTTACCAAAACTCAGCAATATTGTAAAAATCTGCAAAGATGTATAATTAGAGGCTGCTAAGAAACTGCTATTTAGAAGTTTGTTTCAAGAAGGCAGAATTAACAAAGGATGAAACCAATGGGACTCAATCAGGAAATTAGTGGTAGAGATTTTCAAACACAGTGGGACAAGAGTGGTGGGTTAAAGGGGTAAAGAGTAAGTAGAAAAATAAAAAAAAAAACTCAAAATAATTTTTAGGATGTAAAATCTAGTGAGCTGTAAGAGAGAAAGTGGAGGAGGAGAAAGAAAGAAAGAAAGAAAGAAAGAAAGAAAGAAAGAAAGAAAGAAAGAAAGAAAGAAAGAAAGAAAGAAAGAAA
>BLBF01000032.1:11967015-11997900 GCA_015471245.1 Laticauda colubrina | reverse complement strand
AGGCAGGCTGGCAGCAAGGCTGGCAGGCAGGCTGGCAGCAAGGCTGGCAGGCAGGCAGCCAGCAAGGCTGACAGGCAGGCAGCCAGCAAGGCTGGCAGGGAGGCTGGCAGGGAGGCTGGCAGCAAGGCTTGCAGGCAGGCATGCAGGCAGGGCAGGTAAGGTCTTCAATGTGTCCAGCAGCAGGTCTTTCCTCTGAATGGTGACCTGCTTCCGAGATGCTTCCCTTTATATCCGCGGGGCTTATGCAATGCATCCTCCCTGCATGCGCAATTAATGCTAGGCATCCGCTAGGTTTCCGCTGTGCATCCGCTAGGCTTCCGCTCTGCATCCACTTCATCCGCTCTGCATCCGCTGTGCATCTGCTTCATCCGTTCCGCGTCCGCTCTGCATCCGCTTCATCCGTTCCGCATCCGCTTTGCTGAGGTCCCCCGGAAGCCTTGCCGATGTGCCATCTGCTCTCATCCGCTTCCATCCACTGGGCTTCCGTTCCGCATCCGCTTTCCATCCGCTCTGCGTCCTCCCCCCGTCCGTTCCTTTCCGTGTTATCCGCTCTGGTTATGCAAATTTTTGCACCTTTTGAGAGCGGATAACAATGGATGGAACATTTTTCTCGTCCACTGTGTCCCTTTTACAAACATTTTGCATCCGTTGGGCAGTGTGACAGGGCCTTAACCTTTAGATGACCCCCACTGTTAACTCCAACTGTTTTGGAGGGAAACTTTGAACATTTATAATTTTCAAGCATTATAATTAGTTAAGACCTTGTGGGCCCAGAGTATAAATTACAGGAATTTGCCTGCAGTTCCTCAGTTCCAGTCTTGAGTCAATAAATGCTGTTGCAGTTATGCTGGTCTGGTGCTTGCCTACTGAAGCCCATTCCATAATAATGGGATTGTCTCTTGTTGTGTTTTCTCTGCAGCAAAAGCAGAAGAGAAGAGAGGCTGAGGAGGTCACTAGTGGAGGAAGCACTGGCAGATTGTCTGGAGGAAGGTCAAGGCTTGAAGAAAAGCAGATGCTAACATCCTTGAAGGAGAGATGTAGCAAGGGGGTTGGAATTGGAGTGAGTCATTTCCCTCTTAAATTTAAGATTGGCTTATCTTAAAAATAACAGTAATCTGCACACAAAAGAAGGAAGCAAAAAACAATTCCATCAAGTGGACTCGGAAAGGAAATATCATATTTTAAAAAATTGATCAGAACCTGAACTTCCGTATTGCTTGGGATAATAACTTAATGCACAGAACTTGGAATCATGGTTTCTACATTTCTGAATGTTATCTTTCACAAGAGAAAAAAGTTAAATAAAATAAAAGGGAACTGTAGCTCACTAAATAGATTTTATATTGTCAATTCTTTAAATTACGAAAATTTGTCTGTCTTATTATATCCAGAGTCTAGATAGCATATACTTGAACATGCTACATTCCAGAAAATGTCATTTTTTAAAAATAGGCTTCTGATTTAGTACTGGACTGAAGCACCACTTGGTATTTCAGCCGCTAGAAATAAACAGGAGAGTCTATGTTGGGAGATTATAACCATGATAATATTTCTAACCTAAGTGAGAATCAGTTGGAAATCCAGTAACTAGAAGCAAATCTATAGTCATACAGCTATTTGGCAGCATTAAACTCAGAAAACCCGCTGATCTTTTTATTTTCTCGAACATAGTGATTTATCATTAAGAGCAAAAGCACTTCAGGACTTCTATTTAATGAGTAATTTACAGGTCAGTACTCTTCAAATGTTACAAAAATCAAAAGAGAGGAAACTTGGGGAGAGTGTGAGAAAAGAGAAGATTTGTCTAGGTTATATTTAGGGCAGACATTAGATAATTCTGGATCTAAAGGAAGATCTGATTGATTGTCAGCAATTTTGTAAGAATTTCTATGTTCTAATATTATTTAACAATATCAGCTATATAATAACTGTCCACAACCTATATTGTACTCTTAAAATGGTTTATCCTCTGATGGAACTGACATCTTCCATATAATAGAATTCTAAGAACAATTCAGAAAATATACAGGAAGGATTGCAAGAGGAGAAAAAGTAAGAAGAAATTATGTTGCATCTATAGAGACATCTATTTGAATGACATCAGATGTAGCTGTTGAGTGAATGGACTGAGGTTTTTCATTCCACTACTCATGAAAAAAAAAAACCTTAGGATCAGAATGCTTTAACTGTATATGTCTTTTATATAAGGCTCCATGATCAGTGGATCAGAGGTGGTATTCAGCAGGTTCTGACCAGTTCTGGAGAACCGGTAGCGGAAATTTTGAGTTGTTTCAAGAACCGGCAAATACCACTTCTGACTGGCCCTGCCCCCAATCTATTTGCTGCCTCCCGAGTCTCAGGTGATCTGCTGGGTCTTCTTTTGTTGCCCTGCACAGGAGAATGGAGCTGGAAAACAGGTTAATGGGATGGGTGGGAATGGGATTTTTCAGTAACCTTTCCCCAGGAGTGGGGAGGGAATGAAGATTTTACAGTATCCTTCCCCTGCCATGCCCACCAAGCCAAACTACACCCACCAAGCCATAACCACAGAACCGGTACTAAAAAAAATTGAATCCCACCAGTGCAATGGATCCAAAATGAAGCAGATCTCATAAAACTGGGATTTGCTTAATATTAAAGCATAGTCTGTAAACATGGATGACATTTTAAAAAAATCATATTTTGGAAGCCAAAGATCTCCAATGCTTAATTTCCCCAGAAGCCCTGCGGATGTGCCATCCCCTCCTATCCACTTCCATCCACTAGGCTTCCGTGGAGCATCTGTTTTACATCCTGGCTATGTCCTCCCCCCATCCGTTCCTTTCCGTTGTTGTCCGCTCTGCTTATGCAAATTCGGGGCACTTTTGAGAGCGGATAACAATGGATGGAACATTTTCTCATCCGCTGTGTCCTTTTTACAAATGTTTTGCATCTGTCGGCCAACGTGACAGGCCCTTTAATCCATGTACCACCTCATTCCAGATCATAACAGCTATCAGCATGGCTTGATGTGGAACACTAAATTGCTCCAGTCAACATCCTGAATCAGGATCAATATTTTGATCCTGAATCAAAAAATTTGATGATACAAGAGTCACTGTGGATAGTGAGATGAGTGGCATACAAATGTAATAATAAGAAAATAAATTTAAAATGAGCCACCACATGTATCTGTCTTGAAGCAGTGCAGACACTCTGCTCCAATGCTTTGAAGACAAGTACTGGTTTTAGAGGAGTGCATTGAGTACAATTTTGTTAAATGAACATGTCACATGAAGCTTGACTTACATACAATATAGACCAGTACAGTGTATACCCAGTGTAGTTAAGAGGTCAGATTAGAATTAGGGAGAGTCGAATTTTAGTCCACTCCACCCAATGTACTTCACTGAATTATTTTTATGGGAAAAAATAAGTGATGCAGATATCACTATGAACTGTATGAAAGATGGCATAAAAATCTAACAAATAAATTCACACTGATTTACAGATCCATCCTGTGCACCAATTCCATCTTTTTCCATTATGAGCAATTCCTTGCTCATATTCACTCCTGTAGATTTCTACAGGACCATATATATGGGGCTGTCCTTACATATCATCCAGAAGTTACAACTGATCTAGAATGCAGTGTTGGTTACCCCTAGATTCATTTTGTTCTGAGTATAATTCAAAGTGCTGGTTACCATCTTTAAAGCCATGCACAGCATGAAACCAGGTTGTCTATAGGACTACCTCTCCCTCAAGCCATCCCACCAGAGCCGAGAGGGTATATGCAGTCCAGGTCTCTTCCATTAAATATTCACTTTGCGGGTCTTCAGAAGCAGAGTTGCTATTCACCAGGTTCTGATCAGTTCTGGAGAACAGGTAGCAGAAATTTTGAGAAGTTTGAAGGAGTAGCAAAAACCACCAGAGATTTTACAGTATCTTTCCCCTGCCATGCTCACCAAACCACGTCCACAGTAAAATAATAATAATAATAATCCCACCACTGTTCAGAAGTATGTCTTCTCTGCTGCCGCCCCTGGCCTGTAGAATACTCCATCCCATGAGCTCCAACATACATGTACCCTTTTATCCTTCTGGAAAGCATTTAAGGCCTAGTTCTTGTCCTAGGTGCTGGGATAGAGTAAGTTCCAAATGACATGAGAATGAGGAGTAAATAAGGAAATACAATCAAAGCACCAGGATTTTCTGATTTTCTTGATTTTTTTTGTTTCTGTTTTTTTGTTTTATGATTACATATATAGTTTTATTGATTGTAGGCAATCCAAAGTTGATTTAAGATGGCTGTACTCCCAGAATACAAAATCAAGACATACATCATTAATTAAATAAAAAAGTATTTGATAAAATGAGCTAAAGTTGCTATTGCAAAGTGTTTTGACACATTTGGGTATAATCAGAGCTGAAGAGATACCTACCTACCTATGGTGAAGTAGCAAAGTGTGTATTATAGATTCCTTGATGATAATTAAATGGTTGACAATAGATCAGCTACCAACTTGTGAAAAGAGCAGAGTTTAGGAAGTATTGGAAAATTATTGTGGGCAATTATCGTGGGCAGTTTTCAGTTCAGTTTGTACTCAGCCTGTTCTCAATCAATGTCTATATTCAGATTGAAACAAGCACACATGTTATCTTGTCCAGCCAGTGAGAATATAGCTTGATGTTTGTTTATTAAATATGAGCAAACATGAAAAGCAGTCAAGTGTCAAAATAGGGTAAAAGGCAGGCAAAAATAGAATAACAAGAAGAGTTCTCCACTCCTACTCATTGTAGAATACCTTATGCCACCAGACTTGAAATTCTAGACCTAAAAAACCTTGAATTACGCTGTCTTCGGTCTGATCTAAGTATGGTATATAAAATGATACATTGCAATGTCCTACCTTTCAATGAATACTTCAGCTTCAATCATAACAACATAAGAGTACACAATATATACAAACTCAAGGTAAACCGCACCAAACTTGATTGTAGGAAATACGTCTTCAGCAACAGAGTGGTCAAAGTCTGGAATACTCTACCTGATTCTGTGGTTTCTTCCCCAAACCCCCAAAACTTTAACCTTAGACTGTCTACTATTGACCTCACCCCTTTCCTAAGAGGTCTGTAGGGGGTGGGTGCATAAGCGCACCAATCGTGCCTACCATCACTGTCCAATTATTTCTTTTATTTTTCTTATATGTACCCATTTCATGTATTCATAACTATGTATATACTTATACCTATTATCTTGTAAGTGATTGACAAATCAAAATAAATAAATAAAATTTGAGCAACAGGAAATAATTTACATTATCTGTATGTCTCTTTCTTTTAAAGACATTGGAAACAACACTATACGTCTTCACATGTATATCCCCAAAGAGAATTGCTTTCAATTATTTTCGTACTGTCCTTTTTATCCACATAACACTAGGAAAATAGAGATGGAAAGTAGGATATCAGGCAATTCTTTCTCAATTCTGCACTATTAAAGAAACAATTTCTTGGATGAGAATGATGTTCTCCAAAGAAACTTCCTCCAATAACTTGCTTATTGGACTGAAATGAGTATGAGACGAGATCAGAGACCACTGCTGGTGCCTGAGGAGCAAGTAGCATAACTTCAAACAGTACTTTGAAGTCTTCTGTAGCCCTTGAAAAAAAGAGAGCTGTATTTGAAGCAGGAAGAGGAACTTTAAGGTGGGGAAGTTTGCTGTACAGTATCTATTCCTGGTGGGAAGTAAGTTTTAGGGGGACTATTAACAGAATGTGATGTAGGGGAATAACAGATAAGATCTGACTATGCTAAGAGTGGTTGCTTTAAGAGTGAAAAACTGCAAGAGAGTTCTTGTAATCTAAGAACATTGGATTTAAATAATCTCAATTGACAATTTCAAAAGCTACATTTTGTACTGGATGTACAATGCAGAGTTTATTAAAAATAAACCATTTTTTCTCATCTATGACTATGCTATTGATTGGTCACAAGAATTCTATGTCTATGCAACAAGAATCATAGTAATGTACATGAATATGCTTCTGAACAGATGGGATGCAGACCAGATATTTGCTTTTGTTCCCTGAGAATTATATTAAACTGACAATGAAAATTAATTAGACAATTGTTGATCTAAAAAGGGGTATAACAAAATGAATAAGATTGAATTGTGGGATGTTTTGCATAAAGTATGGAGTTGAAAGTTTATTATGAAATGAAATAAGAATACTATAGGAGAGAAGTAAAGCATTTGTAAGAATCAATCATATGCTTGAATGAGGGGTAGGATTCTACCGGTAGAACCGGTAGTTCTGAAGAGCAGCAGACAAAGAACATATACAGAACCGATTCTATGTCTGCTGTTGTTTTGGCCCACCTTCCCGCCTGGGCTCTTACCTGACCTTTATTTCCTGCTTTATCAACCACAGCTGCTTTGCGCATCATAGCTGCAGTTGAAAAAGTAAGGAAAAAGGGCTTTTCCAACCACTGCGCACTTGCACGCAGCTCTGCTCAGCTGTCTGGACAGCTCACCAGGTTGTAAATTGCACTCATGTGACTTGCACGATGCAGAGCAACAGAATCGGTAGTTACACGGTCGGATCCCATTCCTGGCTTGAATAGTTTAATATTGTTCTAGAACTAAGGCAAGGGTATGTGATATGTGCTTGTTTTTTAATGTATTTATAGAGCTTATAGTTCTAAAGGAATGCTTCTGATATTAACCATGTTGGTTACAAATGTGAATATATGTCACTTTTGTTTGCAAATGTGAGCAGAACCGAAGTCATGTTGGATGGCCCATTGAATTGAATAAGGAAGTGTGTCTCAAACTCAGTAGCTCTGCTAAATAAGAAAGTGTTCCAGTTTGTGCACAAGAGAAAAAACAAGATAAGGCTAGAACAATGGGGAATTGTAATAAAGTGCTGCAATGTCAGAAACCATGTAACTGCTTTTGCTAGATAGGGAGCTAGTATGAACCTTCGAAATATATGTGTCAATTTGAAAACAGAAAGAATGTGAGCCAAGCCCTCGTACGAGGGGGAGGACAGTTAGGGTATAAAAATGCTGCCTGAATTTTGCTCTGTGTTCCTTCAATGCCTGAGGGAACCTGTCTCTGCAGACACATGAATAAAGCCTTGTTTTCCTTGGATCAACAAATCTTTTGGTGGTTTTTTATCTGCTTCCACCTCACAATTTGGTGCTCAACGTGGGCCCCGATGGAATTTTGACTGGAGAAAAGGGACTGGGTAAGTGTGGCACCACCGCCTCCCATTGTAGAGGGCCCCCTCCCTTGTCTCAGTTGGATCCTGGGGTAACTGCACTCAGCAGATGATCCTTGGAAACAAGAGAGAGAGAAGCCGGCCTGACACTCTGGGAGTGTCGTTGATCACCTGAAGTGGGGACGCCGACACTCCTTTCGTCTCCGGGAGACCAGGGGTGTATCAGGTGAGTTTGTTGCCTTTTGGGATAGAAGAAGGGATATACTGTCCTTAAACTCTGGGAATCCAGCGACTGCTGGAGGACAGTGTAAATCCCTGAGTTGGGAATCTCTGGGAGATTGTTGGCAGGCAGTGTGGAGAATGGGAAAGGGACAAAGCAACTGTGAGACGTTCCAAGAGGGAACGGGTATTGAGATAGAAAAGACCCCGAGAAGGCTGATTCCGACTGACTCTCCATTGGGTCAACTACTACAACAATGGTCGTTGCCCCATCTGAGGACTTACACTTGGAGTCTAGAAAAAAAGAAAATGATCTACCTATGCCAATATAGGTGGCCAAAGTATCCCCTAGTAGACCCTGAGTTTCCTTATCACTGGGATCCCGAAGGGAATACCAGCACATACTGGATAACTCAGTTGAAAGAGTATATATTGAAACACTGGATGAAGGAGCAAATACCCTACGTGGAGGTATGGTATCACGCTCACTTTGAAGGTCCAGTTCCACCAGAAACAGAAGTAGGACAGTTTGTCAGCAAGGTGGAGAAAAGCGAAACTGAGGACTGGATGGGGAGTCCACCGGCATCGGCTCTGGAAGTCCTGGCACCACCGCCCCTGCCAGCTCCAGTTGCCCAGGGTCCACCTCCACCTGCATATCCAGGACTCAGAAGGGAACTGGCTCAATTAAACAAGGACCTAGAGAATTTGCCTCTAGGAGGAAGGTCGGCCAATCCCGTGTCAGCCTTCCCAGTCAGAGAAGTCCCAAATGGCATGAATACACAGGGGAATCCAGTCACCATTTTCGTGGCTGTCCCCATAAAATCTGCTGAGTTACGGGATCTGAAAAAGACCCTTCCAAAACTCCATGAGAATGCTCATGAAGTGGCGGAACAGTTGGAATTGTTTCTGGGGCCCAATGAATACACATACCAAGAACTGATGTATATTCTTGGACACCTTTTCACCCCTGAAGAGAGGAACCTCATTAGGAGGGCAGCAATAGCTGCCTGGAATAAGAGACATGCAGTGCAACAGGGAGCAGTGGCTGCAGACACAAAGTTCCCCAGAGGCGATCCAAATTGGAACATCAATAATAATGTTCATAGGGAGCACATGAGAGATATGAAACACATGATCACTGAAGGAATTAAATTGGCCATCCCTCAAGGGAAAAACTTGACCAAAGCATTTGAAATAACACAAGGAAAGGATGAGTCCCTGGGGGATTTCTGTGCTCAGCTCCATGAAGGGTTAACCAAGTATTCCGGAGTGGAGCCAAAAACCCCTGCCTTCGAGACTCTCCTGAAGATGCAATTTGTCACCAAAGCATGGCCAGATATCCAGAAAAAGATCCAGAAGACAGAGGGATGGACTGATTTGGGCATGACAGATTTGATGAGAGCAGCCCAATAAGTTTTTGTGAACCAAGTCTCAGTTAAAACCAAACAGAAGTCTCAGATGATGGTAGCTGCTGTGCAAACGGCAGCCAAGAATGAAGTTAGGAAAAACAGGGAGACCCAGATGTCAGATCCAAGGCCAAGGTGGAGAGATGAATGATCTCCCAGCAGGGAGTGGAGACCCCCGGTTAGGCGAGGAGGTCCAGGGGGCAATCGAGGCGGTCGAGTTCAATGGCCGTCCCAGAATAGAACTTGCTTCAGATGTGGGAAAGAGGGACATTTTGCGCGCGAATGTCCCAAAACCCCAGAGGAATGAAGCTATGCCCTATACGATTAGGGAAGTTCTGGCTCCCCAAGAGGGAGCCATGGGGAGCCATTGGTAAATGTGTTAGTGGGTCCTGACCATCAGGAACGACTGTTCCTGATCAACACCGACGCAAGCCGGACATCTGTACGCAATCCGGTAGAGGGAGCATGCAGGTCAAAGCAGACTTTAAAGGTGGTTGGGGTGAGTGGGAAATCCCAAGAGGTCAAGATTTTGGAAGAGGTGAGACTGGAATTGAATGATGTGGTTACTGAAACCGAATATTGTATAATCCGGATTCAGGGGTGAAATTGCTAGGAAGAGACTTGTTGGATGTTTTTGGAATAGAATTGTGGGATAGAAGGAAGGAAGTTTGCATGTGTATGTTAACAACGGAAGATGAGGAGAAGATATCATCAGATGTGTGGGCAGGAGGTGAAGGGGTTAGTAGGATGGCAATACAGCCCATTCAGATCAAGATACAACCAGGATAACTAAACTGTGGACTCCACAATATACTCTGAGTAAGAGAGGTAGGGAAGGGTTGAAACCAGTGATTGACAGATTATTGAAACAGGGACTGTTGGAACCTACTATGTCATCGTTCAATTCACCAGTTTTAGCAGTAATTTAAAAAAAGGATGGGAAGTATAGATTGGTTAATGATTTGAGGAGGATCAATGAGATAGTGGTTCCTAGATTCCCAGTGGTTCCTGATCCCTTTCCTGATCCTGATTCCTGATATACCATCTTGGGCGGATCCCTCCCAAAGACAAATGGTTTACTGTGATAGATCTGAAGGATGCCTTTTGGGTGTGCCCCTTGGAGGAGGGGAGTAGAGACTTGTTTGCCTTTGAATGGAATGATCCTGAGAGTGGAAGGAAACAGCAGTTGAGGTGGACGGTACTTCCTCAGGGATATACTGAGAGCCTTTTGTTGTTTGGACAGGCGTTGGAAGAAAAGTTGGTGTCGTTTGAGAGAGAGAAAGGAATCACCCTAATTCAGCATGTGGATGACTTGTTGTTAACTGGGGAGAAAGAGAAGGAAGTGAGAGCAGCTTCTGTGAGTCTGTTGAATTGGCTGAAGGAGCAGGGGCTGAAAGTCTCAAAAGAGAAGCTTCAGTTTGTTGAAAAAAAGGTGAAATATTTGAGACATTACATTCAGCAGGGGGTGAGGTCCTTGGACCCTGAAAGGGTGAAGGGGATCATGAGCTAGGCTCCTCCCAGGAACAAGACAGAGGTGCTGAAGGCATTGGGATTATTGGGGTATTGAAGAATCTGGGTAGACCAATTCACAGTGTTGGCACAGTTTTTGCATAGAAAGTTGCCTGGAAAGGGAGAGCACATAGAATGGGAGGAGGGAGATAGTGAAAGGTGGGAAGAGCTGAAGAAGGCTTTGTCAACCTCTCCAGTTTTAGCCTTGCCAAACCTGAAATTACCGTTTCATTTGTATGTGGCGGTGGCTCAGGGAACAGCAGTTGGAGTCCTTGCCCAAAAGAGGGGGGTGCAGTACCAGCCGGTAGCCTTCCTAAGCAAGGATTTGGAGCCGGTTGTGAAAGGATGGCCAGTTTGTGTTCAGGCTGTGGCAGCAACAGCAATGTTAGTGGTGGAGAGCAAAAAGTTAACCCCTGGGGGAGCTTTGGTGGTGCATTCGCCTCATCAGGTCAACTCAGTGTTGAGCCAGCTGGCTACCACCAAAGGGAGGATATTGAAGTATGAAACCATTTTGAGAACCAGTCCTGATGTGGTAATAGGGACAGACAAGAATCTAAATCCAGCAGAATTATTGGAGGGGAGAAGGAGGCGTGGGAACCGGAAGACCATGATTGTCTATTGCAAGTGGATCTCATGACGAAGGTTAGAGAGGACTTGGAAGAGACTCCATTGGAGAAGGGAGAGAGGTGGTTTATAGATGGATCTAGCAGGGTGGAAAATGGAAAGCGAAAATCTGAGTTTGCAATAGTAACTGGGGAAGGTGAGGTAATAGAGAAAGGGTCACTCCCAGCTGCTTGGTCAGCTCAGAAATGTGAATTGTTTGCCCTGACCAGAGCCTTGGAATTGGCTGAGGGAATGGAAGTAACGATTTGGACTGATTCCAAGTATACATGGGGGGGGGTGCACACGTTTGGGAAAATCTGGAAAGAAAGAGGGTATATCAAGGCGGATGGGAAGCAAATAGAGCAAGTGCAGTTAATAGAACAAGCCTTAGAGGCATTGCAACTCCCCAGCCAAGTATCAATTGTCCATGTGAGCGCACATCAGAAGGGGAACACACCGGAGGTTGTGGGAAATCGATGGGCGGAGGAAGGAAATGGGCAAAGGAAGCTGCAGGGGAGATAGAGTTGGTAATGGTATCTATACCAATACTGGAAAAGGAGGACGAGAGGGAGGAATGGGAGCCAGAGAAAAAGGAAAAGTTGGAGTTGGAGAAAGAGGGATGTGTCAAAACCCCAGAGGGATGGTAGACGTCGGAAGGAGTCAAGGTGGTGTCACCCATTTTCATGAGGGGAATATTGGAGAAAATTCATGAAGGAGGACATTGGGGAATGGAGGCCTTAGTCATGTCTGTTAAACCTCACTATTGGAGTCTGAGGATGTGGATGGTAGCTCAGAGCATCTGCTGGAAATGTTTGATTTGTTTGAAAGTAAATAAGAAAGCGGCATGCAAGAAAGAGATGGGAGGGCGACCCCTAGTGGGTTGGCCTTTTCAGAGAGCACAAATTGATTTCACTGAGTTGCCAGAAAAGGGGGGTTGGAAATACCTGCTTGTGATCAAAGATCAACTAATGGGGTGGGTAGAGGCTTATCCCACTAGAAGAGTCACAGCTCCCACAGTAACCAAGATCTTACTAGAACAGATTATCCCACGATATGGAATGATGGAAGCAATAGATTCAGACAGAGGAACTCATTTTACCCAAAAGGTTCTGCAAAGGGTAATGGAGGTGGTGGGGGTGAAATGGGAATTACACACATCATGGCATCCTGAATCCAGTGGAAAAATTGAAAAAGCGAACGCAGAATTGAAGAAACCCTTGAACAAACTACAACTTGAAAATGGCTTGCCATGGACAAAGAATCTTCCCTTAGCTCTGCTAAGGATCAGAACTTGTCCAAGGAAAGACACGGGGGTTTCTCCTTTGAAATGCTGATGGGGAGACCCTATTTGGCCAAACAAGCAATCCCATACCAGAGTTCAGGGACTTGTTCCTTCGGAAATATTTGCTGGCACTGTCTCGGTCTTTGCTTTCTCTTCACAAACAGGGACTGTTGGTGCAACGACCACCTTTGGCTGGTAGCCAACACCCACACGAGGCTGGAGACTGGGTCCTGATAAAGACTTGGAAAAGTGAAAAACTGCAACCTAGCTGGGAAGGTCCGTACCAGGTGCTACTGACGACTGAATTTGCAGTCCGTACTCGGGAAGGAGGCTGGACGCATTACAGCAGAGTCAAGAAAGCACCAGAACCTGAGAAACCTTGGAAGGCAATCCCACTGGACGGTCAGCCGTTAAAGGTAACCTTGAAGAAATAGCCAGCAGAAACCACCACGGAGATGTCGGCTGAACTCTGGAGAGGACTATTTGTTGCAACTATATTTACATTAATACATCAAAGAAGTTCACAATATGTTGGACCTGCAGGTGACTTGGGAACAGACTTGTGGGATGACAATGTGTTCATAAAGGATCTCAAGAAGGTCTCACATTCCTTGAACATCACCAATTGCTGGTTATGCATGCACATGCCAGGAAGAACAGGTGAAGGATTAATCCTACATGCAATTCCACTTGATCAGAACAGACTAAGACCACAGGGGCACGGGACAGAAAAATATGGTGTAGAATGAAATATAACAGGAAGGATTTTTGTTCATTTAAGGGAAACGGCGTATGTGTGTTTTAGGAGAAATGAAACTAGAGGGCTCCATTTAGGAGATTGGGAAAAATGTAATAAGACTTTTGATATGCCATCATCCTGTAGTAACCATAGCTATACCAAGAGTTATCATAAATTAGATTATTTTAATCAAGATCAGGATCAGATGTGTATGCATTTTGAAGAAATGATCAATTGGAGCCGAACATCACAACAGACCTATGCTATGGAAAACTTTAGGTGGGTATTGTGTGGGAAATATGCATACAGGGAGATGCCACCTTACTGGAGTGGCACATGTACACTCGGGTATGTGATACCAGTGATATATAAACTTGATGGCCTTCCCCAAGGCTGGATACGTAATAAAAGAGACTCAGAATCTGGCCTTACTCGGAGACTCTGGACCCAAATCTCCCGTGGTATAATAACACCATTGGGAGTAGCCATGAACTACCAAGATATACATATTCTAAATTACTTCATGGAAACAATGTTCAATGATACAATAAAGAATATTAAAATGATTAACACCGAGCTTTCTGAAGTAAGACAGGTTGCTCTACAAAATAGGTATGCTTTAGACATTGTATTAGCTACAAAAGGGTGTGTGTGTGCTCTGATTCATTCACATTGCTGTGTATACATCCATGATTTCCAATCCAATATTACAAAGACAGTAAAAGTAATGGAAGAATGTATTCTCTCTAATCCATTATCACAAAGAGGTGACTCCTCATTGCCAGACCTGTGGGGAGCACTATGGTCTTGGCTTCCCAGTTCCACTTGTTTTAGATCTACCATAATGGGAATTATATTGATTATTATATGCTGTGTATTGTTGTGTTGTTGTGTTCAATGTCTCCCTGGTGCAATAACAACGTGTGGGAAGATAGGGAAATCCTTGGGTTGAAGATTTGAGGAGAAGCAGGAAACAAAACTTCTAATGATGTATCAGAGAAAAATCACTCTGAAAGAAGCAGAGGATCTGCTATTTGAGTTTGAGACAAGAGTGGAAAAAGAAAAAGGGGGAATTGTGAGCAGAACCAAAGTCATGTTGGAGGGCCCATTGAATTGAATAAGGAAGTGTGTCTCAAACTCAGTAGCTCTGCTAAATAAGAAAGTGTTCCAGTTTGTGCACAAGAGAAAAAACAAGATAAGGCTAGAACAATGGGGAATTGTAATAAAGTGCTGCGATGTCAGAAACCGTGTAACTGCTTTTGCTAGATAGGGAGCTAGTATGAACCTTCGAAATATATGTGTCAATTTGAAAACAGAAAGAATGTGAGCCAAGCCCTCGTACGAGGGGGAGGACAGTTAGGGTATAAAAATGCTGCCTGAATTTTGCTCTGTGTTCCTTCAATGCCTGAGGGAACCCGTCTCTGCAGACACGTGAATAAAACCTTGTTTTCCTTGGATCAACGAATCTTTTGGTGGTTTTTTATCTGCTTCCACCTCACACAAACGAAGCTGTGCTATTGGATATACTATATTTTAAATAAATTAATGTCTCAAAGTCCAAGGTGGTTGCATTTGAAAGGGGAAATAAATACATTATTTGAAAAATAACTTCAGCAAACTGCTGAATGTATTATCTTTATAGAAAGCTTGTTAGAGTGGGAAAAATGTATGAGAAAATTTTAAGTTAGACAAAGGCTAGCAGAAACATTGAATGTAACATGCATATTGTTGTGAGGGATGAATGTTTTTGTAAGAAGTAAATTGGTTGAGTCTCCTTTTGAAAATGAAATATATACTGTGAAGAAAAAGTGAATAGGATGATAGTAAAAATAAATTGGATGGCTAGAAGTTATGACATATTAAAAATATAATGATTATTATTGGTGTAAACTTGATTTAGTTATATTACTTCATCTTAATTTTTTTGTTTTATTATGTGTTACTGCTTTTCTAGAGGTTAAATACTACTGTTTACCTGGAAGTGAATAGTCTGATGGAGAAGACCATATCTAACTGCGATTATTGCTAGTGCAGTATTATTTCTAGAGAGATCTCTATGCAGAATTACAGGTATTGTTAGGTAATGATTTGCCTATTATTGTAACATAAGAAGTTGCACAGACCTAAACTGCAATCTTTCAAAAAAGGGAACCTAAAATCCCCTGCTTGTTCATCAAAGGCAAATATAGATTAATTAGTTGTTTACAAACTTTAACAAAATCTCTGTAGGATTAAAATAAAAATAACTGCTGGCATGAAGCCAAATTGTATATGCTTTCTTGATAACAGCTTTGGAAAATGTTCCATAATTCATGTTGGCTTTTTCATTCTGTTCAGTGATATGGAATAATTATATCTTAGAACTGGTCCAAACTTCAGTGGCCTCCTCAAACAGTTTTTGACTGGTAATAACATATCCTCAATTATTCATTATGAGTTTCTAGTCATCCACTTCTGAAAAGGAACGAAGTTTGTACAAGTTGGCTCACTGTCCCTGACACAGGCATAAAATCCTTGGATATGACTGAGGACTTTGGTATTGCACAAGCAACACTGAAATAAATTTCAACCAATTGTTTATGCGGACAATAGGGAAGAAGTAGGAATTGTAGTGTTTTATGCTTCAGGAACGAAAAATGTTCTGGTCCTGCATTTATTTATTTATTTGATTTACAGACACTCAACTCGTAGAGCGACTCAACTCGTAGAGTCACTCGTAGAGCGACTCTTTTCTTATAGATCTTGAAAAAACCACAAAACCTCCAAACCCTTTTCTTGATTTAAAATTGGCATCTCTTATGGTATGTTGGGCTGCAGGTAGAACCAACCAGTCAGTCCTAAAGGAAATCAACCCTGGTTGCTGTTTGGAAGGACAGAAACTGAAACTGAAGCTGAAGCTCAAATACTTTGGCCACCAAATGAGAAGAGAGGACTTTTTGGAAAAGACCCTGATGTTGGGAAAGACTGAAGGCAAAAGGAGGAGGAGATAGAAGAGGATGAGATGGTTTGACAGTGTGATTGACACAATGAAGATGAATGTAAGCAAACACTGGCAGACAGTAGAGCCTGGAATGCTGTGGTCCATGTGGTCACAAGGAGTTGGTCACAACTTAGTGACTGAATAACAACAAAAACAACAACATAGTATGTGGGAATGACCTTGGGAAATGGGGAAAAGCCTCAGCCAGAAGAATGATTGCATATCCCTTGTGCTGAGGCAGCTTTGCCTGCAGTAAAAACATGTGGATGTGCCACATATCTCAGAAGGGACCCTTCCTGGTTTCATAGATTATAAATACAATGGGGAGGGGAATGTACTTTCACATTTGCAAGATTGGCATCAGCCTTTCAAGACAGGAATCACATCCAGATGAATTAATTCATTCTAAGGTTGCCAGAATTTTGCAAGTCTGAAACTACATTTCATCTTTACCGGTTTTACAGCCCAAGAAACTAAGGAGAGATCCTTCTGAGACATTTGGCACATCAACATTTCTTCTGTTGGCTAGCTGTCTCTTATATGACCATCTGGCTGTTGCTCTTACCTGTCTCAAGAGTAATCTCGCATGTCATTATAGCATCAGCCTTCTTTGGTCACTTCCAGTGAATAGGTTTAATTGACGAGTATTAAATTTGTATGCATCACCAGGTTAATCTGATTTAAGCCTGAATCAAGCTCCATAAAAGGAATGAAACATGTCAAAGGGGGTCCTAGCTTTTACTTGCATTACAACCAATATCTTCTCAATTGGCCAGGAACTAATTTGGCCTAGTGGTTAAGGCAACATGCTAGAAAGCAGACCATGAGATCACCATGACCACTTTAGCCATGAAAGCCAGCTGGGTGACTTTGGGCCAGTCAACCTGTTATCCCAGCTCACCTTACAGGATGGTTGTTGTGGGGAAAATAGTTGGAGGAAGGTATGCTAGATATGTTTCCTACCTTGAGTTATTTGTAAAAATAATAAAGAGACACAAATAAATAAAACTGAAGTTGAATATTCAACATGAAGATGGATATTCTAAATTTCAAATAATTTTGTTTGACATCCTACTTCTCAGAACGTTGACCCAGTTTATGAATTTACTAGCTTAACCTAAGCCTATGTTGCTTAGTTCAGTGGGTCACAATGACATTCATATTTGCATTTAAGAGCTGCTAAGATCCTAAGAGCTGCTAAGATCTTTAATTATTAGCTCTTTAGTAAAGACCTAACAGACAATTTGAATTCCAATTTTGTTCTCACAATCAACTACTTCCTATAAATCTGGCAACTAACTCTTCCCTGATCACACTTCTAGTTAATAGGGTGCAGTTTTTCTCCTCTTTTGGACCCAGGATATCTTGCTGATCTTTTCATATTGGTTTGGTTTCAGTAGGTCTGAATCTTGCCTGAAGCTCCTAATGAAAATGGACCTGTAACATGTATGACGTTAAATGAATTTATTGGCCAGCTGCAGGGGATGTATCTCTGCAATCACTTCCTAGAGATTTCTATAGCTTTCTAGCAAGACTATCGTTTATCTGAAATAAATTCCTTGCTAATCAGTAAGTAGCCTTCCCCTCAACTTTTCTTCCTTCAAACTGCCATTTGATCTGAGGTTCCCCCATGTGGTCTTTGACAGATTAAGAGGAGAAAAATCAGATATAAATCTCATTGCATATTGTATTCTAATATCTTTTGATTACTAATAAGTTTGGCTCCTGACTTATGTGAGCTGCAGATGAATCCTGAAAAAGTCCTGAGTTTTGAAGAAGTGTCCTGTCAATTGCTTCCTTTTAATCTAATCTCAATTAGGCTGTAAATGAAGGCTAAAATTGCTATGTATTTAAATAAGCCATAAGACAGTCATACATTTCAGTGAAAGGCACTGACTGGTATAAATCTTCTCTGAGGCTGATGGCCATGTTCAGAAAAATAATAGCTTTTCACTTTCCTTAGCAACTGAAGGTTGACCCTTCCATGATCAACTGCAAAAAGCTTTGAAGAGAAGCAAAGAAGTGGATTCACATTATTGCTGCTATTGTCATTGTTGTCATTGTTATCTTGGAAAGCGATGACTATAGTTTATGCTCTGCGTCCAAATTTAATGTCAAAGCTACCAGTTTATTTTATGTTTTTTTCTATACGATGCTAAGATCTACAGATTATTAAGTTAAAAAAAAAATCCAATGTTGAAATGATTGGAAAAGGATACTTTGAATCTCTATAGGACAAGATATCAACACTTATGATTAAGATTGTGCAATTTGATGAGAGGCAAAGCTGTTATTGTAGCCACTTCATGTGGATTTAATTCGTGGTGGCCACTTAAATTGCTTCCGCAGGCTGAAGAAGTCAGGAAAAGTGCACTTAGTACTGTGCCATTTGTGGGAGGGGATGTTTGTGTGTGGTGCTGCTCATTTTTCTGAAGAGTCCTCAAGAGGTTTTGCTCAGTTAGCATAATTATTCTTCAGGAGGATATTTTCTTAAGAAGCCTATATTGTCCTATTTACCTGGCTCAGTGAGGACAACCATTCTGTAGTGTGTGGGCTGGCTATTGAAGGGAATGCAGCAATTCAATTTAGCCCAAGCTGATAGCAAATTTTTTTGCCATCCAGCGTAATGAATCCTTTCTAATTATCCCCCCACCACTTCAAAGTGACTCTGTGATGTCATGTGCAAGTTATTCTCCACAAAAATAATAATGCTGGAACTAGTACGTTTCAACTGATGGAACAATAAATGGAGCTTTGGTGAAACCAAGAACCTCGACAATAAACCCAATCCTTTCCTACAATAGTGTAAGTAGCTAGTAGTTGGATTTCTTTCTTGCATTGCTGATCAAAAGGCATTTTATACACATGTACAAACATGTATATGTATGTATTTTGTGTATGTGTGTGTAAAATGTAGGGTTAAAAACATGCTAAAGAAGGGAATAAATAAATAAATATTGGATTTTAAATTTATCTGGGCTAAATTTTAAAAAATAGTGGGTTTTGGTTTTTTTGTGAGGAGATTTGTTTTACAGCTTAGACCAAAGTCCCAGGAAAGCTAACCTCTATAAATATACAGGTACTCCTTGACTTATGACCACATTTGAGCCCAAAATTTACTTTGCTAAGTAAGACAGTTGTTAAATGAGCTTTGCCCCATTTTATGTTATGGGGCCATTTTTGTTAAGGGAATCACTACAGTTGTTAATGTTAGTAGCACTGTTGTTAAAGGAATCTGGCTTTCCCATTGATTCTGCTTGTCAGAAAATCACAAAATGTGATCATATGACCCCAAGACATAGCAATCATTATAAATATGAATCAATTGGCAAGCATCCTAATTTTGATCACATGACCAAGGGGATGCTGCAGTGGTCATAAGTGTGAAAAATGGTCATGTCACATTCCCTGTCTATTCTATGTCTTGAGCTTTAGCTACAATCCCTTATACAACTACATTAAAGGTCAAATCCCATTTTATTCAATTATCCACTTTAGGACAGTCCTGTGCTTTTCACTTTTTAAAAGTTTTGCTTTTTGGCACTTTTGTACAGGATGGCTCTATAAGATTTTCGGTATAAGTGGAACAAGCTGGTTGCATGTTCAGTAGGCTTATTCTGAGTGAGGGCCACCTTTCTTTTTAATGATGTGCCATGAGCTGTAATTTTTTTAAAAAATAGGCATGAGCATAACAAAATCAAAATTGATCTGATTCAATTCGGCTTGTATTTAATGCAATATTTTTCTGCCAAGTTCAAAATTATAGTTCAGCAGCAAGATTCTACTCTGCCTAAAGTCACATAAAAATGATGTGGCTATACAAATAAAATGAATGAATGAATGAATGGCCTAAAAATCTGCTCTTAAGATTACAGAGGGCTACCATTTGTATACAATATTTCTTAGGACTGAGAAAATTCCAGGAAAGTGTTCAATTCGATAAAACTGACCCAATTTAAATCTTTAGATATTGTCCTTATCCTTATTGAAAATAAACAGTTTCTTTCCAATGATCATTGACCCTCAAAAGCCTGAATACTGCAGCTGACATAACAAAAATGATCCCATCATTCCTCAAAAACAGCAACAGCAAAATATAATGGCAACAAAAGTTCCTGAGTGAATAGTGGGTTCTGCCTTCACTAGCCAATTTCACATTAATGTATTTAATGATAATAATACTATTTTCATGTGCTTCATCTCTTACATCACCTTAATGAAAAGCTGAATTTTGATTATTTAATTATTTTTAAATCATGGAACTGTTTTATTCTTAAAGAATGACCACCACTAGGGAATAAAATAACTTTCAAAGTCTAACCCTAACTGTAACCTGAATAGGTGTGTATTTCCTTCCAATTTTAAAATAGAAATTTTGATTAATATTAGTGACTTTGTCCAATGATATTGATATTGATATTCTCTGATATCATTCTTCATATAGCTTCCTTCTTTTTTTGACCTCATTCCACTCATCACAATGCTTGATCTCATTTTAAGTGGTCCTAACACTCTAAGACAGGGATGTCAAACTCATGTTGTCATGGCAGCGTCACATGAAATATCAGGACATTTTTCCCCTTAGCTTAACCGGGCATGGGTTTGGCCAGCCCATGATGCATCCAACCCGCAGACCAGGAGTTTGACAGCCCTGCTCTAATGAGTCACAAGCAAGATGGCATATCTATCCATGTCTTTATGTAAAAGAATAAGCACTCAAAAGTAAGCCTAGAAATGGTTATGAGATACTATAAAACAAAAGTACAAAAACTTTCATTCTCTCTTTATGGCATGTATGACATTTATGAGAATTCCTTTTCCTGTAAAAAATCTGTGACATTTTGAGGAAACTGCTATGAATGTAGCAATCAAATTTGATTAATCTTTTTAATGCTGTAATAATAATCAATAGTGCATTGTTTCTGAGCATTTAACTCTTCAGTTGAGCAAAACAAGAACATTTCCTTCAGCATTGTGACAGCTTGCTTCAGTCATCTGAAATATCTCACTTCTGTTTCAGTCTATGCCACTTCCTGAAAGCTGTTCCTAAATTCTTTGTGGCTTATATTTGTAATGTTAAGCCCCTGTCACACTGCACCAACGGATGCAAAGAGGATGTAAAACAGACAAAAAAGCTTGCCATCCGTTGCAAAACGTAATGTACTCACTGCCTCCGTTTTGCTTCCTCTCTATCCGTCCAGCATCCGTTTATTGACGTTTCATCTGCTCAGAAAGGTTTGGGCTGCTCAAAACTTTTGCACGGAAAATGTATCCAATGCATCCGTTCTGCATCCGCTAGGCATCCGTTCTGCATCCGTTCTGCATCTGTTACGCATCCGCTATATCCGCTAGGAATCCGCTGCGCATCCACGCAACTCGCATCTGCTCGGATGCAGGGAGGAAGTGGAACGGACGCAGAATGGATGCAGAACGGATGCCTAGCAGAAACAAAGCGTTTAAAACGGAAAAAACGTTCGCAGAGGGGACCTATCTCGGATATTAAGGATGTCTAGAGGATGCCTAGAGGATGCCTAGAGGATGCAAAGGGACACCTATACTGCCTATAAAAAGGGGGAGCAATTCGTCTGCATCTCACTTTCAGACCAGCAGCCCAGCTGTGCAGATCTCTGCAGCCTTCATCTGACTCTTCCTCTTCCACAGCATCCAGTCATGTCAACCATGGATCGTAACACAGTCCTTTTGGCAGCCACCATCCTTCTGCAACAGTGCGAAGCTATCTACAGGCTCTGTGAACTCTACTATGGGAAGAAAAGGAGGCAGCCAAGAAGTGCCTGGGTCCGAAGATGGATTGGGAAAAGAGCAGAGTACGGACTGTACAACAAGCTGATGGTGGAGCTCAGGAACGAAGACACTCGGGCATTCCAGAACTTCATGAGGATGCCTCCAGCCATGTTCAATGAAGTTGTGCAGCGCCTCACACCCAGGTTGACCAAGGCAAACACCAACTTCCAGCCCAGTCTGGAACCTGGGCTCAAGGTGGCACTGACTCTGCACCACCTGGCCTCAGGGACCACCTACAGGAGCATGCAGTACGGCTGGAGGGTGCCACACAACACCATCAGCATTGTGGTCAGAGAAGTGGTGCAGGCCATCATCAAAGAATACCTGCAGGAGCTCCTCCACTGCCCCTCCACTGATGAAGGATGGAAGAAAGTTGCAGAGCAGTGGTATCAGAGGTGGAACTTCCCACACACTGTTGGAGCCATAGATGGCAAGCACATGGCCTGCAAAGCACCACCCAAGTCGGGGTCCACTTATTTCAACTACAAGGGCTTCTTCAGCATCGTCCTCTTTGCCATGGTCGATGCTGACAACAAGTTCATGTACATCAATGCTTCAGGCAGCGGCTCATGTTCAGATGCCCAGGTATACAATGCCAGTGACCTCAAGGAGGGGCTGGAAGGCAACCTCATCATGGGCTTCCCAGATCCAGACCCCCTGCCCAACGACACACAAGATGTGCCCTACTTCATCGTGGAGGATGACACCTTCTCCCTCAGAACCTACCTCATGAAGCCATACACTTCCAGACTCCTCACCCATGAAGAGAGGATCTTCAACTACAGGCTGTCCAGGGCAAGGCGGGTGGTGGAGAACGCCTTTGGCATCCTGGCCAACAGGTTCCAGGTACTTCTCACCACCATGCAGCATCGCCAGAGACCATGCAGGACGATCGTAGAAGCTTGCTGCATCCTGTACAATCTCATGTGCACCCGCTACCCAGTCTTGCAGAACAAGCTCGTGGACCTCCAGCAAGGCAATGGGGACATGGAGCCTGGGGAATGGAGGCAAGGGCGAAACCTGATAGACACTCAGGATGTGCAAGGCCCCAACAGAGCCTCACATGAAGGGAAGAAGCAGCGCAACCTCCTGAGACACTGGTGCAACTCCCCAGCTGGAGCAGTGGAGTGGCTGATGATAGATGATATCTAGTCAGGATGATAGATGATTAATGGGTGCTTCCTTCAGCCTGTCTCATCACATGGATGAGATTGGGCCATGTATGTTGGGTGGGCCTACAATGAACAGGGCATTTAATAAAGAGTTGTGTTTATGTTCAAATGTGTGGATCAATGCTTACATTGTTATTGATAATAAAGGGCCAAAGGTGTGGCACCAGGGAGGGTGGACCATACAGTCCCACTATGCTTGCACTGGAGGTTTATTTATCCCACAGCTATCTTAACCCATCCCAAAGGTATCCCTGCCCACCCCATTGCTATCTTAACCCATCCCACAAGCATGCAAAGGCTTAAACCAATTCTAAAAGTTTCCACCAAGACTTTATTACAAAAAAAGAAATGGAGCAAGTGTGTGAATCAAAGATAAACTTTATTGAACAACAAGCTGTAAAAGAAAAATGACCCAAGTCAAGTGTCCAAATAAAGTCCACAGGTAGCCAACTACCCAGTCTCTGGCACTCTTATTGGTCACTCGGAGGTGTGCCCAGTCTCAGGGGTGAAGGGTCCAGGTGCTGTGGAGGTGGGTGGTGCTGGAATTCTGGTCTGTATCATCATTGGGGTGCCTGGCCCCGAGAGGACAAAAGGGGACGGTGTGTTGAGGAAGGTCTTAGACAGCTGGTTCAGACCCGCGATGCTGAAAAGTCCTTCCTCCATGCCATGGGGTGTCAGCCCCAGTACTGATGAGAGATGTACTGAGGCCGGGCTTGACTGTGGGGTGGAGGAAGGAGTAGTGCAGTGGGGCTGTCTGGTCTGCAGCTGGGTGAGGACTGGGGTGGGTGGCATCGCTGTCGTCGGTGGCATCATTGGCGTGGGTGGTATTGGTGGCATCAGTGGAACCGGTGGCAACGGTGTCGTCCGATGATTCTGTGCCTGGACTGGGAAGGGCTGCTGCCTGTGCTGCTGGACCTCCTGGTAGCCATAGCCCTGGTAGGTGAGGGGCTGTGGGAAGCCTTGGAATGGGAGGGACATCACCTGTGGTGGTGGAGGTGGAGGAGCAGACCTGGACTGGGTGGGAGCAGGTTCCTCTGGATCAGGAGGGTTGTGAAGCAGCTCGGTGATCTGGTCCTTCACCACCTGGTACTCGGGTTCCTCCATGTTCTTGAGGGTCTGGTTGACATAGGTGAGGAAGGGCTTGCGGTTGTAGGATGAGGAGTCGGTGCTGACCATCTGAGAAAGGAGATCTATACTGGTGCAGATGGTGTCCCTGATCTCCAGCAGGACAGTGTGGCTCTGCCCCTCCTCCTGTCTGGCTCTCTGCCTTTCTGTGGAGGCGGAGCTGGGGGGGTGGATGTGGCTATGACTGTGGTGGACTCGATGTCTCCTCTCTCCCACCGCACCAGGGAGTCCTCCATGCGCTCCACCATGGTTACAACAGCTGTCCGCGGGTTCTCTGCCATGGCATGCTCCACAGAAACCTGCCTGGAGACAGGGACTGACTCTCGGCCGGAAGAGGACTGGCTCTCAGCAGGCTGCCGGAGAGAGAGGGTTGTGAGAGGGGCTCCTGGTGCTCCTCGGTGGTGGATCTCACCCTCCAGGAAGCTGCACCTATCCATGACGTAGGTCTCTCTGTCCGTCAGCTTAACCGTGGCCTGGCCAGATTTCTTGAGGTGCAGCTTCCCGTACCAGATGTGCATATGTTTCCACCAGCCGAGGAGAACCTCCGAAGTGTAACCCATTCTCTCCGCCCTCTCTCTCCAAGCAGCCTGCTTCCTTTTGGTGTCCCTCTACAGCCGGTGTCCCTTCCGCCACAGATAGTCATTCTCTCTCAGCCACTCCAGCACCTCATCCTCTTGTTCCTCCTCAATGAAGTATTGCCTCCTCTCCCGTCCCCACATACGCCTCTTCCTCCCTTTGGCAGGACCAGATGGGCCCTCATCAGAGGGGCTCCCAGGTGGTAGGGGCTGCTCCTCCACACCACCAGCAGCAGCAGCACCAGCAGGATCATCATCATCATCATTGTCATCATCATCAGCAGCAGCAGGACCAGCAGGACCAGGATCAGCAGCAGCAGAGTAAGCACCAGGAGGCCCAGCAGCACCAGCACCAGCAGCACCAGCAGCACCAGGAGCACGAGCAGGACCAGGAGCATGAGCACGAGCAGGAACAGCAGGACCAGGAGCAGCTTCAGCAGAGTATGCAGCAGCAGAAGCACCACTGCCAGGAGCAGCTTCAGCAGAAGCTCCAGCACCAGAAGAGCGAGCCCGAGCAGCAGAAGCCCCAGCAGAAGCAGAGTCAGGGACAGGAGGCGGGAGGGTGGCCCTGTCCCTCTTGCCAGGGATGGCGGCAGGTTGCTGAGACTTTTGCTTCTTCCCCATGGTTGTGGGGTTGCTGGCTGGCAGGGAGGCTGGCAGGCACCAAGGCTGGCAGGAAGCCTGGCAGAAAGGCTGGCAGGAAGCCTGGCAGAAAGGCTGGCAGGAAGCCTGGCAGGAAGGCTGGCAGGAAGGCTGGCAGGAAGGCTGGCAGGAAGGCTGGCAGGAAGCCTGGCAGGCAGACTGGCTGGCAGGGAGGCTGGAAGGCAGGCATGCAGGCAGGGAAGGCAAGGACTTGATGTATCCTGCAGCAGGTCTTTCCTCCAAATGCTGGCCACGTGTCAGCTGCTTCCCTTTATATCCGCGGGGCTTACGCAATGCACCCCCCCCGCATGCGCAATTAACACTAGGCATCCATTAGGCTTCCGCTGTGCATCCACTAGGCTTCTGCTCTGCATCCGCTTCATCCGCTGTGCATCCGCTGTGCATCCGCTGTATCCGTTCTGCATCCGCTTTGCTGAGGCCCCCCGGAAGCCTAGCGGATGTGTCATCCGCTCCCATCTGCTTCCATCCGCTGGGCTTCCATTCCGCATCCGCTTTCCATCCGCTCTGCGTCCTCCCCGCGTCCGTGTTATCCGCTCTGGTTATGCAAATTTTTACCCCTTTTGAGAGCGGATAACAACAGATGGAACATTTTGCTCGTCCGTTGTGTCCATTTGGCATCCGTTGGGCAGTGTGACAGGGCCTTTAACAATAAAATAATAATCAGGAACGAACAGGACCAAATTTTAATTTTATTTGCTGTCCCATTTTTTTTGCCATATTTGTGTCATCTGCATACAGGTAGTCCTCGACTTATGACCACAATTGAGCCCAAAATTTCCATTGCTAAGCAAGACAGTTGTCAAATGAGTTTTATCTCATTTTACGATCTTTCTTTTCACCGATATTATAAGTGAAACACTACAGTTGTTAAGTTGCTAACATGGTTAAGTGAATCTGTCTTCCCCATTGACTCTGCTGGTCAGAAAGTTGCAAAAGGTGATCACATGACCCTGGGACACAGTAATTGTCATAAATTTGAGTTAGTTGCCAAGCATCTGAAGTTTGATCATGTGACTATGGGGATGCTGCAATGTTTGTAAATGTGAAAGATGGTCGTAAGTCACTTTTTTCAGTGCTGTCGTAACTTTGAACAGTCACTAAACAAATTGAGGATTACCTCTATACTGTGCAAGTTCACAAGAATAAGGGAAAATATATACCGATTTAATAGCAAAATTGTGCTTTTAAAAAGGTAAGGTACTTTATCTCTCTGGGAATTGAAAGAAAAAAAGGACAAATGCAAAAAATGGAAAGAGGGACATACAACCATCGCAGAATATCAGCAGATAGCCAGAATCTGCAAAAATGAAGTCAGGAAAGCAAAGGCTTAAAACGAACAAAAACTTGCAACAAAAGTCAAAGATAATAAAAAAAAAGTTTTTTCCAACATATAAATACAGAGCTGGCAGCAGAGTCGGATAGTAGTGAGGAGATTGGGGAGGAACCTGGGCCAGTCTTGGTGGCTGATGAGGGTTCAAATGAGGGCTCTGTATCTGAGGCAGAGTTAGGGTCAGGGCAGGCTGGCAGTCATTAGCTGCCTTCAGACTCAGACAGCAGTGAGGTGGAGGAGTTTCTCGAATTGGTTCCCAGCCTGCATATGCACAGGGTTTCTGGAAGACAAGGACAATTGAGAAAACAGGGTTGACTCTGGGGTAATGCCACACCTTGGAGATGATTGGCCCCTTAGGATATAAAAGAGGAGCAAATGGGACATGAGCTTTTGCAGGAAGCAATTAGTTCATCTGATCAATTCAAGCTTTGAAAAGTTCTGTTTGACTCTGTCAAGTTTGGCCTTGCCCTGCATTTGAAATACGTTCTCTGGCAGCATTCCAAGTGCGTTAAGATAATTTCCCTGAAAGACTATTTGTGAAGCCTTGCAGTGAATGAACGTAATTCATAACTGGAAATAAAAGAGGTTTTACTAAGATTCTGTTTTATGCTTTCTAAGGAAGCCTAGATCAGAACATGTAATTTCTTATTTTAAGAAATTACTTCCCTCTAATTTTAAAGAATGGAGGCAAGTAGAGCAGTCATTTTCACCTTTTTTTGTGCATAAGTAACATGTTTTATGCTACATTATTTTTTAAAATAATATAAGCATAATTCAGGAATGATAGTGAATATTACCAACATAGCTATCATCATGCTAAAATAGTATTATTCCTGTAGAAGGTACAATAGCTGGTTTAGAAGAAGACCAGACTACCTTGTTTGCAAAATGGAGACCACAAAGATTCAAATAAGATCTGATTATAATGGATATATCTGAAAACTGAAATCTGGAAAGTATCTGGAAAGTTGTAGACATAGAGTGGCTAGGGGAAAAAAGAGGTTTCCACCTTCCAACATTTTGTTGCAGTTGTTAATTTGCTAATTGGAGCTGACCAGTAAAGAAGATGGAAGATGGATAGAGAGTCAGATACCATCACAGGTGGTACAAAACTTTCTAATAATATCTAGCATGAATCAAACATGGTAAAGCCTCTTTTAAATTTAATCAAATTCTTGGTGATCATAAGGACATACCCATTTTGGCAATAAATACAGAAGAAGCTTGCATTGTCTTCTACAGGAGGTTTTTCTCAGTTTCCCAATCTAACCTACACCCCTAGAATGTTCTGATATCATTGCATGCAATATTAACCTAGTCAGCCCTGCTTAGGGTTTTCCAAAAATAGATGAGGTAAGCTAGAAGTTGTTACCTTTTAGTTCAAACTTCTAAATGCTGTTTTCGATCAAATACGTTCAGTTCATTTAAACATTGATCAGTTCTAAGTGGAAGGATAATGAATATAAAGGGGAAGGAAATGGATTCTTCATTAATTTTGTATCTAAAATCAATAACAAATCCTACCAACTTGAAAGGTAGTTGGTCTTATACTAGATCAGTGTCAAACTGAGGAGTTTGAATCCTGGAGCCAATTACATCCCAAAATATATTGTCCAAGTTGCCGAAACCAGAAATTCTGGAAACACTACTATTAGATTCCTTTCCCAAGAGTGACAAAGCATTCAAAATTAAACTAATGTTGAAAGTGAAGGAGCATCTCCTTGACGGACAGCAAAGTTCCAGACTGCAAGTTGGAAAATTCCTCCTACTTCCTCTCACTTCCCTAACTGTTCCCTAAATGTTTCATCCTAGTTATCCTTAAGGGTTATTAAAAGAGGAGCTTACCAAATATTGTCATCCATTGATGAACAATCATCATTGCTTACCAATCAAAACAATTTCAGCCAATGGATAAATGCAAAGAAGTCAGGGAAGGGAACTGATTGATGTGTTTTAGGGTGCTTTAGCCAGTTTGCTTTGCTAATCCCAGCTGCGCTGCCTGACAAATCTGACAGATAAATAGAGTCAGCAAGAGGATATGAGTTTGTACATACTGGATTTCCCAGAGACAGAAATACATGGCATTTGGATTATCAGGTATTTGACATAATGTAGAAAACAGACGAACAAGCAGCATATCGATTCTTGGGTATGTGTAACAGCAGCAGAAAAGCCTTACTTTGTATTACTTGTGATAATCTGAACTTTTTGCACTCTGCTTTTGTGGTTACAGTAATCCTCCCTTCTTCATTTAGCTTAAGGTGTTTCTTATTTATACTTTGATTTTAACTGGCTGATACTCTTGGAAATCCTTGCTGAAATTCCTTGTATGAAAACTGCCTGGAACAATGAAGAGTAAATCATCCAGAAATAAAAGTATATTCCTCCGAAGAGAAGATTCAGAACAAATGCCCCAACACTACCTATCTGCATAGCATGTACTACATTAAACTATAAACATAAACTATGTTTATGTGTCCCTTTTTTTATGGTTAATTTTAGACTCAGGATGACACCACACCATTCAAAAAAGCAGGCTTTCTATCAATTGTCCCTTTGCTTCTGAATTCTGATTTAGTACCCATCCAGTTGTGCCTTTAGATGGTTTATAATCCATCACCAAATAACACAAGCCAGCTAAGTAGCCTAAGAAGAAAAAACATAAGTAATTTACAACATGCAAAGTAAGAGCTACTATGTAGGAGAGGTAAACACCATGAACACCAAACAACATTCAGAAGACACAATGAAAACTCCGTAATCTCATAACATGGACAGACTCAACCAGAGGTACTATTCAGCCGGTTCTGACCAGTTCTGGCATGCCGGTATCAAAATTTTTGACTGGTTTGTAAAAACAGCAAATACCATCTCTGGCTGGCCCTCCCCACTCACCCCCACTCTTACCTCTTACTTATGCAATATTCTGTTATTAGCTCAGCTGATTCAAATGTTCGAGCCAATTGCCATGCCTCAGCTGAGCTAAAAAACAGCACAGCTCTTGTTGATAAAGAAGGCGGTCTCTGGGCCCTTTTGCACACCCGCAAGCTGTCCAAACTGGTAGGACATTGTTTTGAAACCCACCACTGAATTCAACCCTTGTTTTCTACTGGGAAGCTGTGACCTCCTAAATCAAGCCAAATCTAAAAATGCTAGAGTGTCAGGTAATAAAACTTCAGCAAGCAAAGATCCAACCTGAGAACACTGAGAACTCCATAATTCAACCCTGAGCTACAGAGATTATCTTCCATTGGATCACATCCTGCAAATAAAGAAATGAAGATATTGTATTTTCCACAGTCTTTTTTGGTGGCAATTTGTTGGTGTTCTTTCATTAAAATAAAGCAGTTTGTCATGACTGCCATTTTACACTGCTGTCCACACAGCGTTAGTAGCATGGAAACAGAAAGGATGGAAGCGGATGCATCTCATATATGAAGCATTAAAACGGACAAAACATTTGTATATGGGATGTATCTCGGATATTTAGGATGTCTAGAGTATGCCTAGAGTATGTGGAAGGACACCGAGCAGAAAAGTGATATTTTCTATAAAAAGGGGGAGGAAATCATCTGGATCTCAGTATGAGTCCAGCAGCCATGGTGTACAGACCTCTTCACCCTTGCTCTTGCTCTTCTACATCATCCACTGATCTCCACCATGGATCATAACATAGTCCTTATGGTAGCTGCGATCATTCAACACCAGAACCAAGCCCTCTTCAGACTGTTTCATCTTTTCTATGCAAGGAGAAGAAGGAGACGTCCAAGAGCTGTGTGGGTCCGACAATGGATTGGGAGAAGAGTGGAGTTTGGACTGTATGACAAGCTGATGCTGGAGTTGAGGAATGAAGACCCTCATGCATTCCAGCACTTCATGAGGATGCCACCAGCCATTTTTGACAAACTTGTGGAGCGTCTGAGTCCCAGGTTGACCAAGCCAAGCACCAACTTCCGTCCCAGCCTGGATCCTGGGCTGAAGGTGGCACTGACTCTGCGGCACCTGGCCTCAGGAACCACATACAGAAACATGCAGTATGCCTGGAGGGTCCCATACAACACCATCAGCATTGTGGTCAGAGAAGTGATGCAGGCCATCATCGAAGAATACGTGGAGGAGCTCTTCCAGTGTCCCACCACTGAAGAAGGCTGGAAGAAAGTTGCAGAAGAGTGATATCAGAGGTGGAACTTCTCCCACACTGTTGGAGCCATAGATGGGAAGCACGTGGCCTGCAAAGCTCCAGCCAACTCAGGGTCCACTTATCACAACTA
>BLBF01000032.1:11936603-11959600 GCA_015471245.1 Laticauda colubrina | reverse complement strand
TCTGTCTGTTTTGTGGCTTTGATTGGCTGGCAACACTCTGTTCCTGTGCTGGTGGCTTTCAGTGCAGCTTGGCTTCCTGTGAAAGGACGGCTATTATCTATTAGGAAGCTAGGTTTCATCTGGGTGCCTGGTGGGGGGGGGTGTTTGAGCTTCCTAATAGATAATTCCACTGAGTCCTTATTATTCAGTCACATGTTTTTTCTCTTTCCAGTAACTTGGTAGGGTTCAACTCAGCAGAAGGGCCTTCTGTACAAATCTCATTCAATTTTTCCAAAATAATAATAAAAAAATTGTATTAATGGTTTATTCTTCCATTTATTCAACAGCAATGACATTAGAGACTCCAAAAAAATAAAGGCAAGGCAAGGCAAGTCTGCCTCAGTTGATATGGAGAAAATTAAAATTAAAACAAAAATAAATATGTGCACACATAATTGAAAAGCCTGACTAAGAAGAAAAGGAACTAGCTAAGCAGAAAAATAACCCCAGATGTATTGTGGGACAAGGCAAATGGTGGCTAGGAAAAGAGGAAACACCACTCCTCAATATGGAAAGATGTTGCTAGTTCAATATTTCTTGTAAAAATATATGGTTGACATTTTCCTATGCATATATAAGAATAAGAATATATATTTAATACTTCTTGCTGATATCTGTAAAATGTAGCCATGTAAAGAATGAAAAATAATCTTATGACCTGGTGTCATAAGGGTTTGTGGTTTACCTTATAAGAACCTCAGCAACTGAGGAACAGACATATATATCATCCAGCTTCCCATAAGAAAACTCAACAAGGAAGCCATCAGGAAGTCAGAAGTTTTTTTGACCATTGGTAGGTAGCAAGACTTATATACTGCTTTAAAGCCCTCTCTAAGCAGTTTATAGAGTCAGCATATTGTCCCCAACAGTTTGGTTCCTCATTTTACCCACCTCAAAAGGATGAAAAGCTGAGTCAACCTTGAGCCTGGTGAGATTCAAACTGACAAATTACAGATAGCCGGCAGTCAGCAGACATAGCGTGCAGTACTGCACTCTAATCACTGCAACACCATGGTTTGGGCAAAGAAATATTGGTGAAACAATGACTCAACTGGGCATGGGTTTAATTAATAATAAACATATCCAAGAGCTATTCAGAAGCTTACAACCAGTAATGACTACAGATGGTAATGGTGTCTCTTGCCTGTGAACTGAAACACATCCATTTGCTTTCTCACTTACTCCCAAATATAAACAATAAACAATACTGCTGGGGAGTACTGATTGAGCACCTAGCATAGATGATGGGAATGAGGCTCTGATGTCCCCTTAGGCTTTCACATTATTTCCTTATGTTTTCTTGAAATGTAAATGAAAGAGATTAATTAGTCACCAAGAATTTTTTCGACAGGTCCTGCATTTTCAACTTCTTGAAAAGGAAATTCACAAAGGGAACAATTAGATGTACGTATACATCACAGACCATTTCTGAGGTGTTTTTTTTTTTTTTTTTTTGTGAAAATGCATTAAAAGGCCACTGGCATGGTTTCTGAATAAGGTGCAAAAGCCAATTAGGATCTGTAGTGGCCCCAGAAGGCTGAAAGTCACTGCAGGCATCTGTTACCAAAATGTCTCTTTTTTGTCCTTGCTTTGCATCATATCTGCAGCTTGTCACCCTCTGGAAATTTTCTGATTTTTCTCCAAGTGATGAAAATGGGAAAAGCAACACTTTCCTTTTATTTCCGTCAGGAATACATTTTGCTAATTTTCATTGCACGATTTCACACTATTCAGGAAGTATCTATCAAGGCAAATTGTGTAGAGATTATTTCCACTCAGTCACTCTCTAGCATAGTCCCATGCCCCTTCACTTCATTTTCTCATTCTTCTATTATTCAGGAAATTTTCTCACATTCTCTCTTTTTTAATAATTTTGGCTTCCACTGGCTGGGTTCATCTATCATACTAAGCCATAGTTTGCTTCTGGCTTAATATGATGAGTGAACTCAGGCATTGTAAACTAAATAGAATAATTAATCATCTGCAACTATTTTATTGCTGGGTTATTTTTCAGGTATTCTTTTTATGTATTGTTATTTTGTAATTACATTTGGAAGCCAGCCTAAAATATATGTGGAAAGTAAAAAGGCATAAATATTTTAAATAAATACATAATTAATGTTCATTTTTCATATCTCTCTGGCATTGTGTTTCAGAATCTTTTTTATGCTAAAGAATAATTGTCTTCTAAGTATCTCAAATGTAAATAATGCATAATCATAATGTAATTAAAAGACTTTGTACACCATTTCTAGAATTCTTATTTGAAGGTGAAATATATGGCTCTGGGTCTATACATTCATTTGATTTGTTTCTACATGATCAATCTTTCTTTTGTAATATTTGCAATTGTTTTAAAAAACTGATAAAGTAAAGTTAAGGTAAAATAAAAAAAACACTCATTATCTCTCTCAGTTACAGAATGATTATTTATTATTTACATCTGAGACATCTAGGAAACAAATATTCTTAATTAATGAGTTCTTCTCAGAGCCGCTTCCTCTGTCACAATCCATTAAATTAAACCTGGTGTAAATATATTGAGTGTAGCATCATTGAATAGTTCTTGATCTGATCTGTTAAAAAAAATAAAAATCATAAACCTTGCTTATGGTTTGATAAAAAAATGTAAAGAAACTTGATTTATGATAGCAGTTTTGCAGAAAAATAATAAAAAGAATGAAAGAGGAGTGGGTTTTTTGGTAAATATTTGTAATTTCCAGTGAAGGAAAAATACAAAAAACGGTATTTAAAATTACCTTTGCTTTGGTCGTCTCCCTGGTCAGTGTGGTTACTGACTGAGCAACCATAACTGGAAAGGCTGAGATTTTAGTTGCTGAGTAAAGCAGTCATGTACTATAGCACCTCACTTAACAACTGCTTGACTCAATAATTGAGATTCTAGGGCCCCTCATTCAACAGATATCGAAGTTATGTAGAAACCATCCAGCAGGGATGGAATACAAAAAAAGATATTTTTTTATTAAAAAATATTTTAAAACTATATATCCCCAAACAAATATAAATCTCAAAAAAGCTACTATGTAAGCCACAGGGAAACAGCTTGGATCTTACTGAGAAATAACACAGTGAAAGCACATTAGTGGGAAATGACAATGAAGGGGATAATAAGAATATTGAACAGTATTCAGTGGGGAAATAGCCTTTAAAACAGTGAATCCAGCTGAGGTAATAACAAAGAAAACACAAAAATATTCTTAAACAATTCCAATGGAGGGGAAGAAACAGGTGATGGGAAATGACAGTGAAGAGGAAAGCAGCAGGCAATGAGGAAAGAACATACTGCAAGCAGCACTGGAATAACAAACAGGAAACAAACCCTGGCTATTAGCAATGGACAGTGTGCACTACACTACTTTCAAGGAACAGAGAAAGTCTAATATGTGCTTTCTACAGGCTCCTCCTTTACTTTAGAGACAAAGAGGGAGCTTGCAGACATGAAAGAAGTGAGAGCCTCCTGTAATCTCTCCCCCAACTTCTGTCTTTTCCAACATATGAAACGCTATAGGCTTTCTTCTTGTCTAACCCTCAAGAGAGATTTTAGTGATAAGAGCTACAGGAGAGGGACATTTTGCTCAGTTCAAATACCCACTGATGGCACGCCATATCAATGGACCATGCCGTCATATATTCTGTTCAATTTAATTTAATTGAACAAAATAAATAACACAGAGACAATGCCAACTAGAATTATTTGGAAGAACATTAAGATTAGAGATCCCTCTGGTAATGGTGACAGGAGTCCTCAATCATTTCTCTGTTTGCATTATTTTTTTTCACAACATGATTTACTGTGATCCAAATTTGTCTTTCTATATTAGAAACACTGTGCATTTGCCCTTGTGACTTCTGGCCAATATCATCCAACATGCCTTCCAGATAGAAGCCAGTGCTTCCAACTTCATTTCTTTGTTCCATAATGAGCAAATGTTCCTTTGGCAAAAGTACTGTGTATCAGAACATCAAGAAACCTGGTGTTGGATGGCAAAACTGCCAGAAATACTGTCCAAGACTGTATCAACCATTGTTTTCAAGATTAGGGTCTCTGTGATTTAGAGGAAACAGCTATTGATGCAATGCAATGCTAGCCAAGGGGAGGGTTTTTTGTGGTGTCTGTCAACACCACCTCATGATTTTTAGGAGTACATACCTTTTTGAAGTTTATCTGAGTGCCAGTGTTCTGTATAAATAATAGTAGACTCCAAATACTTCATTCCGATTGGTTAACAAAACCTAAAAGGGGATTGGTTCAATAGGAACCAATCGACGAAGCCGCCCAAGGGCGGCAAAACCAAATGTTTGTCATTGGCTACAAGCCGGCAGACAGAAATATATAAAAGGGCTGTCGCGGCTTGAGACAATGTTCCGTTTTGCAACTATATTTGAAATAAAGACTTGTTGTTGGAACCCGGTCTACCTCGCATTTTTCTGGATGGAACACTGGCGACGAAGGTGGGATCGTCCTAAACGCGAGATGGAGCACACGGTGACAGACAAGCCAGACAAAGAGAAATGGCCGGAAACAATGCACCGCCTGCACCCTTCAACCCCAATGAAGAAGATTGGGAATCTTACGTAGACCGTTTCCAGATGTACCTAGAGAGCAATGAGATGGAGGAAATTTGAGACCAATGAAAAAGAGCCGTCTTCTTGACGCACTGTGGGCCCGCGATTTTTAAAATGGCCAAGGCTTTGGCAAAGCCCTGAGATGTCAAACAACTGACGTGGACCAAGCTCTAAAGAACATTAAAGGCCCACTATGCACCAGTGGTGTCAAACTTGATAAAACGGCATGAGTTTTATCAGAGAGACCAGAAAGAAGGCGAAACATCACTGACTTTGTAGCCGCACTACGCCAAATAAGGGGAGCGTGCGAGTTTCTTAATTTAGATGAAGCGATGCGGGATCGAGTGATATTGGGGCTAAGAGACTCAACCATACAGAGCAAGCTACTGAACAAACCCAACATATCAGTAGCCGAAGCTATTGCGGAAGCCTCGGCTGCTGAAGCCGCCAAAAAATCGGCAAATAAGATGAAACAAATAAATGCAAGTAATGCTGAAAAAAGCCTGGCCAGAGGGAAAAAACAACCTCCCACAGCCACTCATTACGAAGAACTTGAAGAGACGTCAGAGTCCGGGGAGGAAGACGACGAAATCCACCGCCTATACGCTAACAAGAAAGGACGCGAAAATAGAAATCGGCGGGAATGTGCTGGCTATGGGGGAAACCATCCCCGAGCCGATTGCAGATCCTCGATGCCATTTGCAGAGCATGCAAGAAAAGGGGGCATATCGAGAAAGTCTGCAGAAACAAAAAGAATTACAGCCCAAAGAGACGAAACGACTCCCCAGCAAAGCCTGAGCCAAGACTCTCCGAGAGAAAGTGGCAGCGAAACAGGCAAGCCACTAACCAGGAGAAAGCATACCAAACTTTCACTATCGGAAGCGCTCAGACGGAAAGCGGGAAGAAAGTAAAAATAGTTGTAAAAATAGAAGACAGCCCCTGTGAGATGGAAGTTGTTTCTGGATCGTTCCTATCCATGGTGTCGTGGGACACCCTCAAAAAACTAATTCCTGACATCAAAATTAAGGAACTTCAGAGACAAAACCTAACCCTCAAAGATTATCAGGGAAACCGAATTCCTGTAATCGGCCTGGGACATTTTCGAATCGCTTACAGGCAACATGTCGCAGTACTACCATTAACAATAGTCGACTGAGATCGACCAAACCTCCTGGGTAGCGAATGGTTCGCACCATTGGGCATCGGGATGACCGGAGTAGACTGGGTGGCCGCAACTGACTGGGAAGAAGACCTGATCCGAGAATTCCAGGACGTCTTCGACGGCTCCCTAGGCAGGTATCGGGGAACCCCCATTTTGTTTAGTCTAAACCCACAGATAACCCCTAAAAGACTAAAGGCCAGATGGGTTCCTTTTGCTTTAAAAGAAAAAATAGAGGAACAACTAAATAAATTGATAGATCAAGGGGTTTTAGAACCGGTCGACCACGCTAAATGGGAAACACCAATTGTGACACCAATTAAGCCAGACGGATCGGTTCGAATCTGTGGCGACTACAAGGCTACCCTGAACCACGCATTGCAACAGAGCGCGTACCCGGTGCCAGTTGTGCAACACCTACTGCACTCTCTTGGGGGAGGAAAGGTTTTCGCCAAACTAGACCTGGCACAGGTGTACCAACAGCTCCCCGTAGACCCCTTAACGGCGGAAGCACAAACTATTGTGACTCACAAAGGGGCCTTCAAATGTAACAGACTCCAATTTGGAGTAAGCATAGCCCCAGGTGTTTTCCAGAGCCTCATGGAACGCCTGTTAAATGGCATAAGAGGGGTCGTGCCATACTTTGACGACATCCTAATTTCAGCCAAAGATGCAACACAACTTAAAAAAAGACTCAAAGAGGTCCTAAATAAATTCAGAGAATCTGGCCTTAAAGTAAAGAAAGAAAAATGCTGCCTAATGACTGATCGCATAGAGTTTTTAGGATATTTAATTGATGGAGAGGGCATACACCCCACCAAAAAAAAAGTAAGAGCTATAAAAGACACCCCAGAACCAAAGAATAAAACTGAGCTGCAGGCATTTTTGGGACTGATAAACTTTTATAATGTGTTCCTACCCCAAAAAGCCACAATAGCGGAACCATTGCATCGATTACTGGACAAGAAAACAATTTGGACATGGGGGCTTAGAGAAAAAAAAGCTTTCCAAGGAATAAAAGACTTATTAACATCAAACACCGTTCTTATCCAGTTTAGCAACACACTGCCATTGACGGTAACCTGCGACGCCTCGCCATTCGGAGTCGGTGCCATCCTGAGCCACCAATTACCTGATGGGAGAGAGGCACCTGTCACATACTATTCTAAGACCCTGTCCAAAGCCGAGCGTAATTACAGCCAGTTGGACAGAGAAGCTCTAGCAATTGTCGCCGGAGTGAAACGCTTCCACGAGTACCTATATGGAAGAACTTTTCAAATCATAACAGATCACAAACCGCTACTAGGAATTTTGGCAGAAAACAAACCCACACCGAATATTCTGTCCCCACAAATGACTAGGTGGTCAGAGTTCCTGGCAGCCTATTCCTATACTCTGACACATTGCCCAGGGAAACAAATTTCCCATGCAGAAGCTTTGAGCAGAGCACCATTGCCATCAACAGAGGAAGACCGGCACCAACGATGACAGCATTACAGATAGAGACTTGCCCCGATCTACCCATATCTGTGAATGATGTTGCCAGAGCCACCACAAAAGACCCATTGACTGCCCGCGTACTCAACTGGGTAGGTAGAGGCTGGCCGGAAAACCAAAAAACTGAGAACTTTAAACCTTGTCCGGACCAGACAAGCTGAACTCTCAATCCAAAAAGGTTGTTTATTGTGGGGTGATCGGGTAATTATTCCTAACAAATTACAAACCAAGGTACTGGGTATGCTTCACGAAGGCCACCCGGGAATAGTTAAAATGAAAAGCCTTGCTAGAAGCTGTGTCTGGTGGCTGGGTATAGATAGGGACATCAAATACTGGGTAAACTCGTGCAATAAATGCCAAAGAATCAGGCCGTCCCCGCCAAAAGCACCCATAAGAGACTGGGAAACCCCAAGAGGCCCCTGGTCACGAATCCACATCGATTTTGCGGGTCCTACCAAGGGGCATACGTTTCTGATTGTCGTGGATGCATACTCTAATTGGCTGGAGGTAAATATTATGCCATCTATGACAACAGAAACCATCATAAAACAACTTGACAAACTCTTTGCAACCCATGGCCTACCGGACGTCCTAGTGTCCGACAACGGGCCACAATTAACCAGTCTCCAATTCTAGAAATACCTAGCCTCCCTAGGCATAAGACATGCCCTAACCGCGCCAGCCCACCCGGCTGCAAACGGTAGGGTAGAGAGAATGATCAGCTTTACCAAGGAGGGTTTAGAAAAAATGGACACTGGGGATGTCCAAAATAAAATAAATCAATTACTCATCCTCCAGCATATCACACCCAGTACTACAACCAACAAAATCCCAGCAGAATTACTGATGGGAAGGAAACTAAGGTCGCATCTAGACAGATTGCACCCAAATTTCACACCAGAAACCCCCCCCGACTCCTCCACTCGATGCAGGACCTTTGCAATAGGCGACTTAGTTTATGCTAAAAATTTTACCGGGGACCCATTATGGCTACCCGGACAAATTACACAAATAACAGGCCCCAAATCCTACCAACTAACGGTAGACGACGGCAGGGAATGGAAGCGGCACATAGACCAGCTTCGCTCCCGAAACATAGAACGAAATGCAAACACACAACCACACATAGAAAAACACGACGAAATTCAAACCAAAGAGGGGGGGGAAATGCGAGAAATCAATAAAGAACTGTTTAAATTAAATTCCAAAAACAATAACAATCAAAAAGAGCAAATAAAAGACTCACTGTTTGAAGAAAGTTGCGAGAAGAGTCCATTCAAAGGGGCCAGCCAGGCCAGCTCAACCTGCCCGGAGGAAACGGGAGGGAGCAGCAAAACTGCCGGCCTAAGAAACTCAGGCGGCAGTAAAATGGCTGACTCACCCTTCCAGATGGTTCCATGGAGAAAGATTGGAGAAACAGCAACCCCATCCAAACCGGTCAAAGTCTCCGACAGAAATGAACCGCGCAAGTCCAGTCGAATCAAAAGAAGCCCCACCTACCTGCATGATTACATCACTACGTAGGACTGAACTAAGAGGAGAGGGGTGTTCTGTATAAATAATAGTAGACTCTAAATACTTCATTCCGATTGGTTAACAAAACCTAAAAGGGGATTGGTTCAATAGGAACCAATCCACGAAGCCGCCCAAGGGCGGCAAAACCAAATGCTTGTCATTGGCTACAAGCCGGCAGACAGAAACATATAAAAGGGCTGTTGTGGCTTGAGCCAATGTTCTGTTTTGCAACTATATTTGAAATAAAGACTTGTTGTTGGAACCCGGTCTACCTCGCATTTTTCCGGACGGAACAGCCAGGTACAATCAACCAATTCCACACATGTAGAATTAAATATTTTATTGTATTCTGCCTATAATACAGGAATCTCTCTGGTATGCTTTAGGGCAGGGGTCCCGGTACTGGTCCGTGGATCATTTTGTACTGGGCCACAAAGAATGAATAATTGTGATTAAAATATATATAAAAATATGTTTTTTGTAAAGAAATAGTAAAGAAGCCCTTTACTATTGGGGAAGAATTGATTTTGCCGGTCCTTGAAAAAGTGTTTCTGCATGAAACTGGTCCCTGGTACAAAAAAGGTTGGGGACCACTGCAGTGAACAACTCAAAACTATGGTCAATGGATGGAGGGGAGGCACTCTGAAAGTGTAATACATCTGGGTGCTTCTGGAAAGACAATATTTTTGTAGCTGGGAAAGCAGGACAATTCAGACATGAATTTCCAGGTTGGTAAGTCAAGGTTGATAAGGCAGAAAACAAATGTTATAATTTCACACTTCTACCACTCTTCTGAGATTCCCTTTGTTTTCTGTTTACATTTTAACAGCCACCAGCCAGAGTCATATGAGGAACTATGCTGGCTCAGGGATATAACTAGAAACCTACTGGGTACCATAAATCATGCTAAATGATGACTTGCATTGACTTTACTGATAGAAAAGGGATTTTCACAGACTATTGTTAAATTATTAGAAGCCAGAAAAATTGTAACCTCCTGCTGATCAAAGAGAGAATTATTACATCATCAAGCCAATATGGGTTAACTAATCAGGATAATAAACCAGAGGACCAACTGGGAATTCTGATTTGAATCAAATCAGAGTCACCATCCCAAAGGTAATACAATGCAAGGGAAGCTTATACAGATCTTAATCTTATTCCTAACTTCTTAGATCAACTTAGATCAATTGATCTAAGTTTAGGAATCTGAAAAATTATATATGAATTAGGCCTTGATGTGCTCATTACAGTGTACATAGAGCCCTGGATTCATTTTATCTAGTTGTTATGTGATGTGCTACAAAATTATAATGTCCATTATACTGTCTAGAGCTCCAAGAGGTAATTATTAAAATACCATTCAGGATTGTTGGTAAAAAGATTGTTGGTAAAATGTACTGTTATTTAGTTTCTCTCTGGGAAGAAATAAATATCATTGCTATCCTTTTTGAATTGAACTTTTCAGCTTCTCTGTAGTGGTCAAGGCATCAGATTAGAAAACAGGAGAAGGTGAGTTCTAGTTTTGCCTTAGCCATGAAAACCAGCTGAGTATGTTGCACCAATCACACTCTCTCTCAGTCCAATTCACCTCATAGGATTGTTTTTGTGGAGAAAATAGGAGACGAAAAGTGTGTTACATATGTTTGCTACCTTGAGTTATTTATATAAAATGGAGTGCATATTGAGCACTCTGCTGTTAATCTTCTCCCAGATATCATACATTGGAATAAACTAAAGATATGAGATAGAGGGGGGGGGAGCAACTTAAAAGATTTTTCCAAACTAATATGGAAGCATAGCTAAGAGCAAGGAAAGATCTGGGGAGATAGATGGATAGGTTGTCATGCAAAGGAAAAGAGAGAGGAATGAGGCACACTATTTCCTGCTGTTTACTTAGCATGCCCCTTCCGATTTTTTTTTGTCTCAAGTCAGAATAATAAGGATGTTCCAAGTTTTGGTTGGGCCAAAATTAAGCTTCTGGAAATAGTGCAACTGTGCAATTTCCAAGCCACAGTGTGTGTGTTCCATTTTGTGAGCACTCTTATTGCATAATTGTAATTCTTTAAAAAAAATTAAGAATGGTTGTTCAGTTTTGAGGCTCACCCTTCCCCAGATCCCAAAAAGAAAAAAAAAACATGGCACAATGTGGCTGAGCAAATAACCAAAGAAATCAACTAGGTTTTGAATGAAGTAGGCCACCGATACCAAAGAAGGAAGTGTGGTGTAAATTGGAATGACTGCAAAACTGATGGATGGAATTCATTATGTAACTAAGAAAATAAAATGGAAAATGAAGTTCCATATTTTGGAAATACTTAGTCCGTGAGCATTAGAGCAAAATGAGCAATCTGTAGTCTTTCTGATATTAATACCAACTGCATCAACTCTAAACATAAGAAGGGGTGAGGAGTGACAGTCGTTGCAATCCAACATCTCCCTAAACCAGATATAGGGTCCCACTTTGAGATAATGGTTTCCAAGTGAGTGACCAAGTAAGCTATTCTGCATCAATAGCAAAAGCCCCACTTCTGCTTGCATCAAGCCTGGCTTTTAGTAAGAAAACAAATGATCACAAATAGATAGAATTATTTTTATTACAAATACAATATTTTGTATTGTATTTAAACTCTCTGCAATTTTATCCATGACTGAACAAACTTGTATAATTTGTTCTTCTTCCAAATCACTTTGAGTTTTTTTAATTAAATAATTACTCCAAAATTTGTATTTATTTTTCTTCCCAGAAGACATGCATTTATAATGCAGTTTCCCAGTGCTTTAGAAGAAAGCAAGGTACCTGATACATAATTTTATTTTGCTCCATCCTTTGCCCCATCCTTAATTTATTATTTTGATTTGTAAGATTTTGGCAAGAAATGAGGAAGTAGTCATGTTTTACTTCACACTTGAGTCTTGCAAATAAATGAAAGTTGGCCTATAAGCCTGATTGGCCTACAGGCCATCTAGAGCAATTCTTCTCTTCCTGGATTTGCCTAAACTGAGAAAAAGAAATATACATTGTTCTATATGTAAAGTGGGTGACTCCAAATCTACAAACCTGATTGGTCAATAAAATGAACATTGGATTGGTTCACTAGGAACCAATCCAAAGAGCTGCTAAAAGGCGGCAAATCTAAACAACTGCCATTGGCTGCAAGCAGGCAAGCCAGCCTGTATAAAAGGCTGGCCTCAGCTTCAGCCAAGTGTTCCTATTTACTAACTAGTTGAAGAATAAAGTATTTGTTGTTGGAACCCGGTTTACCTCGTGTGTTTTCCGAACAAAACACTGGCGACGAAGGTGGGATCGTCCTGAACGGAAAAACCTGCACGCGGTGATAAGAAGTCCAGATTACAACCAAGATGTCTGGAAACAACGCACCGCCCGCACCCTTCAATCCCAACGAAGAGGATTGGGATTCCTATGATGATCGCTTCCAAATGTATTTGGAGAGCAATGAAATGGAAGGCATTTCAGAGCAACGCAAGAGAGCTGTGTTCCTGACGCACTGCGGGCCAACAGTTTTTAAGATGGCAAAGGCCCTTGCGAAGCCCCGGGACGTTAAACAACTAACGTGGACAGAATTGCAAAGACTCCTCAAAGCACACTACGCTCCGATGGTGTCTAACTTAATAAAGCGACACGAATTTTACCGCAGAGACCAGAGAGAGGGAGAGACCGTCGCTAATTTCATTGCTGCCCTCAGACAAATAAGGGGTGAGTGTGAATTTTTGAACATAGAGGAGGCAATGAGGGATCGCGTGGTGCTGGGCCTGAGAGACTCGACCGCACAGAGTAAATTGCTCAACAAGCCCAACATCACCGTTACCGAAGCCATCGCAGAAGCCACAGTCGCTGAAGCCGCGAAAAAATCTGCCGTAGCCATTAAAAAGATGAACACACACAGCGAAGAAACACCAACCAAAGACAGAAAGCACCCTGCCACCACAACCCACTACGAAGAGTCGGGCGAAACAATTGAATCGAGCGAAGAGGACGACGAGGTCCACCATTTGCTCATGAACAAAAAAGAGCGCGAAAGGAGAAATTGGCGGGAATGCGCTGGCTGCGGAGGAAACCATCCCCGAGCCGAATGCAGATTTCTCGATGCCATCTGCCGGCATTGCAAAAAACGAGGGCACATCGAGAAGGTCTGCAGGAACAAAAAATACTACAGCCCGACGAGATGCAGAAATTCCCCAACACGAGCCAAGCCTAAACGAGCCGAGAGAAAGTGGCAACAAGAGAAGCGAGCCAATACACACCAAACTGTCATTATACAGAGCGCTCAGACGGAAAGTGGAAAAAAAATTAAAGTCATCGTGAAAATCGAAGGAAAACACTGCAAGATGGAAGTGGACTCGGGGTCCTTCCTCTCCATAGTATCGTGGGACACAATAAAACAGCTAGTCCCAGGTATCAAACCCAAAGAATTGAAGAAGCAGCACCTAACCCTCAAGAACTATCAGGGAAACCAAATCCCTGTGGTAGGCATGGGACAATTCCGAGTTGCCTACAAACATCACGTCAAGGTGCTTCCGCTGACCATAGTTGACCAAGACAGACCAAGCCTCCTGGGCATCGAATGGTTCACGCCATTGGGCATCGGGATGACCGGGGTCGATCGAGTGACTACAACCGGCTGGGAAGACGACCTCATCCGAGAATTCCAGGACGATTTTGACGGCTCACTTGGCAAGTATCGGGGAAATCCCATTTCTTTCAATCTAAACCCCCAAATAGCCCCATGAAGAATAAAAGCCAGGCGAGTTCCTTTTGCACTAAAGGCAAAAATAGAGGAACAGCTGGACAAATTAATAGCCCAAGGGGTGTTAGAACCTGTGGACCATGCCAAGTGGGAAACGCCTATTGTCACACCCATTAAACCTGACGGGTCCATCAGAATCTGTGGTGACTATAAGGCTACCCTGAACCACGCATTACAACCAAGCGCATACCCGGTGCCAGTAGTCCAGCATTTGCTTCATTCCCTGGGAAAAGGCAAAGTTTTCGCCAAACTCGACTTGGCACAAGCCTATCAACAACTCCCAGTGGACCCAGAAACAGCAGAAGCACAGACTATAGTCACCCATAAGGGCGCATTCAAATGTCACCGGCTCCAATTTGGAGTAAGCATGGCCCCTGGCGTCTTCCAGAGTCTGATGGAACGCCTTCTAAATGGCATACAAGGAGTCGTTCCCTATTTTGACGACGTCCTAATCTCGGCCAGAGATGAAACTCAATTAAGGAACAGACTCAAAGAAGTATTAACTAAGTTTAGGGAATCTGGCCTCAAGGTAAAAAGAGAAAAGTGCTGTTTAATTAAGAACAGCGTCGAATTCCTGGGCTACTCAATAGACAGAGAGGGTATCCACCCCACAGACAAAAAAGTTAAAGCAATCAAAGACGCTCCTGAACCAAGAAATAAAACCGAACTACAAGCATTCTTAGGATTAATTAATTTTTATAACGTGTTCCTGCCAAACAAAGCCACTATAGCAGAACCATTACACCGTCTGCTAGACAAAAAGGCAACTTGGACTTGGGGTTACAAAGAAAAAAAAGCCTTCCAAAATATTAAAAGCTTGCTAACATCAACAAACGTCCTCATCCAATTTAGCAACACTCTGCCATTAACAGTGACCTGCGACGCCTCACCATATGGAGTAGGTGCCATCCTGAGCCACCAACTACCTGATGGCAGAGAAGCACCCGTCGCATATTACTCTAGGACTCTATCAAAAACCGAGCGGAATTACAGCCAATTGGACAGGGAAGCTCTAGCAATTGTTGCTGGAGTAAAACGCTTCCACGAATACTTATATGGGCGGACTTTTCAAATCATAACGGACCACAAACCGCTAATGGGGATTTTGGCGGGAAACAAGCCAACACCTAATATACTGTCCCCAAGAATGACGAGATGGTCAGAGTTCCTAGCAGCTTATTCCTACACTCTGACACATCGGCCAGGGAAACAAATTTCCCATGCGGACGCTTGAGCAGAGCACCCTTACCAGCAACCGACGAAGACCCGGCACCAGCGATGACAACGCTACAAATCGAGACTTGCCCTGATCTACCCATATCAGCGTATGATGTCGCCAGAGCCACCGCGAAAGACTCATTGACTGCCCGCGTTCTTAGCTGGGTAGGTAAAGGCTTGCCGGAGAATCAAAAAACTGAAAACTTTAAACCTTTCCGGTCCAGACAGACTGAACTTTCAATCCAAAAGGGGTGTTTGTTGTGGGGTGATCGGGTAGTAATCCCTGCCAAATTACAGCCCAGGGTACTTAAGTTGTTACATGAAGGGCACCCGGGAATGGTTAAGATGAAAAGCCTTGCCAGAAGTTATGTTTGGTGGCCGGGTATTGATAAGGACATAGAGTATTGGGTAAGCTCATGCCACAAATGCCAGGCAATTAGACCATCCCCACCAAAAGCACCCGTTAAGGACTGGGAAACCCCTCGGGGACCTTGGTCAAGAATACACATTGATTTCGCGGGTCCTACCAAGGGGCATACCTTTCTGATTGTTGTTGATGCCTATTCAAATTGGCTTGAAGTAAAAGTTATGCCATCAACGACAACAGAAACTGTAATCAAAAAGCTGGACAACCTTTTTGCCACCCATGGCATACCGGACGTTCTTGTCTCAGATAACGGGCCACAGCTAACCAGCATACCATTTGAGCAATACCTAGCCTCCCTAGGTATAAGACATGCCCTAACCGGGCCGGCTCACCCGGCTGCGAACGGCAGGGCTGAGAGAATGGTCCGGTTTACTAAAGAAGGTTTGGAACGAATGGACGCTGGAGATGTCCAACAGAAAGTAAACCGTTTGCTCACACTCCAGCACATAACGCCCAGTACTATAACCAATAAGTCCCCAGCAGAATTACTTATGGGGCGAAAATTAAGATCTCACCTTGATAGGTTACACCCAAATTTTACCCCAGAAAACCCCCCTGACTCCTCTACACGGTTCAGACAATTCGAAATAGGCGATTTGGTATACGCTAAAAACTTCACCGGGGACCCGGTATGGCTACCAGGACAGATTATCCAAATTACAGGCCCCAAATCCTACCGATTAAAATTAGACGATGGCAGGGAATGGAAGCGGCACATAGACCAGCTTCGATCTCGAATTATAGAGAGAACCACAGACTTACAAACATTCACCGAAAAAACCGGTGAATTGCAAACCAAGGTGGGGGGGGAAAGGCGAGAAATAAATAAAGAACTGTTTAAAACCAAACCCAATGAAACATACGAACAAAAAGAGCAAATAAAAGACTCACTGTTTGGAGAGACTTGCGTGAAGAGCCCATCGGAAGGGGCCAGCCAAGCCAGCTCGACCTGCCCAGAGGACACGGGAGGGAGCGGCAAAACCGTCAGCCTAAGAAACTCAGGCGGCGGTAAAATGGTTGACTCACCCTTCCAGACGGTTCCAGGGAGAAGGACGGACGACACAGCAGCCCCATCCGAACCGGTCGAAGTCTGCACTAAGAATGAACTGCGCAAGTCAAGTCGAGTCTGGAAAAGCCCCGCCTACCTGCGAGACTATGTCACCACGTAGGACTGAACTAAGGGGGGAGGGGTGTTCTATATGTAAAGTGGGTGACTCCAAATCTACAAACCTGATTGGTCAATAAAATGAACACTGGATTGGTTCACTAGGAACCAATCCAAAGAGCTGCTAAAAGGCGGCAAATCTAAACAACTGCCATTGGCTGCAAGCAGGCAAGCCAGCCTGTGTAAAAGGCTGGCCTCAGCTTCAGCCAAGTGTTCCTATTTACTAACTAGTTGAAGAATAAAGTATTTGTTGTTGGAACCCGGTCTACCTCGTGTGTTTTCCGAACAAAACATACATGTGTTCAAAATAATTTAGTGGGACAATAACATCAGACAGACTAACCCAAAATTCTCCTCCAATGCTAAAATAAATAAGTGTGATTTAGACTATTTGTGTAACCCCAACCACTGTGGTCTGCCTATCATATTTTGTAGCTTTTGTCAGGTGACCAACCGTCCTCCTTTAGGGAGGACAGTCCTCCTTTTGTAAGTTCTGTCCTCCCTCGAAAAGTGTCCTCCTTTTTGATATTTAAAGACTAATCTGTAATTCTCCATATTTGATCAATGCCGATCTGATCCATTGTGTGTGATGTGTATTTGACATGATGTATTTGTATTTGACATGATGATTCGTCAAGGCTCAGTACAGTGTGGCGAGATGTGATTATGAGATGTATGCACTCCACACAGGAGAATTGTTTTGAGAGTGTGCCGCGTGCAAGAGTGCACCATGTGCAAGTGACTTTGTTTTTTTTCTTCAATTTATTTGTGTCCTCCTTTTCATTGTAAAAAAGTTGGTCACTTTAGCTTTTGACAATCTGAAAAGAGAGCCAGTTGTGTTTATCCAATGCATCATAGTTAATTCATTAAAAATATGTCTTAGGGGACTAGATATATTTAGCCTAATGAAGAGAAGGTTTAGGAGTGACATAACAGCTGTCTTCCAATACTTGAAGGGGAAGAGGGGTTCTATTTATTCTCCAAAGTCCGAAGCACTTGAGGGCAGGACAAGAAACAACTTCCTATAGCTACCTTTCTCTTCATAATCTTTTCATCACTCAGAGTTTCCAGTGGGAGAGGAATCTGAGATCACATATGAAATTATGCATACACATACACACATATCACACACACAAATGCACGTACTCTTCTGACTTGATAGGATAGTTGGTTAAGGAGGGGAGAAAGCATCATTTCTTCCTAAGAATCAGGTTCACTCCTATCTTGCTGGTCACATGTATGAATGCTCTTACCATTCCCATTTTATTTATTTATTTATGAAATTTATATACTGCCCATCTCACTATTCAAAGCAATTCTTTGTTATTTTCTTCTAAAATCATTGATTATTTTCTGCTCTTATCTCATACCCTACCCCTGATGTCTCATTTTCTCTCCATTAGTGTTGGTATATATAGTATGGTATTAGGTTAGGTTATGATAAGATAGGATAGGATAGGTTAGGATAAGATAGGATAGGAGTGTAGTATAATGTAATAGTATAGTAATATTGTATAGTATAGCATAGCATAGAATACTATACTATAGTATAACAGTATAATATGATAGTACTTGTGTACTTGCAAAATAACAGAGAAAATAATATCGATAACACCATCAAACATTCATATCTGTCCATCCCAGCGTTGATAGGAAACAAAAAATGCCAAATACAGTCTGAACACCTGGCTGACTGTGAATGAACCATAATGGTTACAGAGTATAACCTGTGGAAGGGTGAAATAAGAAAAAGATAAATAAGCCACACTCTATGAATCAATATATACTGCTTTGAGGCAGGTGCTGCAATTATGATTGATCCTAAAGCTCTCCTTGAAAAACTACTAGAGTGGCTACCAGCATTCTCAGCACATGAGCAGCAGTTCCACCATTTTTGTGGGTGGAAATAAAATGGCAGTTGAAACAAAAAAATCTGGTGCCTTTCTCTCAGACTTTGGACAATCATTCCCATGTGAATGGTAAGATTGTGTTTGGAGGGGTGGGAAACATGGGTATATATGTGAAGCATGGCAAACAGATCTGAAGGGTTGTATTGAAGCCTTTGTTAAGCTTTACAGTGGGAAGAAGAGGAGACAGAGGCTCTGAAACACTTATTTTCAATCTTAATTGCAAATAGAAGCCAGGAAATGTGCTGCCACTATGCAATTTCTTTTTATGCACAGATGGAATGTTCATCTCTATGGAAGATGAAATCTCCTTAAGTATGTATATCAACTGCCAGATCCTAGCCAAAATAATCTTATAATAAGACAGATTGTTTTTTCCCTCACAAATATGTAAATTTATGGTACTTGCAGCCATGAGGAATGTTTGGTGTTTTGACAGTCTATCAAACTATACATAGAAAGCAAGACATTAGTAAAATAATCATTTGAGTGATTTCAAGATTGATGAATTATTTTAACACGTTTATGAGTTCCTTTTAAAAATAGTATTTATGTCTGACAAAAAAAGATCCATGTCCTTCTGCTTTCCATCATTTGTTTTCTTATAATTTAAACTTTTGTGGTATATATATTTAAATGGATCAAATATAACAACATTAACTCCTAAATTACAGAACTTGTATAATTAGGGCTACAGTATAATATGCATCCTTATCACGCATATATTTAATTGAACTGCATTATCTGCAAAGTGAATAATTGTGAAGTGTACAGGAGTACACATAGTAATATAAGATATTAGCAATATCCTTGATAAGTGGAAACCTTTTCAAAACAACAATCCATGAAATGACCCAAAGTATAAAACAAAGAGTAATTTTTCAATAATATTAAATCTAGTTTAAAAAGGTGGTGTAAGTCAAGATACAATATACAACATTATGTGTGGCATAGATAAAATGGAGACAGAGGTTTCTCTTCAATGTTATTGAAATTAAATTCAGGAAATGAAATATATTACTGTACAATGCATAGTGAATTAGTGAATTGGATTTCCTGCAAATTCTGTAAGGGCAACCAAATTAAATGGTTTCCGGAAAAAAAATCTGGGCAGATTCATGGAGGATCAGTAGCTACTAACAAGATTATCTTTTGAATCATGGATGCCTCATGCATGCTCTAAATACCAATTACTGAGAATTGACAGTAGATGAAGGTTAATATCTTCCAGATTTGTGAGCTTCCCAGATGCATTCATTTGGCTTCTGTGTCTTATTAAATACTGGCCCAGATAGACTAGTAGAATGTCTTGCAAGTTCTTGTTATGCTCTTACCTTCAATCTTGAGTTTTTTTGATTTAGCAACTAAACACCAATAAATGAATAATTTAATAGTAATTACAATTAGAATGATTTTTTTTAAAAACTATCTGAAACATGATACAGAGAAAAAAAGCCTTAGCTGAAAATAAATTAAATCATATTAGGATGCTACCTACAGTTGAAGGAGCTGGGAGGAATTTCTTAATATAAATAATAGAACTTGAGCTATGTGTCACCTTTCCCCTGTCTCCTCTAGAAGATAAAATCAAGGCTGTGCACTTGACTACAGTTCAGAGTCTAAAGTATAGCTTTACACAAGTTCTTCTGATGAACTCTGACAGTAACTGTGTGGTTTTAATCTATTGCTTTGGCTTTGTGACTCAGACAGGCAGAACCCCTTATAACCTAAAAACAAAGCAATTTTGTCTTTAGATCAAACTAGTTTAATCAGCCTATGTTTGATCCTTAAAATCCAGGGTTGAAAGTTTTCTTTCAACCCTGACCTCAGGGCTTCCTCGCTTCTAAGCAGTGGATTTCACATCCCAGCCTATGTTCAAGGAAAGTTTAGATGGCTAACTGTTGGTGATGCTGCAATTAGATTGCTGCACTGAATAAGGAGTTGGACTTGATGATCTCAATTACCCTTTCCAACTTCATGGGTTGTTGATTAAATGATTTTAATAATGATTCCCCAGCTTTGAAACTTAGAGCAGACTAAATCATCAGGGTGGCATAAAAAAGATCAGTGGAATTGGAACTTAGCATTAGAAAAAACTGTGGAATTGGAACTTAGCATTCTCTGAAGCTGTTAGCTGCCCATGCTAGCTGGAATTACTCAGAACTCTGGTACAGTAGTTGGATGTTCTTCTCCAACTGTGAGTTATAATAAGCACTAAATACCTTCTACATTGTTGTTATTAGTTGTGAAGTCATATCTGACCCATCACAATCCCATGGACAGTGTTCCTCCAGGCCTTCCTGTCTTCTACCATCTTCTGGAGTCCATTTAAGCTCATGCCTACTGCTTCAGTGACTCCATCCAGCCACCTCATACTCTGTCATCCCCTTCTTCTATTGCCCTTAATCTCTCCCAGCATTAGGCCCTTCTCCAGTGAGACCTTCCTTCTCATAAGGTGGCCAAAGTATTTCAGTTCCAATTTCAGGGTCTGGCCTTCTAGTCTGTGGAAAATATCACTGGTTTTCTTATATTTACAGATATGATTTAAAAATATAGACCACTCTTAATTGAAGTGTATGAGCTATAAAGTAACATTTATTGGATATCCCAAAGGTGTTTTTTTTCAAAAGGTAACTGGATTTTCTGTTTTTCCTTTGAAGACATTTTACTTCTCATCCAAGAAGCTTCTTCAGCTCTTCTTCAAACTTCTACAGAGCTGAAGAAGCTTCTTGGATGAGAAGCAAAATCTCTTCAAAGAAAAACCAGAAACTCCAGTTGCCTCTTGGAAAAAAAAGCACATTTGGGACAACCATGACATGGATGACATGGAGAATCTCCATTTATTGGGGTGGTCTTTAAAAACATAGATTTTTGCTACCTCTGACTAATGCTACATCATACTTTATATTTGTGTGATATGGGGATGTCATTTAAGCTTCAGGTGAGCTTAGTATATGAGAAGGGTATAATATGAAAATATGCTCATATAGTATCTGTTTGATGTGGCAAACAGAAAGATATGTTGCAAGCATCACAACTACACGTTGGTACATGTAGGTCATAATTATTAGTGTGGGTAATGTAACATTTGATTTAGTGCAAATTATAAATTGATATCAGGTTGTGTTTAATGCAAACTAAAATTTACTTAAACTGTGCACACACTAGCCACCAGGGTTTTTGATGCTCATTGTTGTGTAGAAAATCAAGAATAGTTTCATTTGAGGAAAACTCAAAAAAGAAGAGGCTCATTTTGAGAAATACAGCAGAATATAGACGATAGAGGTACATTTTGGAAATGTCTTCTGTTCACTACATTGGTTTTAAATATTTAGGAGAGCTACCTAGAAGATAGATAGCAATGATATTTTTTGTTTTTATTTTGCTTTCTATAACTGCTTTGACTTTGTTAAAAATAAATTTAAGCTGTAAGAATAACCTTTTTAAAGCCCATGTCACACTGCACCAACGGATGCAAAGAGGATATAAAATGGAGAGAAACACTTGCCATCCGTTGGTTAACGCGATGCATCCGTTCTGTACTCACTGCGCGCGTGATTCATACATTCTATCCATCCAGCATCCGTCTACTGAGATTTCATCCGCTCAAAAAGTTTTGAGCTGCACAAAACTTTTTGAGCGGATGAACTTTCCGCCGCATCCGTTCTACATCTGCGACACATATGGGGAACAAACGTTCTGCATCTGTCATCATCCGTTAAACGTCCCATGTATCTGCTTGGCATCCGCTGCGCATCTGCGCAACTCGCATCCGCTCCAGCGGAAAATGAAAAGAGGGAGGAAGCGAAACGGATGTGGAACGTCCACACAGCGTTAGTAGCACGGACATAGAAAGGATGAAAGCGGATGCACCTCAGACATAAAGCATTAAAACGGACAAAACGTTTGTATATGGGATGTATCTTGGATATTTAGGATGTCTGCAGGTTGTTTAGAGGATGCAGAAGGACACCTAGCGGAAAACTGATATTTCCTATAAAAAGGGGGAGGAAATTACCTGGATCTCACTTTCAGTCCAGCAGACGTGGTGTGCAGACCTCTTCAGCCTTGCTCTTGCTGTTCAACATCATCCATTGATCTCCACCATGGATCAATGAATACTCCTTTTGGTAGCCGCCATCATTCAATACCAGTACCAAGCCCTCTTCAGGCTCTTTCACCTTTTCTATGCAAAGAGAAGGAGACGTCCAAGAACTGTGTGGGTCCGACGATGGATTGAGAGAAGAGCGGAGTATGGACTGTAAGACAAGCTGATGGTGGAGCTGAGGAATCAAGACACTTGTGCATTCCAGCAATTGATGAGGATGCCTCCAGCCATTTTTGATGACCTTGTGGAGCGTCTGAGACCCAGGTTGACCAAGCCGAGCACCAACTTCCATCCCAGCCTGGACCCTGGGCTGAAGGTGGCACTGACTCTGTGGCACCTGGCCTCAGGAACCACATACAGAAACATGCAGTATGCCTGGAGGGTGCCACACAACACCATCAGCATTGTGGTCAGAGAAGTGGTGCAGGCCATCATCGAAGAATACCTGGAGGAGCTCTTCCAGTGTCCCACCACTGAAGAAGGCTGGAAGAAAGTTGCAGAAGAGTGATATCAGAGGTGGAACTTCTCCCACACTGTTGGAGCCATAGATGGGAAGCATGTGGCCTGCAAAGCTCCAGCCAACTCAGGGTCCACTTATCACAACTA
>BLBF01000032.1:11915153-11926848 GCA_015471245.1 Laticauda colubrina | reverse complement strand
CAGCAAGGCTGGCAGGGAGGCTGGAAGGCAGGCAGACAGCAAGGCTGGCAGGGAGGCTGGAAGGCAGGCTGGCAGGCAGGCTGGCAGGAAGGCAGGCAGGCTGGCAGGAAGGCAGGCAGCAAGGCTGGCAGGCAGGCATGCAGGCAGGGCAGGCTGGCAAGGCAGTCGATTTGTCTGGAAGCAGGTCTTTCCTCTGAATGGTGACCTGCTTGGGAGCTGCCTCCCTTTATATCCGCGGGGCTGATGCAATGCATCCTCCCCGCATGCGCAGTGAACGCTAGGCATCTGCTAGGCATCCTCTAGGCTTCCGCTCTGCATCCACTTTATCCGCTAGGCTTCTGCTGTGCACCCGCTTTATCCGCTCGGCGTCCGCTCTGCATCCGCTGTATCCGTTCTGCGTCCACTTTGCTGGGACCCCCCAGAAGCCTTGCGGATGTGCCATCCACTCCCATCCGCTTCCATCTGCTAGGCTTCCATGGAGCATCCGCTTTCCATCCACCCTGCGTCCTCCCCCCGTCCGTTCCTTTCCGTGTTATCCGCTCTGGTTATGCAAATTTTTGCCCCTTTTGAGAGCGGATAACAACAGATGGAACATTTTTCTCGTCCGCTGTGTCCTTTTTACAAACGTTTTGCATCCATCTGCCAGTGTGACAGGGCCTTAAATTCCTGATTTCATGGATATATAGCTTTTTTGACAGCAATATGGAGTAATTTTTCATTCCTTGCTTTTGAATTTTTTTTCTTTTTTCTTTAAAATAATTTTTATTTTTGAAAACAAACATACACATACAAAACATAAAAACATAAAACCATCTTCCCTTTTATGTACAGTTGGTTACAAATCTTTTGTGCTATTCTTTTGTTGTCATTTACTCACAATTTATATCAATTTTCACATTGTCAAACTAACATATGCTTATATATTTATCAGTTATTAATCATCCATGACTAAACTATTTATTCCATCATTTTATATGAGATGTTCCAAGTTTTATCTTAAAATTTATGTTATACTTTCAACCAATGGTTATGTGTCTTATATCAATCTATTAAATTTCTAACACAAAATTATCTAGTCTATTGCATTACCATGTCCAACCATTGATAAAACAAATCCCAAATCGTATAAAATTGTTTATCTTCTTGTTCTCTAATTTCAAATGTCAATTTACTCATTTCAGCACAGTCCATAATTTTCTTAATAACTTCCTCCTGCATAGGTATTTTATCATTTTTTCCAATTCTTAGCAAATACAATCCTAGCCACTGTTAGTACATTTACAATCAAATATTTCAACTCTTTGTTTTATATTTTTGGTATAATTCCCAATAAAAAGATCTCTGGTTTAAGGTCTATATGTTGTTTTATCAGTTTTTTCCAACCATGTGTGGACTTTAGTCCAATATTTCTTTGTGTCTGAACATGTCCACCACATATGGTAATATGAACCAGGTATCTGATAACATTTCCAACATTTAGCCGATTTATTCTTAAACATTCTCGCAAGTCTCATCGGGGGTAGATGCCACATTTAAAACATGTTATACAATTTTTCTTTATATGCAGTTGACATTGTCATTTTATAATTTTGAGACCACAATTTTTGCCATTTTTTCTAATTCAATCCCATATCCAAAATTTCCCCCCCAAGCAATCATCATTTCTTTAACTTGTTCCTCCTCTAATTTAAATTCTAATAAGTGTCCATAAACTTTTTAATTACCATTTCATCAGTCCCCATCAAAATCTTATCTAAGTCAGTCAATTTATCATAAATGCCTTCTGCTTTAACATCTTTGTCAAATCTTGATTGTATTTGCAAATATGAAAAACAATTCATTTTTACACCTTGTTTTCCAACGCTTGCATAGTTTTAAGTTCATCCTTTTCATTCAATATCTCACCATATCTAACTGTTTGTTCCTTTTTATATGTTATTGGATAAGAAAAAGCTTCAATGGTAGATATCCATAATGGAATTTTCCCAATTCAAAAACAATGCCTCTCGAATATAATGTCTTCTATAATACCCCTGTTGTCTTAATTCTCTTGTACCAAAGGAAGGCATGCCATCCCAACAGCAAGTCATGCCCTTCTCAAGTCAATAGTCTATTGTTCCTTAATGTTATGCATTCCTTTACCCACGTCAAATTTGTTGCTTGGTAATGCAACTCCCAGTTAGGCAAGGCAAACCCTCCTCTTATTCTTGCATCTTGTAACAATTTTAATTTTATTCTTGCTTTTTTGCCCTGCCAAATATATTTCAACACAATTCTATTTAAATCTTCAAACAACTCCTTCCCTAGTTGGAATGGAATTGTCTGGAATAAATATAGAATTGTAGGTAATACATAGATCTTAATTGTAGATATTCTCCCAGTCAATGATAATTGTAAGTTTCCCCATTTTGTCAAATCTGTCGCAATCTGCTGTTTGAGTTTAAAATAATTATCCTTCTTCAGTGTACTACATCTTGATGTAATGTATATCCCTAAATACTTAACCTTATTTGTGACCTGTATTTCTAAAACTTCTTTCAACTCTTTCTTTCGTCTTACTAGCATATTCTTTGTTAGTATCTTTGTTTTATCTTTGTTTATTTTCAGACCTGCTACTTTTCCATATTCTTCTATTTTTCTATTAATTTAGGTGCTGTTTCCAGTGGGTCTTCTAATATAAATACCAGGTCATCTGCAAAAGCTTGCAATTTATATTCTTCCTTTTGGATTTTCATTCCTTTTATTTCTTTATCTTCTCTAATATTCCTATTCAACACTTCCAATGTTAACACAAACAACAAGGGCAACAGTGGACAACCTTGCCTTGTCCCTTTTCTTATATCTATAGATTCTGTTCATTCTCCATTGACCATAACTTTTGCAGTTTGTTCATAATATATCGTTTCAATGGCTTGAATGAATTTTTTACCAAAGCCCATTTGTTCCAATTGCAATAACATAAATTGCCAACTCATTGTCGAAGGCTTTTTGTACATCTTAAAACATCAAATCCATTTGCTTCTTGGGATGTGCCTTGTAGTGTTCCAGAGTGTCCAAAATAAATCTCACATTGTCTTTGATTTGTCTCTTTGGCAGGAATCCATTTTGATCAATATGGATAAAGTTATTTAAGTACCTTTTTAGTCTTTCTGCCAAGATTGAAGCAAAGATTCTATAATCTGAATTTAATAGGGATATAGGTCTGTAATTTTTAACTTGCTGCAGGTCTGTATCCTCCTTTGGCATAAGTGTAATATATGCTTCTGTCCATTTTTTTGGGTATTTTTTTCTTTAACATAACTTCGTTCATAACTTCTAATAGGTGAAGATTCAGTATTTCCTGAAAGGTCTTGTAAAATTCCACTGGTAAGCCATATGGACTTGGTGCTTTTCCAACATTCTGTTTTTTTTAAAAAAGCTTCTGTTAATTCCATCATTGTTATATTCCCTTCTTGCATTGTTTCAATATCTTTAGGTATCTGAGGTAAGTTTGCTTTCTGTAAATATTGCTTAACTTTTTCTTCTTGAATATTCTCTTGAAAATACAATTTCCCATAGTAATCTTGTGCAATTTTTTTCTTCTCCTCATTTCCATAACATGTATGTCCTTCTTCATTTATTAGTTGACTCTCTCTTGATTCTCTCTCCTTTCTCAATTTATAGGCTAGCCATCTGCCTGGTTTACTTGCATCTTCAAAATAATTCTGTTTAGCGTTTTTAATTTTTTGTGCTAGTTCCTCTTTTTTCATTAGTCCCATTTTATGTTTAATTATATCCATTTTATTTTTAATGTCTTTTTTTGTGGGGACTTTTGTAAGGCTTTTTCCAGTTTTTTTATAATCATCCTCTCATATTTTGAAAGTCTTTTTCTGTTTTATATTTCTTTTCCTTGTATAGTCTATTATCAAGCCTCTTATATAGGCCTTCATCATGTTTCTCTTTGCTATTTTCTTTAAAGAAGAAAGCAAGGTCTTTCTTTATTTTCTGTTCAAAGTCTTTTTCTTTTAATATCATATTATTTAAGGTCCATCTGGATCTCCTTTTGTATCCTCTCCAAGTAACTGTCACTGGGTTATGATATGCCCAAGTGCTTGTTTCTACTTCAATCTCTCATATATTAGTTCTGCTGATATCATGTCTATTCTAGACCATGAAGCATGTCTGTTTGAGTAAAAGGTGCTTACTCTCCATCTTTTTCTCTCTCCAAACATCTTTTAAGTTGAATTCTTCTCTTACTTGAAAGAAGGATTTTGGTAATATCTTTCCAGCATTCTTTGCTGATTTCTGCATCTTGTAATCCAACCAATCATTAACTATTCCATTAAGATCTCCCATCATACAAATATTAACATAGCCCAATTCAATTATTTTCATATGTAATTTTCTGTAAAATTCTTCTTGGTTATCATTTGGAGCATAAATTGCAAATAAAAGTTTTAACATTATTGTCTATTATTTCCACCATCAAAATCCTTCCATCGTCATCTGTATAAATTAATTCTGCCAAAATTGTATCTTTAATATATAAAACCACACCTCTTTTTAAAGATTGTGCCAGTAATGTAAATAATTTCCCTATCTTTTAATATGTACTTCTTGTAAGCAAATTATATCAAATTTCAATTTCTCTAGTTTATGAAATACTTTCCTTCTTTTAGTATCCAAATTAAGTCCATTTATGTTAATTGTAATCAATTTTCTTTCATCCATGTTAGGCTTTATGAGGGAGTTTTATTGCTTTAGTAAGTCTTAATTCTTGTTGCTCTCTGGGTACACCACCTACTGTACCTTCTTCTTTCTCTTTTTCAATTATTGCTATACACTCCTCTTGGAATTCAATTAATGACTATTCCTTTCTAGCTTCTTCCTCTTTTCCTCCAAAATATTCTAAGTAGAATAGCTCAGCTTTTTCAACTGTGTCAATTCTGTATCTTTGTTCCTGCCTGGACTTTACTAGGCATGGTGGACTAACCCTTTGAATAAAGATTTTCTAGGTGACTCACTAATCTTTAAGTGATGATGAAACAAACCTCACAGACCATATTCAAGTAAAGTACATAGAAATAATACAAGAACAGAAAATGATACATTGTATCTATAAAATATATGGAACACAGGATTAGGGCCAGGAATGGGATTCAGTTTTTTTAACAACTGGTTCTGTGGGTGTGGCTTGGTCGTCATGTGACTGGGTGGGCATGGCCAACTAGACATCACTCATGTCAAGGGGTGCTTCTCCTTGCCCAGCCTCTCATGACAGTGGGGATGCTGTATGAAATAAGTATGAAAAATGGTCATAAGTCACTTTTTTCAGTGCCATTGTAACTTTGAATGGTCACTAAATGAACTGTTGTAAGTCAAGGATTACCTGTACAAAAATACAAAAAGCTTTTTTGCTTGCAAAAATCTGCCCTAAATACCAATCTTTAGATTAAAAATACCTGCAAACCAGAGTTACAGATCAGGCTGGGTGCCAGAGCATCTTGAGGAATAAAAACATTTAAAATGCAGTAATAATTATCAAGCAGCCAACTCTTGCTTATAAAGTGAAACCCTTTAGTAGAGAGATCATTTAGCTTTCCAGAAAAAGTCCACCCAGGAAAAGCAATACTTAGATCCATTTGCACCACTTAAAAATACCAGCTGGTCTCACTCACTTCTCAAGATATCCTAAAGAAATCACCCAGATTTAAGGAAAGGTCACATGCCCCCCCAGAAAGGCAGTAAAAAAATCAGTGCCAAGCTTGCAACCTGCCTCTTGGAAGTATACCCCCAAAAGGACAGTGCCAAATAGTATTAAACCAGTGAAGAAAGATCCTCCTCCCCAAATAGAAAAAGAAACCATGAGGCAAGAAAAAAATTCAAACACAATAAAAATAATTAAATCACAACAGTAGCTGTTGCTTGTTGAAGCTGAATAGGGAAAATTATCCCATCAATAAATACAGGATTAAACTTCACCAAGCACAGTATTAACCTTCACCAAAAAACAATTTTAGACCAAAACTCAAAAAGAGTATGTAAACTCACATTTGATTGTCAATCCTTCTGGCTAGCCAAGAAGCCTTGCTGAATGTCACTCATCTTGGTTCCCTGTCACTAAAAGCTTTGCTTCATTATTCAATTATTTCTTCAAAGTGCTGATTGTCCAGGGAAGTAATTCCTCCCAACAGCAATCTTAAAACAACCCTTCCCCTTTAAGAAAGCCAAGCCTCACAAGCGCCAGAGACAGAAGTCTAGGTTGTCTACCAAAAATGTAATAAGTGTGGAAAAATACTGCTTAGAAAATTAACAGGGGGTTCTACAGAACCAGATAGAACTGGTAGAATCCCACCCCTGATTTGGGCTAAGCCTGATACTCTACAGTTTTATTATTGCTAAAGAATAAAAAGTTGCAATTACATAGGTAGTAGTGGTTCTGCGAGATTTTTTGAATCAAGTTTGGAATTGATGAGATTGCAACTTTAAATGATATTCATATTGTAGCAAGGTGTGCTCCAAAGACTCCATTTCTCCAGATGCATATGGATGTTTATCCTGAAATGAGATTTTATGGAATTTGCCCACCAAGATTGTTGAAGGATGAGCACTGAAATGAACTCATCCCATAGAAGCCCCATCAGTACATAGAATAAATGAAATAATATAACTATTTTGCTCCAATAGATCCTAGTGGATTGAATTGATTCATTGTGGAATTCAGCATATTCAGTCCACTGTCTAATTATGTTTGAGTCTTTATATTCCTAAATGTAAGAAAAATACCCAAAGAATTCAAAGTTATTTGCGATGCTCATCTATTATTTCAACGTAAACCTGTCCTTAGAATTGATAACAATAACCCCATGGATGCTAGATTAAACCTAAACCAAAAGGGTAAAGTAATTGTCAAAATTGGGTTTGAGGATTGCATTAGGGATATATCTGGGGGTCGAAAGCTTCTTTGAAGTCCGGAAAGGCTATATAGAATTGTAAATTATTAACCACAAATATATTTATCTGCTACATGCTGCAAAACCAGACAGCAATCTATTATGAACAATCTATTCTGAATTAATAATTAATTCAGCTGGAAATAAATTATTCTCAAAGGCTTCATCTTGCTTTAAATTAGTGAGCAACAGCTTAAATTCTTGGATTGTTATTGGAGGCCACAATTCGTGGAAGAATTAGGGAAGAAAGGGCATTGGTATTTACCTGACACGCCCGTTCTCTTTGAGCTATGAAGAGCATCCAATAGTGGGAGATGCTTCAGTCTCTGCATGTCTAGGCTGGGCTTAATTTGTGGAATGCTCCTCCTCCTCCATGGAACTCCTCCCCAGCGTTCCCCAGTTTTGGCAAAGACGAGAGAAATAAACACCCTCGTCCTCAATGCCCTAACAATTTGTTGGCCGAAACAGGACCCCACCATCACCAGTTGGAAAAAAGTTGGGGCTCAATGCTCTTCAGAGCTCAAAGAGAACAGGCATGTAAGTACCAATGCCCTTTCTCCCATGAGCTGTTCAGAGCATCCAGTAGTGGGACATACCAAAGATTGGCCTGTCCTATGGGAGGGACTCTGTCTCACCTGGAAACTCCTCCTGGTCCCTGTGGACCCATTGCAGAACTCTTCTGCCAAAGGAGGCCTCAGCAGATGCAAACACATCTATTTTATAATGCCTAATGAATGGTGATGGAGAGGCCCAGGTTGCAGCTTGACAAATTTCAATTATTGGTGCCTGTATGGCCCATGCTGCTGATGTTGTAACGCTCCTTGTTGAATAAGCTGTTATGCCCCTGGGCACCTGCAGTGATTGAGTCTGATAGGTTTTCACTATCGTGGCTCGTAGCCAATGGCCTATTGTAGAAGATGAACATCTCTGAGTGTTGGGCTGAAATGACACAAATAAGGCTTCTGTTTTTCTGAAAGTCACTGTGCGGTTAATATATATTCGCAATTCTCGCCTCACATCAAACCTATGCCATTGTATTTCCAACCATTGGGATGGTCTGGGACAAAAATTAGGAAGTATCGGCTCTTGTGCCGTATGAAAAACCAAGTTAATTTTGGGAATAAATGTAGGATCAGGAAGAAGGACCACCCAGTCAAAATGGAAAACACAAAGATCTTGTCTGATAGACAAAGCTGCAAGTTCCGAACTACGATGAGCAGAAGTGATTGCTACAAGGAATACTACTTGATACATCAAAAATTGGAGACTTGATGATTCCAAGGGTTCAAAAGGGCCCCTTCTGAGTGTGATGAGGACCTTGTTAATGTCCCAGGTGGGATAACGGTGTATTGCTGGAGGGCGTAAATTTGTGGCCCCTCAAAGGAAACTCCGTATGCATGGATGATGGGAAAGAGATAGTAGACCTTCACAAGTGAGAACTGATGCCAAGGCCGCCACCTGTCTTTTCAACATATTAGGTGATAATCCCTTGTCAAGTCCCTCTTGCAAGAACTCTAGGATTTGAACCACAGATGGAGAGATGGGATGAATTCGAGACTTGATACATCATTTGCAGAAACTGGACCATGTGGCATTGTAAGTGCGAGTTGTTGAGGGGCCTCTGGTGGCTTGGATGGTGGCGATAATTCTGTTGGAAAACTTTTTGCTCTTCAGACGACTTCACTCAACCTCCAAACAGTCGGGTGCAACCTTTGAGGGTCCGGATGTTGAAGGGGTCCCCTGGGTTAGCAAGACTCTGTCTGGCAGAATTCTCCATGATGTTGATACAGATAGACTGCAGAGGTCTGCAAAACACAGCTGTCTGGGACAGCAAGGAGCTATTAGAAGCAGCTCCGCCCTCTCATCTAGCAGTTTCTGGATGATCTTGGGAAGCAGTGGAAGTGGCAGGAATGCATACAGAAGTCCCAGGGGCCAATGACAGTGGAGCGAATTGAAGTTCTCCGCTCCTTGCGAAGGGTACCTGGAAAAAAATCTTGAGAGCTGAGCGTTGAGGGGGGAAGTGAACAGGTCCACCACCAGCTGTCCAAATGTCCTGACCACCTCTTGAAACAAGGTCAGATGGAGGTGCCACTCCAATCGATCAGTCGTGTCTCTGCTTAGCCAGTCTGCCTGTGCATTCGACAGGCCAGAAATGTTCTCTGCTCTGATGGAAAGTAGGTTGCTCTCTGCCCAATGACACAAGCGCTCCACTTCCCACATGAGATGTTTTGACTGTATGCCCCCCTGTTTGCTTATGTGAGCTTTGGCTGTTATGCTGTCGGTCAATATAAGTATGTGCTGATTGCATACCTGTGGAAGTAAGCTGCGGAGAGCCAGGTGTACTGCTTGAAGCTCCAGCCAGTTTATGCTGCATGACTGTTCTATGGCAGACCAACAGCTTTGGGGTGTGAGCGATTGAACGTGAGCTCCCCATCCAAACAGGCTGGCATCAATGGTGATGGTAAGTCTGTGTGGCTCTTTGAAGAGGCAGCCTCTGTTGATGACTGGTCTGGTCCACCAGAGGAGAGATATGAGGACCTTGATGGTACCTTGACCTTGTATTTGGAGTTGCTTTGGCTGGAGCGCTGGTACGGGAGCAGGAACCACTGGAGGGATCTAGCGTGGAGCCAGGCCCAAGAGATGATAGATATATATGAGATCATCTTGCCTAACAATTTTGATAGTTCCGCTAGGGACACCCTCTTAAGACCCCTGATCTCCTTAACTAATTGCTGAATGATATTTAGTCTATCTGGTGACAGGTAAACTTTGCCTTCCACCGTATCTATGACTGCCCCCAGATGGGTTAACCGAGTCGATGGTGTTAAATGACTCTTTTTCCAATTTATTGACAACCCGTGTTTTTGTAGGGATTGTAATGTGTTCTGAGTATCTCTGACTGCTTGATGATCGGAAGATGACAAAATCAAGATGTCATCAAGATAACACTGAAGTCGTACAGGGATATCACAGAGATGAGCAGCTAGTGCTGCAAGAACCTTTGTGAAGGTCCTGGGAGCAGAAGCTAGTCCGAAAGGAATGGCCACATATTTGAAATGGTGGTTATTATAATAGAATCTCAGAAATTTATAGTGGGAAGGCCGAATAGCAATATGTAGATACGCCTCCATCAGATCTATGGCTGTTAGGATGTTACCCTTTCTGATGCAAAGTAAGATAGATTGCAGGGTATGCGTTTTAAACTTGCAATATACTAAGAAATGGTTGAGACATTTCAAATCCAATATTGCTCTCCACCCCACCCACCCCTGGAACTTTTGGGAACAACAAAAAGATGTGAATAGAAACCTTGCCCTAATTGATTGGTAGCTACTGGTTGGATGGCCCGTATGTCCAGTAGATGATGGATAGCTGTTTCCATAAGATTACATTTAACCGGATCTCTAGAAACAGGGCATGACATGAAAAAGTCTGGGGGAGTGGATTGAAACTCCAGTGAAAGACCAAATCTGATTGTGCCTCTGACCCAGGAATCAGATGTTGAGGAGTCCCATTGGTCCACGAATAATTTAATTGGCATCCGCCAATGGGAGCCGGGTCCAGGGAGTTATCTTGGATGCTGGAAAGACCTATTTCCTGCTCCTCGAAAGGATCTCTTGGATTGGCCACCCTTTCTGTTCCTACCCCCGAAGTCGGACTTCTCTGGTTGCTGCCCTGGTCTGAATGATGGGGGTCTCTGGTATCTGAGTGAGAAGAATCCCTGATAAAAGGGCCAAAAGGACTGAAGGGACTGAGGGTTTCTAGAATCTGACTTCCAAAAAAGGGAAGATAGAATTTTCTTTTTGTTTCAGGTTTTGATTAGCAGTGGGCTGAGGGCAGGGCCAAAGAGTCTGTCTCCCACAATAGGAGATGAAGCCAACTTGCATTTGTGCTTAATGTTCGCTTGCCAATGTTTTAATCATAGTAAGCTTCGCGCTGTTACATGTGAGGTAATGACCCTGGCTGAAAACTTGACCGCATAATAAGTTGCATCAGCTGAGAATTCAGCAGCTGCTATAAGTTTTGCAATATCTTGGTGCGTTCTAATGTTGGAATTAGAGACATGCTCCCGTAAGAGATGGAGCCACCTGAGAGAAGCATGGGTAAAAAAGGAAGTGGCTGTGGCCGCTCTGATGGCCCACACATCAGACTGATAGGCCCTGTGTAGGGAAAGCTCAGCCCATTTTTCCTCCAGCTTTAATGCCTCCAGCACTTCACTGGGAATGGAGGCCGAGGATGCTAATCCCACTATAGCTTCGTCTACCTCGGGAGTATTCACCAATTTTGAGAAATCAGGGGCCAAATTAAAATATTTCCTGTCATATCATGTGGGGGCAGGGTACACCCCTGCAGATGCCCACTGTTTCTGTACTAGGTCTGAAAAGATGTGAGGACTGGAATCACATCTGCCTAGACTACCGGTTGGTGGAAAATTAGATCTTCTGGTCCCACTTCTGAAGGAGTTGGAGTGGTAGAAGGGGCTGACTTGTTGAGGCGTGCAATGTTTTTTGCCTTAAACAAAAGTGATCTGAATAGTTGTGGGCGGAATAAGCCTGAAAATACTGGTTGATCAGGAATAAGGCCCTCATCCTCAGACATCCCACTTTCTAGGGGGTCTGCTTCTGACAGGGCTGGGTCATTATCATGTAATGATCCTGACCCAATCTTTCCATTTGATCAATGTGATCCACTTCTTCTGCCTCCTCCTCCTCCTCCTCCTCCTCCTCCTCCTCCTCCTCCTCCTCCTCCTCCTCCTCCTCCTC
>BLBF01000032.1:11900490-11912990 GCA_015471245.1 Laticauda colubrina | reverse complement strand
ACGGAATTTATCTGTGCTGGGTGGTGGTGGGATTGGGCATTGAGGTAGCGGTTGGTGTGTGTTTTCTTCTGGTATACGGTGTGTCCCAGTGTGCCATCTGTTCTTTTGTAAATTAGTACAACTAGAAATGGTAGTTGTTTGTTTATTTCCGTTTCCATGGTGAACTTGATTTTGGGGTGTGTGCTGTTTAGGTGTGTTAGGAAATCGGTTTTCTTTTCCACGGGGCCAAATCACAAATGTGTCATCAAATGTGATACTCAGATGTATCTTAGCCATAGTTTGGGTTTGTGGGTGGCATTAGCCAGGGCTCTGGATTCAAATTCTTCCATGAACAGGTTTGCAATGACGGGTGACAGTGGTGATCCCATAGGGGCTCCTTCAATTTGCTTGTATCTTTGTCCTTTGTATATGAAATATGTGTTGGTTAAGCAGTGTTCTGTTAGTTCCATGAGGTGTTTGGCTGGTTGGTATTTATTTTTGATGATTTCAAGAGTTTCTTTTATCGGGACTTGAGTGAATAGTGAAATATATATATGATATATATACATAAATTAATTGAGAAACAGCTTGATACAGTGAATATCCAAATAGCCAAATTAAGAATGCCTGAAAGGCCAAGATAATAAAAGGAGGCATTCAACAGCTTCCCTGCACAGCGGACATGGGCCTGGTGCTTGCTGTTGTCCTTTACTGGGTAAAGCTGTGAGGGTTAAGCCAATAATATTACACAGATGGCCTTGGGTCTAATAAGAAAATGAGGTGTCATAATTTCTAAGGTTATCAGAAGGAAAAACCTCTGATCGGGAAAGAAATCTACCTCACACAACTCGAGTTACAAATAGCGCAGCTGTGCAGTTTTTAAAAACAAAGGCAAAAACAATGGCTGTTACTTTTGGCACGTGCACGCTTCCCTGCAACAATCTCTTACCGCGTGGGGAAATGCCTCCGATGGCTTCTCCTTGTGGCTAAAAGGAATGGGGGGGGGGGAAAGGGGTGGAAATCATTCTTTCTGCTTTCCACCCCAAGACAGCGTTCTGAGGGGAAAAATCAAACGATATGACTCAGATGAGAGCAAAAACGCCCATGCCGCTATTGCTGATATAGAGAAAGGCAATGCAGAATCACAATGGCAGGAATTAGAACAAGCAAATGGGGGCGGGCTCGGATCAATGCTGAAGCCACCCGCTGCTTCAGGCGTGAAATAGCGCTGCCCGAAAATGCAAATGATCTCCGACGACCAGATGGAGAGAACTAACATCGGGAGATTGTAAAGAGATTTGGAGGCTAAAAGCCTGAAAAAACAAACTGGACTATATCCAAACCTGCTGAGTAATACTCCTGTTTCAGCGGAGGACGAACAAAAGGCACTGCCTATCCCCAAGGAGGCTGAGCAAAAACTGGGGAATGCTGGGGAGGAGTCCCGTAGAGGAGGAGGAGTGTTCCACAAATTAAGCCCAGTCTAGATATGCAGAGACTGAAGTACCTCCCACTACTGTATGCTCTGAACAGCTCATGGGAGAAGTATCATATTCTGACAATCCATTTAATACATGGAAACAGATCTTCCTTGCATCTACATGTATTTAGTATGTTAGCCTTAACAGACCTCTGACAAGATAATGCTGGAAGACAGAATTGCCCATTTCCCAACTTCAGTTAACTGCTGTCATGCATCTATCATAACAATGCTGTAGAATTTTGTTTACTTTTTCAATAATCCTTATCTTTTTTTGCTTGCATCATAGCCATTTTTGAACTGAGGCATTCCTTTTCAGATAGGGAATTGAGTTGATTGATACTTTTGTGAACCATACACATTTATGATCAAACTATTTTTAGACAGCTACATATTCTGTGCCATCTTACCTTTTTCTCTTGTGACAAATACCTGTAGACTTTGAATAAGGCTATTAAATGTCCCCATCACCTTGTCTTGTCCTATACATGAGGAAAGTTTTCTCTCCAGAATTGCTGTACCTAAAACTATTGCTTCTTGTGGAATATCAGTGTTTATGATTGAATTCATAGGCTCATCTACTATATGTGTGTGAGATTATTTTTTTTTCTCATTTTAGGCTGGTTCAGTCTTTCTGTGGGTTTCTGGACAGTGAATGAAAAAGGAATGATATCTTTTTTTTACAAAAATAAATTGATATAAAGCTGACATGATTTGACATACAGTAAGTTGATTTTCTTGATTTCTTTCATCAACTTACATGTTTTTAAGCATTATGCACATCTATAAGCTTTCTCAAGTTTATATATTATAACATCTCCTACTTCTCTTTTTCAATTTGTAGGTTCCCCACCCATAATTGTACCTCATTTTCTTCCTCTTACATATACAGTTATGTTTTAATAATAGTTTGTCCTGTCTAATCCTAGTAGACAGGTTACTTATAAAAAAATCTTTAATCTCTGATCCTTTTGATTTTTTTTCCTTCCCTCAGCTGCTGTTTATGAGTTGTTGGTTTGTTCCAAAACAAAACAACTGTGCTTTCTTTTGTTGGTCCCACTTGGTAGTGTTTCTCTAGGATATTCTGGCAAAGGGTGTAGTCGGACACAACTTCCAATCAGCTCTCCTAGTCTTTTTCTGGATTTTCTATTGCCCCTAATCAAGGCAGCTGTTGCCATTTCTTTCAAAACAGTCCCTTCAATGCTACATTCCCTCCAATTTTCACCAATTTCTTGGAAGCCCCCCAGAAGCTTCTCTCCAGTTGCCAATACTTCTGTCCATTAGGTTGTTTGATCTATTCAGCTTGCCTGACTGCTTGTTCTGCTTTAGATGCCCCCATCACCATTTTCCCAGCTCTCTTTACCCACTCAGCCTAATTTTGTAAGTTCTGTTGTAGGAGGAGGAGAAAGTCTTCTTCTCTCAGTCCTCATCTTCTTTCAGTTCATGCATTTCCAGGACTTTTAAGTTACATTCTGACACACTTTCCAACTTATTCTGACATTCCCAATTCCTGCTAGCTTTCTGAACAATTGTGCTTGGAGATAACTGGGGCTGATGTTGGCTATCGGTTCTCTGTAAATGTACAACTCTCTACTGGTTCAAATATGACTGGTGGTACCAGTACATAAGAGGTAAAGTTTCCACCAAGATATTGCAATGCAAGTTTTATTACTTGCTCATTTGGCCTCCCACTTGATGCACAAAAAGTAGCTACTGATGTCAAAACTTTATGATAAAAAAAAAGTGATAAAAAAACTTTATGATAAAAAAAGTGATTTTTTTTTTATGATGTAACCAATAAAGGAGACTGATTGTAGCTCAGGGTTGAAAATATGGGTCCCTGGCGCTCTGAGTTTGGTTGTTTTCTTGCAGATGTTTCATTATTCAAACTAGGTACCATAACATCATCATTACTCCAATTAAGGAACTGCCGCACAAAGTAATAGTAAACAGCCCAACGGAAGAATCTCCAAGACCACTCCAACAACACTGACATGGCAAACCACTAGAATATAAACTGAGAACAAAATCCACTTCTTACAAGACTGATGTAGTTTTGGTAATGAAATGTCTGCAGGAAAACAACCAAACTCAGAGAGCACCAAGATACCCCCAATGCAAGTAATGCAAATTACATATTATATATAATTCATACCATGATATAACTGACACAAAACGTATCCTTTCTATCATTTATTAAGATTTCATAAAAAATGTGACATTATTGTAGCTTCTATTGTTGTGATGCAGACAGCTGGTTTTGCTGGTCTCTTCAGAAATTCAAATCTTCAGACATGCAATTCCAATTCCATATGGACATTATTTTTCCTATGAAATGTTGACTACAAAAGTTTCTTTGATCATATTGCTTTAATTAAGAACTGGTGTTTGATTATCCTGTTTGTCATGCTGCTGTTAGCTGACTGAGATAGAGTTCTGAAAACTGGGACATTTACCTATTTTGAGGGCTGTCTGACATTCAAACCATCTCCTGAAAAACTGGGACTGTTCCATCAAACCACTATGTCATTTTCAATTAAAATTTTCTCTCACCTTACATTTTTTCTTTTGTTCAAAGATGTAATAGTTCAAGTCATTTTGAGAACCGTTTTTGAAAGAAAGATTGACTAAAAATATCAAGTCAATGAAGTATTTTTTCCATCTTATCAATTCTAATTAGATATTTATATTTGTGGCTTAGTTTCTCCCTCTGAATATTTTGAATATGCAAGTGCTTAACTTTAGCAGCATCAAAAATATTATATTATTTATTTATTAAATGTATTTGTTGCCTATCTTGCTATGGGGCTACTCTGGATGGCTATGGCTGTATGGAATTATTATGTTCCTATACTTTTTGGGGTGTGCTAGGTGATAAAGTTGTTGAATTTATTACCAGTATACCCTTTTGCTAGTTCAAGAAACTTTTCTGCAGATAGTGGGGCTCATTTTTTAAAATATTTCTTCCTGCTATTCTTCAGTGAATGAAATAAAACAGGCCTCAGGGTTGTCAAACTTGTGTCATCACATTGCTGTCACATGATGTAGTGTGTCTTTTTCCCTTTACTAAAATGGGGGTGGGCATGGGGCCAGCATGTGACACATCTGGCCTGCGGCCCATAAGTTTGTCACCCTGGGCTAAATGTAGCCCATTTAATTATCTTGAATGTTGCCTTCACCAAAATGTTCACTTTATAAAGTAGGGAGAGGGAATCATGTCACTTATTAGTTGACATTTTTAACCAAATACAAAGAAGGTAATCTTTATTAATCTTTATACCCTCATTTGAGGAGTCTGGGGAACTGAAAAACAAATCATATGGCCATGTATGACTGTTTGCTGCCCATCCCTGATTGTGTGGGTCTGCTACTCTAAGGAGCAATGATGTTGGTTTTCTACAATGCCTACATTTAGAGTGCTTCACAATGCAATTACCAGGTATAGATTCTGCCTTTTGCATAGTTCCTGTTTACTTACACACACACACACACACACACACACACATCAATGCATATATAGTGCAGAGGGAAAAGACTATTCCCATCTGAGATTTTTATAAATACATTATTATAGACACCAGAGAGGCATTTATGGGAGAAGGTAGAATATCAAAGAATCAGAATGGTCAACATCTTGACATTTTTTTCACTCTCCAGACACCCCAATGGATATAAATTGTGACTCCTCTTAGGCTCCATTGTTCACAACAGCTTTCTTGTCTGAAAACAAGTACAACAGTAGCAGTAATTATGATGAAGCAGTAATGAAAATAAAAAAGAGTGTTGATATAATTGACCTTTCACTCAGTTTCAATGTTTTATCAAGATCTAATTTCACCATAATAAAATGTTTTTTGTTTTTTTTAATAAAGAGAGGGTTTCATCAGCAGATTAACTGAAAAGGTGGGGGTTTGTGTCACTGCTTACCAGGCCCAGAAAATCAAATCTGAGGCCTATCAGATTTCTTCAGGGAGAGCATCCCATCATGATAACTAATCACTAGACTCAATTTGCTGATAGATTTCTGCAGTAGTGAATCACTGGATTCTCCTTTTAAAAGCCCCATGATCTCCTGAAAAATACCAATTTAAGCCCTTATGTAAACTAATGATAGGAGATTAAAAAAGGAATTGAAAAGGCAAATCCAAGCAGATCTTTTTTATGATACTTGAGTAGAAAATAATCTTATACCCGCAAAGAACAAAAAGATTAAATGTGGGCCAAGCATTCATTTATACCTCATTTGAAAAGTACCATAAACCCAAAGTGGGAAGGCTTTCATGTGTCCTGCAGGAAAATTACTATAAAACCAATAATATTTTTTTGGTCAGTGCCCAACAAAAAAACAAAGAAAAAAAAACAGAGCAAAGCAAATAAATACTACAACACTATTCAGCAACAGTATATCCTGGTGTGTACCAGGTGACTTCACAAGTATGGTGAAGAACATGCCACTTTTATTAACATGATATATTCATAGTTTCAGATATTTTCTGGTTTTTGAAAGTTCTGCCTTCTAGAACAGATTTTGTGAAGTTTTCCTGCACAACACACTAAAGTCCCCTTCTTGAGGGAAGCACAATCCAGTAGTTTATTCACAAGCTGTTTTATTTGTATTTTACTTTTATTTGTATTTTATTTTATTTGTATTTTATTTTATTTGTATTTTACTTGCATTTCATTTGTATTTTATTTTATTGGAGAACAGACCTCTTAAGAGATACTCTTGTGTTACCCATATTACTGAAGTATTCTGTTAGGATTCTCAAATGAATGTCTACTAATAACACAGCTAACTAGAACCTGAGGGGATAGTTGTCTATCAAATCTTTTTATGATACTTGGAGAAAAACTGAGTTGGAAATGAGCAATATCTATACAATAAAATGGAATTTCAAGATTCTCTTGTGACTGCTGAGTACAAGTATACAACAAGAGAAGAAAAATTCAACATGGTTAGGGTAGGATTTTCTGACCCAATAACCAATCAACAAAAGAACAAGAAAGTCACCTACCAAACCTTCTCATATTCTAGTTTAGAGTCAGACAGAAATTATTATCCAGAAGTCATATGCATAAGGCACATGCCAGCAATCATTAATTTAACTTAAAGGTGCTCAATAATGTTATATGTTCTCTCCCTCCCATTTCAGAAAAGCAGCCAAATGGGTAGTCTGGCATTTGTCATATAAGGATTTACAGATTTTTTTTTAATTTACTGGTAGGAATGGGCAAATCTATCAAAATTGATTAAGGAATGGGTATTTATCCTACAAGGAAAAAATATTGAAAGCATCAATTAATGGTCAAACACATGGTATCTTTTCTGCAGCTTTCAACAACTGATGATGTCAGTTGAGGGACTTGTCTTATTTTCATAAGCAATTAAAAAGAATCATAGTAAGTTTGTAAATTGGGCTATTATGAAAAAAACTGGAGAGATAGTAAGGTGCTCAAATTAAGAGTCAACTTACAAGCAATCATGGTTCCACTTGCCATAAACAACTGAATGAGTAGCTTTCACATGGGAATTGCTTTGTTGTGCTTAAATTATCAGCATTTCTCCTGGGATAATGTAAAATGGAATAATTACCAGGTGCCCTGTCTATAATACACAATTTAAAGGAATTCTCTCTCTTATGTGTTCCATTAATGAGGCTGAACTGCATATGCAATAAAGGGAAATAAAGGCAAGTATCCAGTTTCAAGAGCTCTTTTGAGAAATAGGCCAACCATTGGGCTTTGTAGTTTGCCTCTTTTTGAGCATTATCCTTTGAAATAATATATATTTCATCCCAGGAGCTGAAAGTGCAGTTCTATTTTATACCTTCATGAGGGTAGCTTTGTGGGATCCCAGATGGTTCCTCCAGTGCAACAGATTAATCCCATATAATCTCTTCGTAATAAGTCTTCATCCTCCTAAGCAGATAGTTAAGGAAAATGTTATAGATCATTGCTGGGCTTGTCTTCCCCCAATGCAGCTGTTCTGTGTCATACTTTATGTAGCACAAATGAATGTTCTCTCTGAACATGCAGGTGGCAAATGAGTAGATATAAGTCATTTTTATTTTTTCCTCTAAGAATTATCCTTGTCAGCTATCTTGAATCTCCTCATTTATGCTGACTCTGTCCATCAAACCAATTAAGCAAAATCTTCCACAAAGCAGCCATAGGTATAGGGTTCAAAGATAAATGAGAATATATTCTGATCAAACTATATTATATATAATTATTATTTGGTTCAATGGCCCTTGATATAGTTATTACACATATAGCCAGTAATATGTCTCTTCTGAAGGGCAAGGATTTTTAAGAAATGAAATTTATTTTGATACAGCAAAGATTTCAGAGCCAGTATAGATAAATGGGTTCCCTCTTTCTTGTTTCAAAGTCCAGCTTTCATAGTTTTCTTGCAATTGTCCATGCTACCTGAGACTTATGGTATTTGGAGTACAGTGGATTGACAACATCTATAAAGATGAGGTTATGAGGTTATTAGAAACAGGAAAGAAGATTTATATTTGATCACATAAGAGGCAAGGCTTTGAACAATGTTTGGCTAAGGTTGTATATGGCTTTTAGCAATCTCTCTCACTCTTTCTCTCTTTCTGTCCATTCAAAACTGCCAAACATTATAACCAAAAATGATTCTACATGAAGGGTATAATATGAAATTGATACAATAGCTCCCAAACCTAGATAAGGGTGGCCATGAGTGATAGGTTCTGACCAAGTCATTGGAACTAGTAAGTGGTCCAGGGTGTCAAGTGATCAAGCCTTTGGTTATTAGGTATATTCCTAGGAATATATACAGCATTACATACTATAGGTATATATAAAGCATTACGTACTGTAATGTATGTAACATTTTCCTTGGATGACATTATTACAGATGGGAAACAAGTCTTAATTCAAAACATAAAGTGTAAAAAGCCACACTTAGAACAGCTTCATTCGGGACATTAATAACCATAGCACAAAAATAATACTATCTCAGAATACCAGGACTTTTCAGATGAGAACTGCAAGCTGCAGAAAGCTATGTACTAGATCAAAGAAATGCAACATTTGCCAATATCATTAGAATTCATCCAATTCAGAAAAATAAGGTCAATTAAATAGATTAAATAAATATAGACATTAATTGTGTTTGCCACATCTCATTTTATTTAAATTTAAATGGAAATAAAACCATATTTAGTTTTCCCTCAAGCCACATTCAAGAGGTCCTACTTGGAAGCTATTGGTTTGAAAGTTAAAACGAGGGTTGTTTTAATTGTTCTTTCTGGAGAGGCTCTCCATCTCTCCTAACTTGGTTATATCTCACATAGTTGTCATTTTTGTTGCCAGAAATATCTTACATAAAATGATAGAAGGTCCTCTACTTTCCCCAGTTCCAGAACCGTGTATGTATTTCTGGCCCAGCATTAATCAGAAGTCAGGTGAAAGAAAAGGCAGCGTGACCTAAAGCCCATGTCACACTGCACCAACGGATGGAAAGAGGATGTAAAACGGACAAAAAAGCTTGCCATCCGTTGGTTAACGCGATGTATGCGTTCTGTACTCACTGTCTCCGTTTTGCTTCCTCTCTATCCCTCCAGCATCCGTTAATTGACGTTTCATCTGCTCAGAAAGTTTAGAGCTGCTCAAAACTTTTTGAGCGGAAAATGTATCCAATACGTCTGTTCTGCATCAGCAACGCATATGGGGAACATTCGTTCTCCATCCGTCATCATCCATTATGCATCCGCTATATCCGCTAAACATCCGCTGCGCATCTGCGCAACTCGCATCCGCTCGGACGCAGGGAGGAGGCGGAACGGACACAGAACGGATGCAGAACGGATGCCTAGCGGATGAAACACGGAAACAAAGCATTTACAATGGAAAAAACATTCGCAGAGGGGACCTATCTCAGATATTAAGGATGTCTAGAGGATGCCTAGAAGATGCAAAGGGACACCTAGGGGAAAACCTATAATACCTATAAAAAAGGGGAGGAAATCATCTGCATCTCACTTTCAGACCAGCAGCCCAGCTGTGCAGACCTCTGCAGCCTTCATCTGACTCTTGCTCTTCCACAGCATCCAGTCATGTCAACCATGGATTGTAACACAGTCCTTTTGGCAGCCACCATCCTTCTGCAACAGTGTGAAGCCATCTACAGGCTCTGTGAACTCTACTACGGGAAGAAAAGGAGGCAGCCAAGAAGCGTCTGGGTCCGAAGATGGATCGGGAGAAGAGCAGAGTATGGACTGTACAACAAGCTGATGGTAGAGCTCAGGAACGAAGACACTCGGGCATTCCAGAAATTCATGAGGATGCTTCCAGCCATGTTTGACCAAGTTGTGCAGCGGCTGACACCCAGGTTGACCAAAACAAACACCAACTTCCGGCCCAGCCTGGAACCTGGGCTCAAGGTGGCACTCACTCTGCGCCACCTGGCCTCAGGGACCACCTACAGGAGCATGCAGTACAGATGGAGGGTGCCACACAACACCATCAGCATTGTGGTCAGAGAAGTGGTGCAGGCCATCATCGAAGAATACCTGGAGGAGCTCCTCCAGTGCCCCTCCACTGAAGAAGGATGGAAGAAAGTTGCAGAGCAGTGGTATCAGAAGAGGAACTTACCCCACACCGTTGGAGCCATAGATGGCAAGCACGTGGCCTGCAAAGCTCCAGCCAAGTCGGGCTCCACTTATTTCAACTCCAAGGGCTTCTTCAGCATCATCCTCTTCGCCATGGTCGATGCTGACTACAAGTTCATGTACATCGATGCTTCAGGCAACGGCTCATGTTCAGATGCACAGGTATATAATACCAGTGACCTCAAGGAGGGCTGGAATGCAACCTCATGGTGGGCTTCCCAGATCCAGACCCGCTGCCCAACGACACGCAAGATGTGCCCTACTTCATCGTGGGGGATGACGCCTTCTCCCTAAGAACCTACCTCATGAAGCCGTACACCTCCAGACTCCTCACCCATAAAGAGAGGATCTTCAACTACAGGCTGTCCAGGGCAAGGCGGGTGGTGGAGAACACCTTTGGCATCCTGGCCAACAGGTTCCAGGTACTTCTCGCCACCATGTAGCATCGCCCAGAGACCGTGAGGAGGATCGTGGAAGCTTGCTGCATCCTGCACAATCTCATGCACACCCGCTACCCAGTGTTGCAAAATAGGCTCGTGGACCTCCAACAAGGCAATGGGGACATGGAGCCTGGGGAATGGAGGCAAGGGCGAAACCTGATCGACACTGAGGATGTGCAAGGCCCCAACAGAGCCTCACATGAAGGGAAGAAGCAGCGCAACCTCCTGAAACACTGGTGCAACTCCCCAGCTGGAGCAGTGGAGTGGCAAGACATGATGATAGATGATTAATGGATGCTTCCTTCAGCCTGTCTCATCACAAGGATGAGATTGGGCAATGTATGTTGGGTGGACCTACAATGAACAGGGCATTTAATAAAGAGTTGTGTTTAGGTTGACATGTGTGGATGATTGATCACATTATTATTGATAAAAAAGGGCCATAGGTGTGGCACCTGGGAGGGTGAACCATACAGTCCCACTATGCTTGACCTGGAGGTTTATCAATCCCACAGCTATCTTCACCCATCCCAAAGGTATCCCTGCCCATCCCACTGCTATCTTTACCCATCCCACAAGCATACAAAGGCTTAAACCATTTCCAAAAAGTGTCCACCAAGACTTTATTAAAAAAAAGAAATGAACCAAGTGTGTCAATCAAAGATAGACTTTATTGAACAACAAGCTGTAAAATAAAAATGACCCAAGTCAAGTGTCCAAATAAAGTCCCCAGGTAACCAGCCAGCCAGTCTCTGGCACTCCTCTTGGTCACTCGGAGGTGTGCCCAGTCTCAGGGGTGAAGGGTCCAGGTGCTGTGGAGGTGGGTGCTGCTGGAGTGCTGGTCTGAAGCACCACTGGGGTGCCTGGCCCCGAGAGGACAACAGGTGACGGTGTGTCTCGGACAGCTGGCTCAGACCCGTGATGCTGAGAGCTCCTTCCTGCATGCCATGGGGTGTCAGCCCCAGTACCGACGCCAGATGTATTGAGGCCGGGCTTGGCTGTGGGGTGGAGGAAGGAGCAATGTAGTGGGGCTGTCTGGTCTGCAGCTGGGTGAGGACTGGCGTTGGTGGCATCGGTGGCGTCGGTGGCATCACTGGAACCAGTGGCAACGGTGTCGCCCAATAACTCTGTGCCTGGACTGGGAAGGGCTGCTGCCTGTGCTACTGGACCTCCTGGTAGCTGTAGCCCTGGTAGGTGAGGGGCTGTGGGAAGCCTTGGAATGGGAGGGACATCACCTGGGGTGGAAGAGCAGACCTGGACTGGGTGGGAGCAGGTTCCTCTGGATCTGGAGGGTTGTGAAGCAGATTGGTGATCTGGTCCTTCACCACCTGGTACTGGGGTTCCGCCATGTCCCTGAGGGTCTGGTTGACATAGGTGAGGAAGGGCTTGCGGTTGGAGGATGAGGAGTCAGCTGAGAGAGGAGATCTATGCTGGTGCGGATGGTGTCCCTAATCTCCAGCAGGAAAGTGTGGCTCTGCCCCTCCTACTGTTGGATCTCTGCCTTTCTGTGGAGGTGGAGCTGTGGGTGGATGCGGGTAGGGCTGTGGTGGAAGTGCTGTCTCCTTTCTTCCACTACACCAGGGAGTCCTCCACGCGCTCCACCACGGTTAAAACACCTGTCCGCAGGTTCTCCGCCATGGCACGCTCCACAGAAATCTGCCTGGAGACAGGAACTGACTCTTGGCCGGTAGAGGACTGGCTCTCAGCAGGCTGCCGGAGAGAGAGGTTTGTGAGAGGGGCTGCTCCTTGGTGGTGGATCTCACCCTCCAGGAAGCTGCACCTGGCCATGACGTAGGTCTCTCTGTCCGTCAGCTTAACCATGGCCTGGCCAGATTTCTTCAGGTGCAGCTTCCCGTACCAGGTGTGCATGTGCTTCCACCAGCCGAGGAGCACCTCCGAAGTGTAGCCCATGTTAGGGATAACATTGTTCACCCTAACTGTTTTAGGTGAAATACT
>BLBF01000032.1:11870018-11890490 GCA_015471245.1 Laticauda colubrina | reverse complement strand
CCATGAGTTTGACACTGTTCTAGTCTTACAAAGGATGATCTGGAATTCCTTATAACTTGAATACTATGATACTGTTTTAAAAAGTAAATATTGATTTCTGGAGTTAGTGATCCATGAACATTTTTGGGTAGAAAGTGGGTTAGGTGTTGCCTTCTTCCATGTCCAGTTACAGCCTAGGGCCTTCCTTGTAGTATGTCCACCAAATAATAATATAATGAGCTTTTTTTTTAATTTCAAAATCAGCAACAATTTCCTAGGTGCTTGACCTAAGCATGGAACCATTAATCCTCCACAGAACCATAGTAATTATTTTGCCACCATAATATATTGCTGGCTTGTCTTAAATTATGTTTTATGATTATTTAAAAGCATATTGATGTATACTGTTGAAAATTAGGACCCAGATTATTCCTACAATCTAGACTGGAAACAGTCTTTCCAAGCAACATAATTCTAAGAAATCATATTAATATGCCACAACTGACTTACTATTACTTGGAGCTGAGGTAGACTTTATCCCATAGTATATTTTCCAGGATGCATTGTGTTCAAGCAATAACAGATTTATGGAAGCTCAGAACTGGAACTGGAAGGTTTTGACCCTTCGGTCTATTCTAGAGAAAATGAAACTCTGTAAACAAATTACCTGCAGTGTCTCATACAGTATTCTGGGCTTTAGCCTAATTAGATTAAAAATATATATTTTTATTCCCTCTGATAGCATTACTATCAGCCTGTTAGCTAAGTGAAACTTCAGGAGAAATAACGCAAAATACATTGCCAAAATCAGTTGAAAGCATTACCACAACTGTTAAATTGCATCACCAACCCCCATACATCAATCTAAAGCCCATGTCACACTGCCCAATGGATGCAAAAAGGACACAGCGGATGAGCAAAATGTTCCATCCGTTGTTATCCGCTCTCAAAAGGGGCAAAAATTTGCATAACCGGAGTGGATAACACGGACGCGGGGAGGACGCAGGGCGGATGCAAAGCGGATGCGGAATGGAAGCCCAGCAGATGGAAGCGGATGAGAGCAGATGGCACATCCGCTAGGCTTCCGGGGGACCTCAGCAAAGCGGATGCGGAACGGATACAGCAGATGCACAGCGGACACCAAACGGATGAAGCGGATGCAGAGTGGAAGCCTAGTGGATGCACAGCAGAAGCCTAATGGATGCCTGGCATTAATTGTGCATGCGGGGAGGATGCATTGCATCAGCCCCATGGATATAACGGAAGCAGCTCAGAAGCAGGTCGCCATTCAGAGGAAAGACCTGCTGCCGGACGGATTGGCTGCCTTGCCTGCCCTGCCTGCATGTCTGCCTGCCAGCCTTGCTGCCAGCCTTGCTACCAGCCATGCTGCCAGCCTTGCTGTCAGCCTCCCTGCGAGCCTTGCTGCCAGCCTCCCTGCCAGCCTTGGTGCCAGCCTGCCTGCAAGCCTTGCTGCCGGCCTTGCTGCCTGCCTTCCTGCCAGCCTTGGTGCCTGCCTGCCTGCCAGCCTTCCTGCAAGCCTTGGTGCCTGCCTCCCTGCAAGCCTTGGTGCATAACTCCCTGAAAGCCTTCCTGCCAGCCTTGGTGCCTGCCTGCCTGCCTGCCTGCCAGCCTTCCTGCCAGCCTTGGTGCCTGCCTGCCTGTCAGCCTTCCTGCCAGCCTTGGTACCTACCTCCCTGCCAGCCTTGGTGCCTGCCTTGGTGCCAGCCTTCCTGCCAGCCTTGGTTCCTGCCAGCCTCCCTGCCAACCAGCAACCCCACAACCATGCGGAAGCACAGCAAGCCTCAGCCATCTGCTGCCAGCCCTGGCAAGAGGGACAGGGCTACCATCCCGCCCCTGGCCCTCACTCTGGTTCTGCTGGGGCTTCTGCAGCATGGGCTCGCTCTTCTGGGGCTGGGGCTTCTGCTGCTTCTGCTTCTGGAGGAGCTGATCAAAAGCACTCCAGCACCAGCCACCTCCACAGCACCTGCACCCTTCACCCCTGAGACTGAGCGACCAAGACGAGTGCCAGAGACTCATTTTTGTCTTATAGCTTGTTGTTAATAAAGTCTATCTTTGATCCACACACTTGCTTCATTTCTTTTTTTTAATAAAGTCTTGCTGTAAACTTTTAGAAATGGCTTAAGCCTTTGCATGCTTGTGGGATGGGTTAAGATAGAAGTGGGGTGGGCAGGGATACCTGTGGAATGAGCAGGGATACCTTTGGGATGGCTAATAGCTGTGGGATAGATAAACCTCCAGTGCAAGCATAGTGAGACTGCATGGTCTACCCTCCCAGGTGCCACACCTATGGCCCTTTATTATCAATAACAATGTAAGCATTGATCCACACATTTGAACACAAACACAACTGTTTCTTAAACGCCCTGTTCATTGTAGGCCCACCCAACATACATGGCCCAATCTCATCCGTGTGATGAGACAGGCTGAAGGAAGCATCCATTAAGCATCTACCATCCTGTCTTGCCACTCCACTGCTCCAGCTGGGGAGTTGCACCAGTGTTTCAGGAGGTTGCGCTGCTTCTTCGCTTCATGTGAGGCTCTGTTGGGGCCTTGCACATCCTCAGTGTCGATCAGGTTTCGCCCTTGCCTCCATTCCCCAGGCTCTATGTCCCCATTGCCTTGCTGGAGGTCCATGAACCTGTTCTGCAAGACTGGGTAGCGGGTGCGCATGAGATTGTGCAGGATGCAGCAAGCTTCCATGATCCTCCTCATGGTCTCTGGGCAATGCTGCATGGTGGTGAGAAGTACCTGGAACCTGTTGGCCAGGATGCCAAAGGCGTTCTCCACCACCCGCCTTGCCCTGGACAGCCTATAGTTGAAGATCCTCTCTTCACGGGTGAGGAGTCTGGAGGTGTACGGCTTCATGAGGTAGGTTCTGAGGGAGAAGGCAGCATCCCCCACGATGAAGTAGGGCACATCTTGTGTGTCGTTGGGCAGGGGTTCTGGATCTGGGAAGCCCACGATGAGGTTGCCTTCCAGCTCCTCCTTGAGGTGACTGGCGTTGTATACCTGGGCATCTGAAGATGAGCCGTTGCCTGAAGCATCGATGTACATGAACTTTTAGTTAGCATCGACCATGGCGAAGAGGATGATGCTGAAGAAGCCCTTGGAGTTGAAATAAGTGGAGCCCGACTTGGCTGGAGCTTTGCAGGCCACGTGCTTGCCATCTATGGCTCCAACGGTGTGTGGTAAGTTCCACTTCTGATACCACTGCTCTGCAACTTTCTTCCAGCCTTCTTCAGTGGAGGAGCACTGGAGGAACTCTTCCTTGTATTCTTCGATGATGGCCTGCACCACTTCTCTGACCACAATGCTGATGGTGTTGTGTGGCACCCTCCAGCCGTACTGCATGCTTTTGTAGGTGGTCCCTGATGCCAGGTGGCGCAGAGTGAGTGCCACCTTGAGCCCAGGTTCCAGGCTGGGCCGGAAGTTGGTGTTTGCCTTGGTCAACCTGGGTGTCAGGCACTGCACAACTTCGTCAAACATGGCTGGAGGCATCCTCATGAAGTTCTGGAACGCCCGAGTGTCTTCGCTCCTGAGCTCCACTATCAGCTTGTTGTACAGTCTGTCCTCTGCTCTTCTGGCGAACCATCTTCGGATCCAGACTCTTTTTGGCTGCCTCTTTTTCTTCTTGCAGTAGAGTTCACAGAGCCTGCAGATGGCTTCGCACTGTTGCAGAATGATGGTGGCTACCGAAAGGACTTTGTTACAATCCACAGTGGACATGACTAGATGCTGTGGAAGAGGAAGAGCCAGATGAAGGCTGCAGAGGTCTGCACCGCTGGGCTGCTGTTCTGAAAGTGAGATGCAGGCGAGTTGCTCCCCCTTTTTATAGGCAGTATAGGTTTTCCGCTAGGCATCCTCTAGGCATCCTCTAGACATCCTTAATATCCGAGATAGGTCCCCTCTGCGAACGTTTTTTCTGTTTTAAATGCTTTGTTTCCGTGCTGCATCCGTTCTGCATCCGTTCTGCATTCGTTCTGCATCTGTTCCGCTTCCTCCCTGCGTCCGAGCAGATGCGAGTTGCACGGATGTGGAACGGATGCCTTACGGATATAGTGGATGTGTAATGGATGCGTAACGGATGCGTAACGGATGCGTAGCGGATGCAGAACAGACGAATTGGATACATTTTCCACGCAAAAGTTTTGGGCAGCCCAAAACTTTTGGAGCGGATGAAATGTCCATAAACGGATGCTGGACGGATAGAGAAGAAGCCAAACAGAGGCAGTGAGTACATCGCCTTTCCTAACGGATGGCAAGGTTTTTTGTCCGTTTTACATCCTCTTTGCATCCGTTGGTTCAGTGTGACATGGGCTTAACATATATCTCAGAACCACATAGCTAAACTGTAACACAAGGTTCGCCAACCTTTTGGACCTCAGGGACCACCAAACTCATAATTTTAAACCCTGCAGACCACTAATATGAATTTTGAGTGACAGTGGCTTGCTGATGTTCATATTCCAGAGCCGCAATAGTCACAGGACTGGCCCTTTGGTTATCTCAAAGCAGCTGCTCCTCTACCAAGATGCATCGGCCTGCCATGGAGGGGAGGAACTGCTCCAGGATGACCAAAGGGCCAGTCCTGTGACTATTGCAGCTCTGTAATATGGGATCGACTTTCCCACAGTGTCAGCAAGCCACCCCACCATTGGCTTGCTTCCCAATTCCCTACTACGCCATTGGTCTTACCTCCCAGTTCCAGGTCATGTGGCTCTACTCAAGGTAAGGTTTGCACTTGGCTGAAGAGTAGGGGGCAGTGGGTGGGCGGGCCTTGTGGTCAGCACAGCCTTGTGTTCCCACACAGCCTGAATCAATGGCTTTGGGGGGGACATTTCACTGCAGACCACCAAGATTTTCTCATGGACCACCAGTGGTCCCCAGCCCACTGGTTGGAGACCACTGCTGTAACACACACACACACACACACACACACACACTTAAAAGCAAAAAGAAAGAAGTACATAAATACAGGCTATGGAAAATTATGGCTTTTACACACTGCCTATACAGATGTCAACTGTTGTAGGAAAAAAAAATAAGAACAGAGAAATATTTTAGAACTATCTTTCACAGGATCTCTTCTCTCAACACTTTGAATTTGCTTCTATAATGAGACCATTTCTCTTGAATGTTGGAAAATTAACAAATTTTATATTTATGGAAGAATTGTAAGAGTTTGGTGTCATTTGAATTGGCGACATCAGTATTACCCACAATAAATACCTGGCTGGTAAGTCATAGAACATAATTTGCCCAACCACATATTCTGTAAAATGAGATGTTTTTATCCAAGTCAAGTGAAATTTATTTGGGCTTAGACCTGGATCACTTCAAGCAATAGAATTCCTAAAAGTGCCAACTCATAAATGGAAAATCAATTGTAGAGAGTCGGGCAAGTTTTGACTTATGTTCTTTTCAAGTATCTGATTTGAACATACAGTAAGTAAGGAGCACGTAGGAACTATTCATTTGATTTGCAATTTGTCAGTTTATGGAATTTATTCTTCCTGAACCTAATGAACACAATTACTATTTGAGAATCAAATTTTTGGGTTGTTTCCCAGAACCCTCAGAATGTGAAAGATAAACAGAAAAATGTCCAAAACAAAAAGCATAAAAAGTTATGTTCGGAAAAAGTTAAAATAATACATGTATTTTAGCAGCATGCACAAGAAAAGTCATGTGGATTTTCATCCAATTTTTCTTTTTGTTTTAAACAAAATAGGCTAGATGAGCTAAAGTAAAGGTTATGATCTGACATTCATCCATTTTATCTTTAAAGTGAACATCCAGAGCCTGCCACATCCCATTGATAATAATATGAACAATAGATATATAATCCCTTGGCTGAAACATGATAAGCTGCTCTCTGTGTGCATGAAGTTATTTTCACAGGGAAATGATCCATGACTAACAAGATACCTGTCCCTTCATTGGACATCCTATATATGCAGAAGAGAAATAGAAACCTACAAACCACCTGCAGCTGTAATGTTTATAAGAAAAGAAAAGACAAGGAACTTTAGATATTTCTTCCAAACTGTAATTTTGAATGTAACAGTAGGGGAAATGAGCAAAAACATGGGAAGGAATCATGTTAGTTCTATTTTATCAAGGTAACATTGAAGTTATATTTTTTCCAGGTCTTCACCATTTTGGTCAATCAACAGCCACTTTCTTGGAGTGTAGCTTCTGTCATCATTCTAAATATGCAAAAGTCTTGATGCATACCTGATTTAGAAAAATATCTCTTTGGATTGAAGTGAGCATGATCAGCAGGTGGCACTCAGTGCTGATGGCACTTGGCTAAGGGAGTTGGCCTCTTTCGAGCATTTGGTGTTTCTAGGTACCAAAAGACAGCCTGAGAGAATTCAAACAGCCAATCACTATATAGCACATGGCACTATTGTTGTCGTTTTTACAGCAGAAAGTCTCATGTGTGAGATTTGGCTAGTCCAGTAACAGCTCTTTCCATGAGACAGTTAAAACAGCAAAGCTGGAACACACACTTGCATTCTGCTCTATTGTGGTTTGTCTGTCAAAAAATATTTCTCATTGTCACTGCTGGGCTTCCCTTCTGCAGTGCCATTCTCTAGTGTTGGGTGCCTATTGAACTTTCTGAGGGTGTCATTTTTTTAATGCGCCTATAACAACTATCTTAAAACAGAACAAATAATCTGGAATCCAGTGCATGAGGTCAGAACAAAAGAAAATAGCAATAGCAATAGTACTTAGACTTATGTACCACTTCACGGTGCCTTAAAACCCTCTCTAAATGGTTTAAAGAGTCAGCATATTGCCCCCAATAATCTGGGCCCTCATTTTACTGACTTCAAAAGGATGGAAAATTGAGTCAACCTTGAGCCACTCAGGACTGAACTCCTGCCATTGAGCTGAATTAGCCTATAGAATAGAATAGAATTCTTTATTGACCACGTGTGATTGGACACACAAGGAATTGGTCTTTGGTTTATATGCTCCCGGTGCACATAAAGGAACAAAAATAAATTCATCAAGAATCATAAAATGCACCTTAGTGATAGTCATAGGTTACTAATAAGCAATCAAATCATACTAGGAAACAAATAAAACAATATAAATTGTAAAGATACAAGCAACATAGTTACAGTCATAAGTGGGAAGAAATAGGTACTAGGAAGTGTTATTATAATCTAGTAGTCGAGGAATAAGCATGTTTAGCATTTAAGAAAAAACTTTCCTTGTGTCTAGTTTTTCTGGTGTGCAGTGCCCTATAGCATCATTTTGAGGGTAGAAGTTGAAACAGTTTGTATCCAGGATGTGAGGGGGTCTGTATATATATTTTCACAGCCCTCTTTTTGACACATACAGTATACAGGTCCTCAATGGAACCAGATTGGTAGCAAGTGAAGACTTCTAGTGAAGTCTGTGTCTGTCTTGTTGATTGCAGAGCCAAACCAGATCATTATAGAGGTGCAGATGACAGACTCAATTCCTCTGTAGAATTGAATGAGCAGCTCTTTGGGTAGTTTGAGCTTTCTGAGTTGGTGCAGAAAGAACATTCTTTATTGTGCTTTTTTGATGATGTTTTGATATCAGATGTCCATTTTAAGTCTTGAGGTATGACAGAACCTAACAATCTAAAAACAACTTGGAAATCAAAACCACCTTATTTTTTCCTGCTGCTTCTATTTCTTATTTTGCTTGGACTATGAATTTATTGTTTTCAGGGTAGAAATGATCAAACTACTTTTATTCATCTTCTTTATATTTCCTGTAATAGGGAATGTCTTAAATCAGGAACTTTAATTTCTAAAGTAGCTTCTTTGTTATTGCTGTGTTGATGTTAAATATAGAATAGTATATATTTGGGCATGTAGTGGTGAGGAATAGTGAACTACATCATTACCTTTCTTGATTCTGTGAGGGTTTTCTCTTGGGCAAGTTCTTGTTTCATTGAAGATCTGCACTTCACTTACAAGAAGAGAACCTGCTTGACAAATTTCTCCTATCCCCTTTTCCCTTTTTCCCCTTTTTCTGACATATGTTTAGTAAGCCTAATGATATTAAGCTTGATATTTCTTCAGTGGAACAGCTTAGCTGCTTTGCTTGTGGCAAAACTTATTCTTACTCCAACAAGAACTGGAGGCACATCACAGCTGGGGATTATCCAACAGCCATGTTGACAAAACTGATGGGACTTTCCACCAATTGGAGAGAATATTCACTGCCTTTGTATACTGCAAATAAAGAATATGGAATGAAACCATCATTTAAAGAGTATGAGACACTGTTTTATTTAGCCATTCAGAAGTCTTGTATAAATTCTATCACTCGGTAAGAGTGCACTGTGTTTTGAAATGGATAACAACATTTACTTATATTTTATCCCGATGGTGAATCACCAACTCTATTCAATTTACAAATGGCAATATGTGCATTAATTGTAGATAATAAATTACTGACAGATTTCTGTGGTGGAAAAGGCGTGTTATTTGAAATCTCACATAAAGCAACATATTATTTTACATATTAACATAAGCAACATGACTTTCTTTTGAGAATTTCAATGTACCCTGTTGGCTTTAAATTGCTTACTTTTTTAAAGGACTATTTTAAAATGTTCTAACTACTTATAGCATCCAGAGAGGGAGATTCCATGCCTGCCAATTAAAAAGAAGCAGCAGTGATTAATGAGAAAAAGTTTATGAGGGCTAAATATTATAAAAGCAATAGAATGGCATCTGACAATTGCCTGATGTTCTGCTATCATGATTGCTAATTATTCCCTCACTTTTAATTATTTCTCATCTTCATCTTTTTGGACTGTTTGCTAAATTCTTCTGATATTTTGCACCCTATAGCTTTACAGATCAACCTTTGCTATGACCCCCTACTCTACAAAACAGAATATTTGGTGATTAGCAAGAATAATCATTTATCTTAGCAAAATGTCAAGATATCCTCCATTAGCCAGTAATAATGATTGGCATTGTAATTTTCTTGGCAATAAACCTGATTAATGTAGTTCACTCCAATCCAAAACTTGCTCATGCTTGTTTAGAGAGTCATTTAAAATCCTCATGCATCAGAAACGTAATTCAGAACCCAAAAAAGAGTAAAAACATAAAGCAAAATGGATGAAAAAGTTTCAATGAAATCAGCTTACAGGAATCTAAGTGAAAATGTATTAGGCTTTGGTTTTAAAGTAGGCTTATTTACTTTATCAGAAGGAATCCTTCCAAGGCAGTTCCCACTAAAATCCAAAGAGATGAAATTTCACAAAGACACACAGATAGACAGACAGACAGACAGACAGACAGACACACACACACACACACACACACACACAAATGATTTGAATAAAACTTAAGTAATGAATAAAGGTTGAGGGGGAAACATACCCAAAATTATGTGGGGGGGGGGGGGCAAATTGCAGGAAATTTATTTCATACTGATGAATATATACACAACTTTGCTTCCTCTTTATCTACTTTCTAAAGCTTTTTTTGTCTACCTAAAGTTGAATTCTCCAGGGATATGGCTCTGAAGGCAAAGGTTCTTCTTCGGGCTTGTGGGTTGCTTTCCAAAATATTTGGAAACCAACCCATAAGCTCTGAGAATGAACCTGCACTTTCATCTTACAGCCCAGCTACAGATATTTGCCACCATCACATATGCTCTTTTTTCCAACTGGATGGAAATGGCATTCTGCTGAGATTTCTTTCTCTTAAGCTCCCAAACTGAACTGTCTTAAGTAATACTGAATTTCAGGAATAGTACAGTTTCAGCTCTTCAGGCACATAGACTTCTCAGTTTATAACACACATGATGTTCAAATAACTAAGAACAAGAACAAAAATATTCTGATGATCCAGGGATGGGCTTCAAAAAGTTTAGCAAGGTGTTGTCTACCTGGTTGCTAGTTGGCCTCTAACACCCTGGCAAGGGGGGCTTTTGCCCTCTCCAGGCTCCGAAGACCCTCCATGAGGGTGAATATGGCCTCCCTGAGCTCCAAAGACTCTCTGGAAGCCAGAAACAGGCCTGTTTCCATCCTTCCTGAACTTCTGGGAGGCCTGCTTTTCACCCTCCCTGAGCATCCATGCATGCCCTGCACTTACCTGCATCCAAAACGGGCCACGTAAGGACTCCGGGGGTGGGAATGGGCAGGGCCAGCCAGGAGTGGGATTTGAGGGTTCTCCAAACTGTGCAGAATCTTAGCTAAGGGTTCTCCTGAACCCTTGTGAACCCTCAGCAGCTCACCCCTGTGATGATCCAAATGTCTAGTTAATTGTGTTAAAGACAATGATACATATTTCATTCTATTTTTCATTGTTTAAATTTCTAATATACTTTTCAGCGATAATCTATTTTTAAATGCTCTATTTTTAATCACACAACATATATCTCATTTATTGTAATTTATCTAACTCTAAATGTTTCATTTGTGTAAACTTCCTTATCTGTTAAAGAATATTAAACAATCAGCTTAATCTGCAGACATTTTTAATGAATAAATTTGCAAACAGACCAAGAACTGAAATAATCTAGAAGGCAAACATTGGTCTGATTTGCATGCAGTTACAACAGAAAAGTGAAAACTTGATAGTCACCCACAAAAGAAGATGTGGTCCTGGCATTTTCTGTGCAATTTTATACAAGACTGATTTGGTCCAGTCTTTTGAAGCTTATTCTTTGATGGCAAAGTGCAAAATTGTCATGATTTTCTGATTTTTACTTTCCCATCTTTTTTTTTCTTGTTAGCACTTATTTATTTATTTATTCATTTATTTATTTGTCAAACATGTACAAGATAACAAGTATAAGTATGAACATAAACAAGAACAAAGGAAGTAAATACAGATAAATGGGCACAGTAAGACAGGGACGGTAGGCACACTGGTGCACTTGTGCATGCCTCCTTTAAGGACCTCTTAAGAATAGGGTGAGGTCCACAGTAGACAGTTTGAGATTGAAGCTGTGAGGGGTTGAGGCTGTAACAATGGAAGGTAGGGCATTTCAGGCATTGACGACTCTGTTGCTAGTTCTAACAGAGTTACAGAGTTAAAGTTGTATTTTCTGCAATCAAGTTTGGAGCAGTTTACCTTGAGTTTAAACCCCCTTAAACCATCATTTAAGAAATGAAAAGAAAAAAAAAGTTAGTTGGACTGAAAATGTTTCAGCTTTCCATTTCAGGAAGGAAAAATGTTTAAGGCTGGTTTATGTTACTACAGCAGGGCTGGAAACTGGGTCCTTGAAAAATCTCTTTTAAAAAATCCTGGTCTGTAGAGGCAGGAAACTCTTGAACAACACAAACATTAAGGGCACTTAAAAAGAAGAATTGGGGGAGAAGAACCTTTATTTTTTGCAGTACTTGGATCCAACCTTGTGCTCATCTTGTCAATGTGATTTTTAGATATTCTTTACCTGACTCATATTCCCCCTTTTCTGTACATGTGGTATCATGCATGCAATCCCCAAGGCATGCACTTTTCATCTTCCAGTTTTTTACTGCAGTCCAAGTGCACCAATTGTTTAAGGGTAATTTTGAGGGAAATGCATCAATTTGATAGCAATATACAACAATAGGCATAATATTTACTTTCATGAGAAACAAATTTTGCTATTATTTGCTATTGTCATTATTGTTCCATCTGGAAAAGATGCGCGGTAGACCAGGTTCCAACAAATAATTCTTTATTAGTTAACAGCAAACAGTAACGGAACATTGGCTCAAGCCGCGGCAGCCCTTTTTATAGAGGCTTGCCTGCCAGCTTGTAGCCAAAGATATTGTTTTAACTTTGCCGCCTTTGAGCAGCTCCTTGGATTGGTTCCAACTGAACCAGTCCACTACTGGCCTTTCTGGCCAATCAGAAAATACTACTTGGAACCTTCCAAGTTATATAGAACACCCCTCCCCTTTTAGTTCAGTCTGATGTGAGTGACATAGTTGCGCAGATAAGTGGGGCTTCTTCTGGTCTTAGTTGACCTGCGCGGCTCATTCTTGCCTAGGACTTCAAGCAGTTCGGTTGGGATCGCTGTCTCTCTGGCTTGTCTCCATAGAATCGCCTGGAAGGGTGAGTCAGCATTGCCACTACCGCATGAGTTGCTCAGGCCGGTGGTTTTGCCGCTCCCTCCTCATTCAACCGGGCTGGTTGAGCTGGCCTGGCTGGCACCTTCTAGGATGGCTTCCTTTTCGCTTGGACCGTAAGTGCTCTTTTTGGTTGGTTAGATGTTCTAGATTTAATTTCAATGGTTCATTTTCACACCCTTTTTTATTTATTTGTGTTTCCCCCCCCCCTCCTTGGTTTTGTTTTCATCGATTTTTATTATTTAAGGTTGCACGGTCATTTTACGCTCAATGTTTCGGGAACGAAGCTGGTCTATGTGCTGCTTCCATTCTCTTCCATCATCCACGGTTAGTCGGTAGGACCGGGGGCCTGTTATTTGTGTGATAATGACTGGAAGCCAGAGAGGGTCTCCGGTAAAGTTCTTTGCATAGATTAGGTCGTCGATTTCAAAAGTCCGGTATTGGCTGGACGAGTTGGGGGGTTTCTCACAAGTGTAATTTGGGTGCAGTCTATCTAAATGGGATCTGAGTTTCCTTCCCATTAACAATTCTGCTGGGCTCTTGTTTGTTGTATTACTGGGAGTGATGTGTTGTAGTGTAAGTGAGCAGTTCAGCATGTCTTGGACATCCCCACGGTCCATTTTTTCTAGGCCTTCCTTGGTAAACCTGACCATTCATTTGGCCCTACCATTCGCCGCCGGGTGGGCCGGCATGATTAGTGCATGACGTATACCCAGGGATGCTAAGTGCTGTTCAAATTGTATAGCCGTTAGTTGTGGCCGGTTGTCAGATACCAATACATCAGGTAAACCATGAGTTGCAAACAATTTGTTTAGCTGTTTTATAACAGCGTCAGTTGTTGTAGATGACATAACTATAACCTCCAACCAATTTGAATATGCATATTCGACTATTAAGAACATATTGCCCCTGGTTGGTCCTGCAAAATCAAAATGGATTCGAGACCAAGGGCCTCGTGGGGTCTCCCAGTCCCGTATGGGCGCTTGCAGTGGTATGGGTCTAGCTCTCTGACACTTGTGGCACGTTGCAACCCAGCATTCAATATCCTTGTCTATACCAGGCCACTAGACATAGCTCCTGGCCAGGCTTTTCATTTTTACCATGCCTGGGTGGTCCTCATGTAGCATACACAACACCTCTTCCTGCAGTCTGGATGGAATTACCACCCGATCTCCCCACAACAAACACCCCTTTTGTATTGACAGTTCAGTTTGTCTAGTCCGAAAAGATTTAAAAACTTCAGTCTTTTGGCTTTCCGGCCAGCCTTTACCTACCCAAGTTAAAACGCGGGCAGTCACTGGGTCTTTCGCTGTGGCTCTGGCGACATCATTTGCAGACAATGGAAGTTCAGGGCAGGTCTCTACTTGTAGGGCGGTGGTGGTTGGAGCTGGGTCATCCTCTTTGGTTGGTAATGGTGCTCGGCTTAAAGCATCTGCATGGGTGATTTGTTTCCTGGTTTGATGCAGCAAGGTATATGAATAGATGGCCAGGAATTCTGACCACCTAGTCATCCATGGGGATAGAATGTTCAGTGTGGGTTTGTTCCCTGCCAAAATCCCCAGTAACGGTTGATGGTCAGTCACAATGGAAAATGTCCTCCCATAGAGGTATTCATGAAAACGTTTAACTCCGGCGACGATTGCCAGGGCCTCCCTGTCTAGCTGGCTATAGTTGCGTTCCGCTTTGGAGAGCGTTTTCGAGTAAAAGGCGATGGGTGCCTCTCTCCTGTCAGGTAATTGGTGGCTCAGGATGGCACCGACTCCGAAAGGTGAGGCATCACAGGTGACCGTCAATGGAAGTGTATTACTAAACTGAATAAGAACGGTCTCTGAGGTTTATAAGTCTTTTTATGCTTTGGAATGCTTTTTGTTCTTTATGACCCCAAGTCCAGACAGTTTTTTTATCCAGCAAACAGTGTAATGGTTCTGCTATCGTTGCTTTATGGGGGAGGAACACGTTATAAAAGTTGATCAGACCCAAGAATGCCTATAAGTCCGTTTTATTTTTTGGCCTGGGTGCGTCCTTAATTGCTTTGACTTTTTTGTCTGTTGGGTGAATACCCTGTTCGTCAATTAAATACCCTAAAAATTGGACGCAGTCGGTAGCCAGGCAGCATTTTTCCTTTTTTACTTTTAGGCCGTATTCTCTAAATTTGGTTAGCACTTCTCTTAGTCTTGCTTCTAATTGGGTCGTGTTTTTTGCTGAAATTAGGACATCATCAAAGTATGGAATGACCCCTTTTATCCTGTTCAATAGGCATTCCATGAGGCTTTGGAAAATGCCTGGGGAAACGCTTACTCCGAATTGAAGCCTGTTACATTTGAATGCCCCTCTATATGTTACTATTGTTTGTGCTTCGGCTGTTATTGGGTCTACTGGAAGCTGCTGATATGCCTGAGCCAAATCAAGTTTCACAAAAAAATTTCCTCCCCCAAGTGAGTGCAGTAAGTGCTACACGACTGGTATCGGGTATGCGCTTTGCTGCAGCGCATGGTTCAGGGTAACCTTGTAGTGTCTGCAGATGCGCACAGACCCGTCAGGTTTTATAGGTGTTACTATTGGTGTCTCCCACCTAGCATGGTCAATTGGTTCTATGACCCCTTGTGCAATCAATTTGTTTAATTGCTCAACGGGCTTTAATGAAAAGGGGACTCATCTGGCTTTTAACCTTCTTGGTGCTATTTGGGGATCTAACCTAAGGAAATTGGGGTCCCCCAGTACCTGCCTAGAGTGCTCCCAAAGATGTCCTGGAATTCATGTAGCAGGTTTTCTTCCCAATCGTTTGCGGTTATTCGGCTTACTCCAGTAATCCCAATGCCCAATGGTGCAAACCATTCGATGCCCAGGAGACTCAGACGGTCTCAGTCGACTATAGTCAGCGGCAGGACTTTGGCGTGTTGTTTGTAAGTTACTTTGAAGTGTTCTAGACCTACCATGGGGATTCTATTTCCCTGGTAGTCTTTGAGAATTAATTTTTGTTTCTTGAGTTCTTTTTGTTTTATGTTTGGAACAACCGTCTGATTGTGTTCCAAGATACCATTGATAGGAAAGATCCTGAGTCGACCTCCATTTCACAAGGGCTTGCTTCAATGGTCACTACAATTTTGACTTTTCTCCCGCTTTCCATCTGTGCACTTCCGATAGTGACAGTCTGGTGAGTTTTTTCTCAGTTGCTGGTTCCCTTGCTGCGCTCCCATTTTCTATCGGCTTGCCTCTGGTCAGTTCTTTGTGGGGAATTACCATGTCTGCTAGGACTGCTGTTCTTACGATTGTGGCAGACTCTTTCGATGTGCCCCCTCTTCTTGCAAGCCCGACAAATGGCATCAAGGAACCTACACTCGGCTTGGGGGTGGTTTCCTCCACAGATAGCGCATTCCCGCCAATTTCTTCTTCTTTCGCGCCTTTTATGGTTTGCGTACAGGCGATGGACCTCATCGTCATCTTCTTCCGTTTCTGATGATTTGTCTAGGTCTTCGTGGTGTGTGGTTGTGGCAGCTTGCTTCTTCCCTCTGGGTAGGGTAGTCGTGTCAGTATTGGCATTCATCAGTTTCATTGTGGCCGCTGATTTCTTCGCGGCTTCTGCAGCTGTGGCTTCTGCGATTGCTTCTGCCACAGTTATGTTAGGTCTGTTTAATAGTTTGCTTTGTAAAGTAGAGTCCTTCAGACCTAACACAACACGATCTCGCATGGCCTAATCCATATTCTGGAACTCGCAGGCTCCTCCCAGATGGCGGAGAGCTGCCACAAAATCCACAATGGTCTTGTCTTCCCTCTGGTCTCTTTTATAAAACTCATGTCTCTTAATAAGATTTGAGACAACCGGCGCATAGTGAGCCTTTAGCATTCGATTAAGTTCAGACCAGGTCATCTGTTTCATGTCTCTGGGCTTTGCCAATGCCTTTGCCATTTTGAACACAGCTGGCCCACAATGTGTTAAGAAGACAGCCCTCTTTCACTGATCTGAAATTTCCTCCATTTCGTTGCTCTCCAGAAACATCAGGAAGCGATCGATATAAGACTCCCAATCTTCTTCATTGGGGTTAAAAGGTGCTGGCGGCGCATTGCTACCAGCTATTTCGTCTAGTGTGGTTGTTTTCTCGCTGCATGCTTGGTCTCCGCTTTAGGACGATCCCACCTTCGTCGCCCGTTTTCCGTCCAGAAAAGACTCACGGTAGACCAGGTTCTAACAAATAAGTCTTTATTAGTTAACAGCAAACAGTAACGGAACATTGGCTCAAGCCGCGGCAGTCCTTTTTATAGAGGCTTGCCTGCCGGCTTGTAGCCAATGACATTGTTTAACTTTGCCACCTTTGAGCGGTTCCTTGGATTGGTTCCTAATGAACCAATCCACTACTGGCCTTTCTGGCCAATCAGAAAATACTACTTGGAACCTTCCAAGTTATACAGAAAAATTATTAATGCATTTACTAACATAAAATACTTGTTTGAAAAGATCTCAGTGTGTGACACACATACATACTTACATACAGCTGGTACATTTAGTACTCAATATGTATATGGCTAGTATTGTTCTTTGCATCCATGTCTTCCATGGCATAATTTTTTACAGTTTAACACTAGCTGTGTAGAATGAGTACCTAAAAGTAAAGTAACAATATTTTACTCTTATGTTGAATTATGAAGTTGCCAAAAATTCTAAAGTTATCCATGAAGAAAAAATGTTTGAAGCAACTCCAAGATATGTAGAAATATATATATTTTAAAAGGATCCCCCTAAAATGGTGAGGCAACCAAAATGGACATCTGAACTTTATATTTATCTCGATAGTTTATTCTGCTCCTTGATTGTTACAATGCTTTTAATGTAAGAGTGATATATATTCAATTGGATGGATAGGGCCACTATCTGCTGATTTTACTGAATATTCAGTACATGCAAGAAAAAAAAACAGTTGGAATGAATAAATGTGAGTAGCTACTGAGTTGTTTGGGCTTATCTGCAACTGTTGATCAGAAGGTAGATAAGGGCACACAACCTAAATTTTCCTTAAGCTTTTAGGTCCTAAATTTTTTGATTGCAACCCCTTTTAAAGTTTCCATAAAACTGTAGTTTTCAATGCAACAGAGGGAACAAAGACACAGGTAGTAATATTAATTGTGTTTAATCCATTTTATTTTGATTAAATTTACTTTTTTCTCTTGTCACTGTCATATTGATTAATCTATCCCTGCCTTCTTTTCAATTTGAAGCCCTCAACATAGTATTCAAGGATTAAATGTGGCCTTTTACCAGGCTAGATTCTACATCTCAGTTTAATGGTTCAGGAATAGATCCTTTAAAAAAGCAATGAGAAGAATGGTATGATGGACAAAAAAATGGAAAGGGGAGGAGGAGATATACTATACGGCAAAAAGTAAACCAGAACAAAGACTGAACTAGAAGAAAGCAAGAAGTAATGAAGAAGCCTAAGAAGCCTACAGTAACATTCTTGCCCACCTTGAACTTGACCTTTTATAGCAACATAGAAAGCGAATTCAAGGAGCAGAAACAAAAGTTAATGAATGAGAAAAAACTATTAACATTGATTCACAATGATGAAACATGGTGAATCGAACAAAAACCAAACCAAACAATAAAACTTATACAAATTAATAAGGTTTTTTTTTTGGGGGGGGGGGGAGGGGTAGTGTTGAGCTAAATCTTTCCATGCTCAAGATTTCTCAAAATACCTTGTTGCTAGTCTCATCTTCTATAGTCACAATAAACATATTTTTTAAAAAAATAAAGATGAGGATGATACCCACCAACTTGATGTACTTTGGGAGAGTAAACATCCATGGGTTATATCTTATATTTCATCATCTTATTTCATCAAGGTTTACATCTAGCACACATACTGAATTTATAATTAATCGCAGATGGAACATTTTGACAATGCACAGAATAAATTCAGTACACTGCAAAATCTATTAGTACCCCTTAACAAGGTTTGCTCTGAATAAATTATTACTTTATAAAGGAACAATGGACATAAAACAACAAAACAAATATGTAACTAAAGTAAACCATTTGTCAGGCAGTTATGCTTTATAAATAATGATTCTCAGGACAATTTTAAACAGAAAAGATCTATTTCTGTTCATAACTCAGAAGAACTTAAGGCCCTGTCACACTGCCCAACGGATGCAAAACGTTTGTAAAAAGGACACAGCGGACAAGAAAAATGTTACATCCGTTGTTATCCGCTCTCAAAAGGAGCGAAAATTTGCATAACCAGAGCGGATAACACGGAAAGGAATGGACGGGGGGAGGACACAGGGCGGATGGAAAACGGATGCAGAGCGGAAGTCTAGCAGATGGAAGCAGATGGGAGCGGATGGCACATCCGCTAGGATTCCGGGGGACCTCAGCAAAGCGGACTCGGAATGGATACAGCGGATGCAGAGCGGACGCGGAACGGATGAAGCGGATGCACAGCGGATACACAGCAGATGAAGCGGATGCAGAGCGGAAGCCAAGCGGATGCCTTGTGTTAATTGCACATGCGGGGGGGATTTATTGGGTCAGCCCCATAGATATAAAGGGAAGCAGCTCGGAAGCAGGTCACCATTCAGAGGAAAGACATGTTGCCAGACGCATTGAGTGCCTTGCCTGCCTGCCTTGCTCCCTGCCATCCTGCCTGCCTTGCTCCCTGCCTCCCCGCCAGCCTTAATGCCTGCCTCCCTGCCAGCCTTGCTGCCTGCCTTGGTGCCTGCCTCCCTGCAAGCCTTGGTGCCTGCCTCCCTGCCAGCCTTGCTCCCTGTCTTGGTGCCTGCCTGCCTGCCAGCCTTACTGCCAGCCTCCCTGCCAGCCAGCAACCCCACAAACATGGGGGAAAAGAGGAAGCCTCAGCCATCTGCTGCCAGCCCTGGCAAGAAGGACAGGGCCACCCTCCCGCCCCCTGGCCCTCACTCTGCTTCTGCTGGGGCTTCTGTAGCACGGGCTCACTCTTCTGTGGCTGGGGCTTCTGCTGCTTCTGCTTCTGGAGGAGCTGATGATGCTGCTTCTGGCAGTGGTGCTTCTGCTCGTGCTTACTCTGCTGATGCTGCTTCTGGCGTTGGTGCTTCTGCTGGTGCTTACTCTGCTGAGGCTGCTCCTGGCGGTGGTGCTTCTGCTGGTGCTTACTGTGCTGAAGCTGCTCCTCGTCCTGCTGGCCCTGCTCGTCCTGCTCGTGCTCCTGGATTTGCTCGTCCTGCTTATACTGCTAGTGCTCCTGGTCTTGCTGGTCCTGCTCGTCCTGCTCATGCTCCTGGTCCTGCTCATGCTCCTGGTCCTGCTCGTGCTGGTGCTGGTGCTGCTGCTGGTGCTGCTGCTGCTGCTGATGATGATGATGATGATCCTGCTGGTGCTGCTGCTACTGCTGCTGATGATAATGATGCTGATTATGATCCTGCTGGTGATGCTGCTGCTGCTGATAATGATGATGATGATGATCCTGCTGTTGCTGCTGCTGGTGGTGGTGTGAAGGAGCAGCCCCTACAAACTGCAAGCCCCTCTGATGAGGGCACATCTGGTCCTGCCAAAGGGAGGAAGAGGCATATGCGGGAACGGGAGAGGAGGCAATACTCCATTGAGGAGGAACACAAGGATGAGGTGCTGGAGTGGCTGAGAGAGAATAACTATCTGTGGCGGAAGGGACACCGGCTGTACAGGGACACCAAAAGGAAGCAGGCTGCTTGGAGAGAGAAGGCGGAGAGTCTGGGCTACACATCGGAGGTGCTCCTCGGCTGGTGGAAACATATGCACACCTGGTATGGGAAGCTGCACCTCAAGAAATCTGGCCAGGCCACGGTTAAGCTGATGGGCAGAGAGACCTATGTCATGGCCAGGTGCAGCTTCCTGGAGGGTGAGGTACGCCACCGAGGAGCAGCAGCAGCAGCCCCTCTCATGACCCTCTCTCTCCGGCAGCCTGCTGAGAGCCAGTCCTCTTCCGTCCGAGAGTCAGTTCCTGTCTCCAGGCAGGTTTCTGTGGAGCGTGCCATGGCGGAGAACCCGCGGACAGGTATTTTAACTGTGGTGGAGCACGTGGAGGACTCCCTGATGCAGTGGGAGAAAGGAGATGGCACTTCCACCACAGCCCTACCCGCATCCACCCACAGCTCCACCTCCAACGGAAAGGCAGAGAGCCAGACAGGAGGGGCAGAGCCACACTGTCCTGCTGGAGATCAGGGACACCATCCATAGCAGCATAGATCTCCTCTCTCAGCTGGTCCACACTGACTCCTCATCCTCCAAACGCAAGCCCTTCCTCACCTATGTCAACCAGACCCTCACGGACATGGCATACCCCAGTACCAGGTGGTGAAGGACCAGATCACCAAGCTGCTTCAAAACCCTCCAGACCCAGAGGCACCTGCTCCCACCTAATCCAGGTCTGCTCCTCCACCCCAGGTGA
>BLBF01000032.1:11819279-11848650 GCA_015471245.1 Laticauda colubrina | reverse complement strand
TCTATCTATCTATCTATCTATCTATCTATCTATCTATCTATCTATCTCAGGAACATTTCAGGCCAAACTGTATTTCTTGAATATATATAGGATATTGAATATAAAATATAAGGGAGCAATGACATAAACAAGATTTATTACACAATTGCATATTCCTAAAAGTTCCCTTAACTCAATGAATGAATGGCTTTAGTGCAATTAATTCTATCATTGGATGTAATAATAGCAGGATGCTTTCCAGCCTCATTTATCAATAAATTACTGAGACACTATAACTTAATTTTAAATTCTAACTCCAAACTAAAGCAAGGCCTCATTGCATCAGGCTCCCAGTTACATGATCACTTTACTAAGTTATTTCTATAGATAAGTAGTACTTGCAAAAAATAACAACAACAACAACAAAAAAAAAAACCTTATGGAGACATTTACTACAGCCCATGTCACACCGAACCAATGGATGCAAAGAGGATGGAAAACAGACAAAAGAGCTTGCCATCCGTTGGAAAACGCGATGTACTCACTGCCGCCGTATGGCTTCCCCTCTATCCGTCCAGCATCCGTTTATGGACGTTTCATCCGCTCCAAAGGTCTTGAGCTGCCCAAAACTTTTGCGCGGAAAATGTATCCAGTTCGTCCGTTCTGCATCCACTATGCACCCGCGATATCAGCTAGGCATCTGTTCCGCATCCGCGCAACTCGCATCCGCTCGGATGGATGCAGAATGGATGCAGAACAGAAACAAAGTGTTTAAAACAGAAAAAACATTCGCAGAGGGGACCTATCTCGGATATTAAGGATGTCTAGAGGATGCCTAGAGGATGCCTAGAGGATGCAAAGGGACACCTATACTGCCTATAAAAAGGGGGAGCAACTCGCCTGCATCTCACTTTCAGAACAGCAGCCAAGCTGTGCAGACCTCTGCAGCCTTCATCTGACTCTTCCTCTTCCACAGCACCCAGTCATGTCCACCGTGGATTGTGACAAAGTCCTTTCGGCAGCCACCATCCTTCTGCAACAGTGCGAAACCATCTACAGGCTCTGTGAACTCTACTACGGGAAGAAAAGGAGGCACCCAAAAAAAGTCTGGGTCCAAAGATGGTTCACCAGAAGAGCAGAGGACGGACTGTACAACAAGCTGATGGTGGAGCTCAGGAGCGAAGACACTCGGGCATTCCAGAACTTCATGAGGATGCCTCCAGCCATGTTTGACGAAGTTGTGCAGCGCCTGACACCCAGGTTGACCAAGACAAACACCAACTTCCCACCCAGCCTGGAACCTGAGCTCAAGGTGGCACTCACTCTGTGCCACCTGGCCTCAGGGACCACCTCCAGGAGCATGCAGTACGGCTGGACGGTGCCACCGAACACCATCAGCATTGTGGTCAGAGAAGTGGTGCAGGCCATCATTGAAGAATACAAGGAGGAGCTCCTCCAGTACCCCTCCACTGAAGAAGGATGGAAGAAAGTTGCAGAGCAGTGTTATCAGAAGTGGAACTTCCCCCACACCGTTGGAGCCATAGATGGCAAGCATGTGGCCTGCAAAGCTCGAGCCAAGTCGTGGTCCACTTATCACAACTACAAGGGCTTCTTCAGCATCATCCTCTTTGTCATGGTCGATGCTGACTACAAGTTCATGTACATCGATGCTTCAGGCAATGGCTCATCTTCAGATGCCCAGGTATACAATGCTAGTCACCTCAAGGAGGGGCTGGAAGGCAACCTCATGGTGGGCTTCCCAGATCCAGACCCGCTGCCCAACGACAAGCAAGATATGCCCTACTTCATCGTGGGGGATGACGACTTCTCCCTCACAACCTACCTCATGAAGAGCTACACCTCCAAATACCTCACCCGTGAAGAGAGGATCTTCAACTACAGGCTGTTCAGGGCAAGGCGGGTGGTGGAGAAAGCCTTTGGCATCCTGGCCAACAGATTCCAGGTACTTCTCACCAACATGCAGTATACCCCAGAGACCATGAGGAGGATCGTGGAAGCTTGCTGCATCCTGCACAATCTCATGCGCACCTGCTATCCAGTCTTGCAGAACAGGCTTGTGGACCATCAACAAGGCAATGGGGATATGGATCCTGGGGAATGGAGGCAAGGGCAAAACCTGATCGACACTGAGGATGTGCAAGGCCCCAACAGAGCCTCACGTGAGGTGAAGAAGCAGCTCAACCTCCTGAAACACTGGTGTAACTCCCCAGCTGGAGCAGTGGAGTGGCAAGACAGGATGGTAAATGCTTAATGGATGATTCCTTCAGCCTGTCTCATCACACGGATGAGATTGGGCCATGGATGTTTGGTTGGCCTACAATGAACAGGGCGTTTAATAAAGAGTTGTGTTGATGTTGACATGTGTGGATGATTGATTATATCGTTATTGATAATAAAGGGCCGTAGGTGTGGCACCTCGGAGGGTGGACTATACAGTCCCACTATGCTTGCACTGGAGGTTTATCTATCCCACTGCTATCCTAACCCATCCCACAGCTATTACCCATCCCACAGGTATTCTAACCCATCCCAAAGCTATCCTTTCCCATCCCACAAGCAAGCAAAGGCTTAAACCATTTCTAAAAGTTTCCACCAAGACTTTATTAAAAAAAAGAAATGAAACCAGTGTGTGAATCATAAATAGACTTTATTAACAACAAGCTATAAAACAAAAATTAGTCTCTGGCAGTCCTCTTGGTCGCTCAGTCTCAGGGGTGAAGGGTGCAGGTGCTGTGGAGGTGGCTGGTGCTGGAGTGCTTTTGATCAGCTCCTCCAGAAGCAGAAGCAGCAGAAGCGCCAGCCCCAGAAGAGCGAGCCCGTGCTGCAGAAGCCTCAGCAGAACCAGAGTGAGGGCCAGGGGGCGGGATGGTAGCCCTGTCTCTCTTGCCAGGGCTGGCAGCAGATGGCTGAGGCTTGCTGTGCTTCCGGGTTGTGGGGTTGCTGGCTGGCAGGGAGGCTGGCAGGAACCACGGCTGGCAGGGAGGGTGGCAGCAATGCTGGCAGCAAGGCTTGCAGGCAGACATGCAGGCAGGGCAGGCAAGGCAGCCAATCTGTCAGGCAGCAGGTCTTTCCTCTGAATGGTGACCTGCTTCCGAGCTGCTTCCGTTATGTCCGCGGGGCTGACGCAATGCATCCTCCCTGCATGCGTAATTAATGCCAGGCATCCATTAGGCTTCCACTCTGCATCCGCTGTGCATCCGCTTCATCCGCTAGACTTCCGCTCTGCATCCGCTCTTTCCGTTCCGCGTCTGCTTTGCTGAGACCCCCCGGAAGCCCTGCGGATGTGCCATCCGCTCCCATCTGCTTCCATCCGCTAGGCTTCCATTCCGCATCTGCTTTGCATCCATTAGGCTTCCACTTTGCATCCGCTTCATCCGTTCGGCGTCCGCCCTGCATCCGCTCTTTCCGTTCCGCGTCCTCTTCGCTGAGGCCCCCCGGAAGCCCTGCGGATGTGCCACCCACTCCCTTCTGCTCCCATCTGCTTCCATCCACTAGGCTTCCGTTCCACATCCGCTTTGCATCCGCCCTGCGTCCTCCCCGCATCCGTGTTATCCACTCCGGTTATGCAAATTTTAGCCCCTTTTGAGAGCGGATAACAACGGATGGAACATTTTGCTCGTTCGCTGTGTCCTTTTTGCATCCGTTGGGCAGTGTGACATGGGCTTACCATATATTTTGGCAATTGTTAACCCAAAATTTAGATTATCCAAATAAAAATATGCTAAATACACATTACTAAATATATATTTTTTATTTACAGACAGATTAAAAAACCCATAATTTCTGAACAAGTAGTTATAATGGCACCAGCATATTTTTACCTATTAAGTGTTGGATTTAGTAAAAGCTTTCTCTGAATGGAAGGATTTCCATTCCTTAGGATATTTTTGAGCCTACAATGCTTGTTTGCGAACTAAATGATGAAAGAGAAATTCTTGATCAAATGTTCACCCTTCTCTAGCACTGATGTCCAAAAAATTTGCCATAGAGCTCTGGAAGATGCTACAGAAGATGTGGTGATGAGGTTGAGGATTTGTGCTTCTTCTCCCTTTTCACTCATCATTAGTAAAATCATTTCTGGATATGTTCTGTGAATAATATTTATATTTTGGATTTCTTTTTCTGTATGATCTTAACACATAGCAAAGTATGACATTTTTTTCCTTTTGCAGATAGTGTTTGGTAGCACATAAACCCAAAACAGTTGGAGGAGAGCATGAAGAACACTAATAAAAAGCCCATGTGATTTTAAAGGCTGTTTTTGTGCAGGACACATAAAAAGTGAAGAGGGAGGCAGCTATTCACAGATAATACAGGTTGCTAAAAGTTCAAACTTCATCAATTCAACCTAAACTTCATATCATATGGCAGCAGATTTTCAATTAGTAAAAAAAAAAAAAGGAAGATCAAACCAGTCAGTAAAAAGATAACTATTCAAAAAAATTCCTATTAAGGCTAGGTCCCACTGACCGACGGACGCAAAACGTATGCATAAAGGACACAGCGGATGAGCAAAATTTTGGGGGTGGCTCCATCCGTTGTCATCCACTCCAAAAAGTTGCAAAAATTTGCATAAATAGAATGGAAAAGAACGGAACAGAATGGATGTGGGTAATATGTAGCGGGGATGTTAAACAGATGTTCATAGGAAGCCTAGCAGATGATAGCAGATGGAAGCAGATGACACCTCCAAAGGGGTTCCGGGGGAGAATTGCGAAGCGGACGCATAGTGGAAGCGGCGGATGCATAGCGGATGAAGCGGATGCATCACGTACACCTACAGGAAACAAAAGCGGATGCCGCGCGGATGTATATCGGATGCAAAACGTTCACTGCGCATGTGCATTGCGTCAGCTCCACGGATATAAAAGGATGCAGCACACATGCAGTCAGTATACAGGGGAAAGACGTGCTACCACATACATCTAGCAGGAACACCATGGTTCGTCAGTCAGGCAAGAAGAGGAAGCCCATGCCTACTCGTTCCAGCCCTGGCAAGAAGGAAAGAACCAGCATCCCACCCCCTGCAACTGACTCTGAACCTCCTGCTCCTGCTCCTGCTGCTGCTGCTGCTGCTGCTGTGGTGGACCAGCCCCAAGGCCCTCAAAGCCCTGCTGCTCAAGCCCCTGAAGGCCCTGCTGCTCAAGCCTTTGAAAGCCCTGCTGAAGCCCCTGCCAGAGGGAGGAAGGAACCCCCCTGACAGCTGCACTCCCCATGCCGGCAGACTTGAAGGATCCCTTGGGGGATGACGTCCTGCTGTCACAAATGGAGGAAGAAGAAGCAGCCACCAGAGACCAACCCACCCCCATCCCTACCCCCAGCTCCAGAGGATGCAGGCAGAGAGGCAGACTGGAGGGCCAGAACCACAGTGTGCTGTTGGAGATCAGGGACACAATGAAGACCAGCACAGAACTTCTCTCTCAGCTGGTCCACTTGGACAGAGCATCCTCGGGCTGGAACACCTTCATTACGTATGTGAGCCAGACCCTGAGGGACCTATCCGAGGCCCAGTACCAGGTGATGAAGCAGAAGATCACAGCACTTCTGCACAACCCTCAAGGCCCAGCTGAAGCTGCTCCTACCCAGTCCAGGTCTGCTCCTCCACCCCAGGTGATGTCACAGCCCTTCCACGGCTTTCAACAGCCCCTCACCTGCCAAGGCTACGACTACCAGGACTTCCCACAGAACTTTCCACAGAAGTTCTACCAGGACTTCCCACAGAAGCAGAACTTCCCAGTCGAGGCCCAGGTTCATCGCACGCCACAGATGCCAGTCCTCACCCAGCTGCAGACCAGACAGCCCCATTACACTCTTCCTTCCTCCACCCCACAGCCAAGCCCGTCAATGGACAATCTGTCATCAGTATTGGGCCTGACATCTCAATTCCTTGATGAGGGGCCTCTCAACCTCACGGGACTGAGTCAGCTCTCGGACAGCTTCCTGAACAAACCATCCCCTGTTGTACCCTCGGGGCCAAGCACCCCAATGGTTCCTCAGACCAGCACTCAAGCCACAGCCACCTCCACAGTCCCTGCCTGCTAAACAGCTGAGACCATGGACATGACTCAGAGTGACTGACAATAGTGTCAGAGACTGAGTTGTTTACTTGTTCAGTTTATTTTTGCTTAAGACACTTTACTTGGTTCATTTTGCTTTTTTAATAAAATCATAAAGTTTACCTAAGACAGTTAATAAAGGTTATCTTTGCTTAACACACTTAATACAGTTTACTTGGTTCATTTTGCTTTTTTAATAAAGTCATAAAGTTTACCTAAGAAAGTTAATAAAGGTTATCTTTGCTTAAGTCACTTGGTTCATTTTTTTACCTAAATAAAGTGTTGGTGAAAACTTTGAAAAAATGGTCAAGCTTTTGCATGCTTGTGAGATAGAGAAGGATAGTTGTGGGATAGATGAACCTCCAGTGCAAGCATAGTGGGACTTATCAATAACAATTAATTCATTGATCAACACATTTTAAAATAAACAAAGCTCTTTATTAATGCCCTATTAATTGTAGGACCACTCAACATACATGGCACAATCTCACCAGTGTTATACGACAGGCTGAAGGAAGCATCCATTAATCATCTATCATCCTGTCCAGATGGGGAGTTGCACCAGTGTTTCAGTAGGTTGCACTGCTTCTTCCCTTCACGTAAAGCTCTGTTGGGGCCTGGTACATCCAGAGTGTCTATCAGGTTTCGTCCTTGTCTCCATTCACCAGGCTCCATGTCCCCATTCCCTTGTTGACAGTCCACAAGTCTGTTCTGCAACACTGGGTAGCGGGTGCACATGAGATTGTGCAGGATGCAGCAAGCTTCCACGATGCTCCTCACAGTCTCTGGGTGATGTTGCATGGTGGTGAGAAGTATCTGGAACCTGTTGGCCAGGATGCCAAAGGCGTTCTCCACCACCCGTCTGGCCATGGACAGCCTGTAGTTGAAGATCCTCTCTTCACGGGTGAGGTATCTTGAAGTGTATGGCTTCATGAGGTAGGTTCTGAGGGAGTAGGCGTCATCACCAAAGATGAAGTAGGGCACATCTTGTGTTTCATTGGGTAGGGGGTCTGGATCTGGAAAACCCATGATGAGGTTGCGTTCCAGCCCCTCCTTGAGGTCACTTGTGTTGTATACCTGGCCATCTGAAGCTGACCCATTGCCTGTAGCATCGATGTAGATGAATTTGTAGTCAGCATCAACCATGGCAAAGAGGATGATACAGAAGAAGCCCTTGTAGTTGAAAGAAGTGGAGCCTGACTTGACTGGAGCTTTGCAGGCCACGTGCTTCCCATCTATGGCTCCAACAGTGTGGGGAAAGTTCCACCTGTGATACCACTCTTCTGCAAGTTTCCTCCAGCCTTGTTCAGTGGTGGGGCACTTGAGGAACTTCTCCACATATTCTTCAATGATGGCCTGCACCACCTCTCTGACCCCTTTGCTGATGCTGTTGTGTGGCACTCTCCACGCATACTGCATGTGTCTGTATGTGGTTCCGGAGGCCAGGTGACGCAGAGTGAGTGCCACCTTCAGTCCGGGGTTCAGGTTGACATGGAAGTTGGTGCTAGGCTTGGTCAACTGGGGTCTCAGACGCTCTACAAGCTTGTCAAACATGGCTGGTGGCATCCTCATGAAGTGCTGGAATGCACGAGGGTCTTCATTCCTCAGCTCCACCATCAACTGGTCATACAGTCCAAACTCCATTCTTCTCATGATACATCCTCAGACCCATGCAGCTCTTGGATGTCTCCTTCTTCTCCTTCTGTATAAAAGGTGAAACAGCCTGAACAGGTTTTGGTTCTGGTGATGAATGAGCGCAGCTATCATACGGACTGTGTCATCACCCATGGTGGAGAACAATTGATGATGCGGAAGACCAAGACCAAGGGTGAAGAGGTCTGTACACCATAGCTGCTGGACTCATACTGAGATCCAGATGATTTTCTCCCCCTTTTTATAGGAAATATTGGTTGTCCGCTAGGTGTCCTTCTACATACTCTAGACATACTGCAGACATCCTCAATATATGAGATACATCCCAGATACAAATGTTTTGTCCATTTTAATCTTTTATATACGAGATGCATACATATACATCCTTTCTATTTCCATGCTACTAATGCTGTGTCAACGTTCTGTGTACCTTTTGTTTCCTCCCTCTTTCCAATTTCAGCTGCAGCGGATGTGAGTTGAGGGGATGGCCAGAGGATACAGAGAGGATACAGCGGACGTTTAACAGATGATAACGGACATAGAACATTTGTTGCCTGTATATGTCGCAGATGTACATCGTACACGGCGGAAAGTTAATCCACTCACAAAGTTTTGTGCAGCTCAAAACTTGCGTGGATGAAATCTCAGTGGATGGATGCTCGAGGGATAGAGCATATGAAACACGTATGCAGTGAGTACACAATGGATGCATTTCATTTTCCAATGGATGGAAAGCTTTTTTAAACATTTTACATCCTCTTTGCATCCGTAAGTGCAGTGGGACCAGGGCTTTAGAATTTATGGAGAATTCTGTGTTTGCATAGGAAGGGGTCTCTTGGATGATAGAAGCTGAGAAGGACAGTCCATCGTCTGAAGACCCTGTGGCTGCATAAAACAATAATGGCTCTTGCCAATGACAAGCTGAAAGCACCAAACCACTATCACAAACTGAACAAATTTTACTTTCTTTTCATAATTGTTGAATGGCCTATTCTAGAGGCTGCCAGACAATACAGAGGAAAGCAGATGGCAAAATCATTTGTGGCCAAAGCAAAAGCAGAGAAAACCATAAACTGAGGCTAATGGTCTTTTCTTGTAATGATGACAAATTAAATCCATCTAAGTTATCATATAGATTCACTAATTAAGTGTTCTCATGCCTGTGCTTCCCTAAATCTATTTTCAGTACTTCCTTCCTTTAATCCAACATCAATCATAGTCTTTTCATTTGTTTGTCCAATTCACATATGGTCAGCTGCTTGTTTGCAGTGTCCAAAATTCAGTAGAACCTTTACTAAGCCATTTTTAGAACAACTTATTTGGTGGCTTATTTTTAAAGGAAATATTTGTCTAGGGAGAATTCAGAAGTATGTTCACCTCTTCAGTTAGATTTGCATTCAAAGTCAGTTTGTCATAGAATTTGACAGGCTGCCAGCCTTTGTTTGTTAGTAATAGCGATGCAACAATTGCAGTGTTCTACATAATGAACTACAATATTCTAAGAGACCAGAAGCATTCAAAAACTATCTCTAAGTCAGACTTTCAATGAACTCAACTTGTTTTATTCAATATGCAACTGTATCTTTCTGTCGTCAATCAACAGCTGAATGTCTAAATTGGCACTAGTAAAAAACACTCTAACTGAACTTATATCTGATATAAGATATAATATGTGTCTCTTATAAGTGTCTCCAGGGTTTTCTGAAATTCTTATTCCAGTTTGCAAGGCATCACTTGCCAATGGAGATTTCTGAATTTGTGGATCAATCCCCAGTCAAAATGAAAAGCAAAAAACCCACTACATACATCAAATCTCATCTTCATCTTCACTGATAACATGAGAACAATTCAGCAATATTTAAGTCTACTGGGCATGGAATATCATTCTGATTCTGGGCAACTTCAGGATGAAGATTTATTCAATTTGTATTGATGCCTATCTCAATGATATGACTCTGGGCATCTCACAACAGTTAAAACAAAACCAAAACACTGAACAAAATGCAATATAAAAACACTTTGAAAGAACCATAAAATATGTTTTAAAAATCATATTAAAAGGCATAAAATGTAATCAGTGGCTGAGTTACAAAAACAACACTTCCTTTTTGGTCTTAAAAACTTTAAAAGCTGCACCTGTAAGACCGCAGAGATGTACTGAATCTCAGAGTTGTGAAGACTGATGACCACTTTATATTTCAGCAGAAGGGAAAATAAAAAAGAAAGAAATGCTACTAACAGTATTCCTATATCAAACAATAAATTTATTAGCAGCTTGGGCCCACTAATGGTATTCACAAATCATCAAATTGATACTCTGCAACTTCCATACAGGAAGAATTGAGCCCTTTTTGATTTCACTATAACTGAGATATTTGAGATTTTTTCCAATTCTCAGAGATTCATGTGGTAGATGAAAGGGGAAGAGGCATATGAAATAAAATGCATGTTCATAGTAAATTTATTTTTGGATAGAAGGAAATGTAATAAATCAGGTGTGTCAAACTGATGTCCCGCTAGTTGAATGCGTCACATGCAGGCCATGTACACCCTAGCACCACAAAGGGGGAAAATGTTGTGAAACATCATGTGACACCATTGTGACAAGACAAGTTTGACAACTGTGCACTAAATGAAAGTATTAGATAAATGGCAATGTCACCCTACGGAATGCAATCATTTTATATTTCAAAAGAAATATAAAACAACAACCAAACAACAACAACCCACCAAACAACAACAACCGCTAAATAATATTCTTTAAAATTAGCATGTTAAAGACATTCTTACAGTGCCCTGAAAAATTATGAACATTTAATTATTTACATGTTTTCCAATAAAACTTTCTAGTTTTAATATGCCAATAATTTCTCAACACAATATGTGCAAAATTTTCTTGATTCAACAACAACAAAAATCTAATCCAGAGTTTGTCTTTTTGTTATTATTGATTTATAATTACAATACTTAAATTTAAATGACCTCTTTGCCAAAAATCCAGTGAGTCACTTATATGAAAACTTACAAGGCAAACTGATGTCAACAGAAATTATTTTAACACTATTATCTTAATATCCTAGTGATTTAGCTGTTAAGTATGAGGGAAAAATCAATCAGTAGAATAATTTTAAGTCTTTCAAACATTTATGTCAACCAAAAAAATACTGCCAAGACTAGATAGAATCCTTGGAAGAAAAATAATTGTTATAGTTTGGGTTATATTTCATTATTTCTAATTGTATCTCAGCTAATACAATGTTGTGAATTTAGATTTTTATATAGAATAGATAAACCATTCATATGAGTAAGGAGAAATGAAAAAACGAGAGAAAGAGATTTGTACTTATGTTAAATAGTGTTTTTCTTCCAATAGAAGACAATGTCAAAACAACAAAGGGACTGCAAACCTCAAAGTTGTAAAGTCTAATTTGGACAACTGCATCAAATTGCCTAGCTGGACCTGATTTCTCATGATTTACACTTCTTCCAAGAGTATTTCAATAATCTCTGTTATCTAGTCCCATTTATCTGGTCAATTTTTCTTTCCTTTCCTTTTCAAATTTGGCAACTTTAAGACTTGTGGACTTTGTGGACTGCAACTCCTGGAATTTCTCAGCCAGCCATGTACAGTGACCCCTATTGTAAAGTATGGATGTTTCTGAAGATTAGCTTTAAAAATGTTCTACTTGGGAGGAGTTGCTTGCCCATTAAAATCCTTTTAATGAATTTAACCCTCTTGTTAATGCCTGAATTCCACTTCTTGCTCCTACGCCTTTCTTTCCTGTTCAGTTATTTCCTGCCTTCATCTTAACTACAACCACTTCTGCATCAAAATCTAAGAGCTGATCTCCAAATGTTAGATGGAGAAATAATGTAATTTGAACAATTGCATCAAATTGCCTAACTGGACTTGATTTCTCATTATTTCTTTTATGAGTATTTCAATAATCTCTATTATCTAATCCCATTCATTTGATCAGTTTTTCTTTCCTTTCTCCAGCTCCCTCAATTTTACCAGACATAAACATTTTTTCTATCCATCAACTACTTACTCAAATGTCCAAAGCATAACTTACTCATCATTGTATCGATAGACAATCATTTTTTTTAATTTTGATTCAGAACTTACTATAAAATTCTGTTTGTAGTCTACAGTATTGCCAGTAATTTTCTCCAAAGCCACAGTTCAAAATTCAATAGTCTATTTGTTTTGTTTTTCTTCAGTATCTAGCTTTCATAGCTTTATATTTTAAAGATGTAAAATTTAAATACTACAAATTTCATATTCTGAAAAAAAAGATGTTAGGAAAGTATGTATCTGTGATTAGAAACTACCGTCATTCTCTAATGCCTTTAGTCTTCATCCCAGGTGAAGACCCCAGGTTTGTCCCCTTCCTTTTTTATTTTTTTTCCTGAAAAAGGAAGCGGATGTGTTTTGTTCTGAGAACTGTTGGGTGTGAAGGACTATGGATAGCGACTGATTAATTTCTTTTTTAAAATTACAATCTACTAATTTGAATAATGAGTTATCAATTCAATTGATATATAGCATATTACTGACCATCCATTGGAGCAGGTTTGGTAGTAATTCTATAACCACACATATTTTATATTATTACAGACAACAAAGTAAATATTTATGTAAATACTGGTGGCCAACAATCTAAGTTGACAAGTGGGGAAACTAAGTATTAAATATTAAATATTTTTAAATATTGTTGTATTAAATATTTTTGCCTCTCTATTCTTCTTGTTGTAATAGAGGTTATAGAATCATCTTAAGCCCATGTCACACTGAACCAATGGATGCAAAGAGGATGTAAAACGGACAAAAAACCTTGACATCCGTTTGAAAACGCAATGTACTCACTGCCTCCGTTTGGCTTCTTCTCTATCCGTCCAGCATCCGTTTATGGACGTTTCATCCGCTCCAAAGGTTTTGGGCTGCCTAAAACTTTTGCGCAGAAAATGTATCCAGTTCGTCCATTCTGCATCCGCTACGCATCCGCTACGCATCCGCTATATCTGCTAGGCGTCCGCTACACATCCGCGCAACTCCATCCGCCCGGATATGGGGAGGAAGCGGAACGGACGCAGAACGGATGCCTAGCGGATGCAGAATGGAAACAAAGCGTTTAAAACAGAAAAAACATTCGCGGAGGGGACCTATATCGGATATTAAGGATATCTAGAGGATGCCTACAGCATGCCTAGAGGATGCCTAGTGGAAAACCTATATTGCCTATAAAAGGGGGAGCAACTCGCCTGCATCGCACTTTCAGAACAGCAACCCAGCGGTGCAGACCTCTGCAGCCTTCATCTGCCTCTTCTTCTTCCACAGCATCCAGTCATGTCCACCGTGGATTGTAACAAAGTCCTTTCGGCAGCCACCATCGTTCTGCAACAGTGCAAAGCCATCTGCAGGCTCTGCGAAAACTACTGCGAGAAGAAAAGAAGCCACCCAAAAAGAGTCTGGGTCTGAAGATGGTTCGCCAGAAGAGCAGAGGACGGACTGTACAGCAAGCTGATGGTGGAGCTCAGGAGCGAAGACACTCGGGCATTCCAGAACTTCATGAGGATGCCTCCAGCCATGTTTGACGAAGTTGTGCAGCGCCTGACACCCAGGATGACCAAGGCAAACACTAGCTTCCGGCCCAGCCTGGAACCTGGGCTCAAGGTGGCACTCACTCTGTGCCACCTGGCCTCAGGGACCTCCTACAGGAGCATGCAGTATGGCTGGAGGGTGCCATCCAACACCATCAGCATTGTGGTCAGAGAAGTGGTGCAGGCCATCATCGAAGAATACAAGGAGGAGTTCCTCCAGTACCCCTCCACTGAAGAAGGATGGAAGAAAGTTGCAGAGCAGTGGTATCAGAAGAGGAACTTCCCACACACCGTTGGAGCCATAGATGGCAAGCACGTGGCCTGAAAATCTCCAGCCAACTTGGGGTCCACTTATTTCAACTCCAAGGGCTTCTTCAGCATCATCCTCTTCGCCATGGTCGATGCTGACTACAAGTTCATGTACATCGATGCTTCAGGCAATGGCTCATCTTCAGATGCCCAGGTATACAATGACAGTCACCTCAAGGATGGGCTGGAAGGCAACCTCATTGTGGGCTTCCCAGATCCAGAACCCCTGCCCAACGACACACAAGATGTGCCCTACTTCATCGTGGGGGATGATGACTTCTCCCTCACAACCTAATTCATGAAGCCCTACACCTCCAGACTCCTCACCCATGAAGAGAGGATCTTCAACTACAGGCTGTCCAGGGCAAGACGGGTGGTGGAGAAAGCCTTTGGCATCCTGGCCAACAGGTTCCAGGAACTTCTTACCACCATGCAGCATTGCCCAGAGACCGTGAGGAGGATCATGGAAGCTTGCTGCATCCTGCACAATCTCATGTGCACCCGCTACCCAGTCTTGCAGGACAGGCTCGTGGACCTCCAACAAGGCAATGGGGACATGGAGCCTGGGGAATGGAGGCAAGGGCGAAACCTGATCGACACTGAGGATGTGCAAGGCTCCAACAGAGCCTGACATGAAGCAAAGAAGCAGCGCAACCTCTTGAGACACTGCTGCAACTCCCCAGCTGGAGCAGTGGAGTGGCAAGACAGGATGGTAGATGCTTAATGGATTCTTCCTTCAGCCTGTCTCATCACACGGATGAGATTGGGCCATGTATGTTTGGTTGGCCTACAATGAACAGGGCATTTAATAAAGAGTTGTGTTTATGTTGACATGTGTGGATAATTATTACATTATTATTGATAATAAAGGGCCGTAGGTGTGGCACCTGGGAGGGTGGACCATACAGTCCCACTATGCTTGCACTGGAGGTTTATCTATCCCACTGCTATCCTAACCCATCCCACAGCTATTACCCATCCCACAGGTATCCTAACCCATCCCAAAGCTATCCTTACCCATCCCACAAGGATGCAAAGGCTTAAACCATTTCTAACAGTTTCCAGCAAGACTTTATTAAAAAAAAGAAATGAAGCAAGTGTGTGAATCAAAAATAGACTTTATTAACAAGAAGCTATGAGACAAAAATGAGTCTCTGGCACTCCTCTTGGTCGCTCAGTCTCAGGGGTAAAGGGTGCAGGTGCTGTGGAGGTGGCTGGTGCTGGAGTGCTTGTCATCAGCTCCTCCAGAAGCAGAAGCAGCAAAAGTGCCAGCCCCAGAAGAGCGAGCCCATGCTGCAGAAGCCCCAGCAGAACCAGAGTGAGGGCCAGGGGGCAGGATGGCAGCCCTGTCCCTCTTGCCAGGACTGGCAGCAGATGGCTGAGGCTTGCTGTGCTTCCGCATGGTTGTGGGGTTGCTGGCTGGCAGGGAGGCTGGCAGGAACCAAGGCTGGAAGGAAGACTGGCAGGGAGGCAGGCACCAAGGCTGGCAGGCAGACATGACCCAAGGCTGGCAGGAAGGCTGGCAGGCAGACATGAACCAAGGCTGGCAGGAAGGCAGGCAGCAAGGCTGGCAGGAAGACCGGCTGGCAGCAAGGCTGGCAGGGAGACTGGCAGCAAGGCTGGCAGGGAGGCTGGCAGCAAGGCTGGCAGGGAGGCTGGCAGCAAGGCTGGCAGGGAGGCTGGCAGCAAGGCTGGTAGCAAGGCTGGCAGCAAGGCTGGCAGGCAGACATGCAGGCAGGGCAGGCAAGGCAATCGATGTGTCCGGCAGCAGGTCTTTCCTCTGAATGGCGACCTGCTTCCGAGCTGCTTCCGTTATATCCACGGGGCTGACGCAATGCATCCTCCCCGCATGCGCAGTGAACGCCAGGCATCCATTAGGCTTCCACTTTGCATCCGCTTCATCCGTTCGGCGTCCGCCCTGCATCCGCTCTTTCCGTTCTGCGTCCTCTTCGCTGAGGCCCCCCGGAAGCCCTGCGGATGTGCCACCCACTCCCTTCCGCTCCCATCTGCTTCCATCCACTAGGCTTCCGTTCCACATCCGCTTTGCATCCGCCCTGCGTCCTCCCCGCATCCGTGTTATCCGCTCCGGTTATGCAAATTTTTGCCCCTTTTGAGAGCGGATAACAATGGATGGAACATTTTGCTCATCCGCTGTGTCCTTTTTGCATCCGTTGGCCAGTGTGACATGGGCTTTAGATAAAAATACTGTTTCCAAACATAATATATTGTGCAGAGGTTTTCTCATTGGAAAAATGGTTACTTCACTCCTTTTTCTTAGTATATTAGTAGTAAAGCAGGTCTGAAGTGGAGTGAATAGCTGTCTCATTTGAGGACTGTGAAATTGGATTGAGATAATAAGTGGATTTAATCATCATTCTACCTTGATTGGCTCATTTTGTTACTTTGATACTAGTATCCTACCAAACTCATCTGCAACCAGCAGAATGATAAATATGATCAAGTAATGAATAAATAGTAAAATAAAAGTTTTATTGTTTGATATGAAGTAAGGTAATTATTTTCACTCAAAATCGGTATTGGAGCCTATTAGAGCCTTCAATATTACTCTGGAGTTTGTTTCATTAAATCAGTAGCAAAAAGAAAAAAAATCACTGAATCAATGGTTTTTGATGTTGATCTTGGGGGATCACCAGAAGCCACAGAAAAGGAGTTGAAGGAGGAATACAGACCATTTCTTGCCATCTCTGAAATACACATTCAGCACCCACAGGTCCTCTTATTGAAATTATAACTTTAAAATGAATTAAATAGTAAAACAATATGATTGGCTGGGTTCTCTGGCAACATACTAGACAGCTGTTAATCAAGAATAACCAGTCATTTTCTTTAAAAATAAAAGTCCATGCTTATACAGTGTAATTGGATTTATAACTATTTTAAAACAAACAAGAGTTTCATCAAGAGTACCCGATTTCTCATGATGGAATTCATGTTTGCTGTGAAACCAATAACCTTTGAGCATATACCAAAGCTATGCTGATAATGGGATATTATCAAGTCAATATGAAAATCCTCCTGAAATTTCTACAGAAATATATCTTGAAGATGACATTATCGAACCAGAGAAACTGAGATTCAGATACCTTTTCCTCTGACTTTCAGGATTTACTCACAATGGTTCTGATGCTGCACTAGAAATAGCTGATCTTTCATATTTTTCCATTGCAAACTTTGTTCAGTTGAAATTTGAACTTAGGCCAAAGACAGGTAGAACAGAAGATATATATTTATATATGTGTATATTAAATTTGTTCACCCAGGTTACCTCCAATCGTTAAGGTAATAAAATAAGCTCTATGTGAGAAAATGAGAGGTTTCTGTCTTTTCTTTGAATCTAAAACTCTAAAGTTCAATTGCTGTCACCTGGCAGTTGAAACAGCTTGCTAATTTCAAATTAGAATTTCAATATGAAGGACAGAGCTTCCTTGAGGCTTCCCAAACTGCATTATTATGAAATTTAAATCCTCCTGCTTTTTCTAATCTTTAAAAATCTAATCATGACTGCTTTCCTGCTGGCATTCCATTATCACATCAAAGGAAAAAAAAACTTGTTACTGTCACTATTGCAAGTGACCAGATTTATGTTTGAAACATACATTTATGGTTATTTTAGTGAGCAGTCTAATTTCCATTGATACACTTTCAAGTGAGTATGCTTTCTGGAACCATCTGTCTTCTTTTGTGGGTCCCATGGAGAAATCACTGACCTATCATATCTATAAAATATGCCCATTGTCTATAAATTCCTTATTGTAAAATATTTTAACATTGCATATTTCTTTTACATCATTCCAGATCCACTTTCTACATAACTTTTGAACAAGGCTGAAAAGACATAAGTTAAAAGGTATGATTATCCCCAGGGTTGCAGATAGGATACTGGGATGGAAAACATTGGCTTCCTAAGGCTATCTAAAAGTTCCAAGTATGAACTGAGAGTTGATAGGTCTGTAGGTCTGTCCCTTTGCCAGATGTTGCTCTAGGCCTTTGTGAAGATAATAATTAGTTAACACTTCTTATTCAAATATGGTAGATGAACATTTGATTTTATATCATTTGTATTTTCTGCTGAACTCCTGATAGTTTCTAAGTTTTTACAATTTCCTTGAATTGTTCTAAAAGAATGTAGCATTTGATACATTAGTCAAGATGAGGTCTGAACATAACAAAAATGAATGGAACAATTACTTCTCATATGGAATTTATGTTTCTCTAGATGCACTCCAAAATTGTATTATTTTCTTTACAGCTACATGACCTGCTCTTCTATAGCTTGCAATCAAGAATTCTCTCTATCTTTTTCTTTTTTGGTGGGGGACAATTATCATTGCCAAACACATACTCCCCATTTTATACCTGAGCATTTGAATTTTGCTTCCATGATGAAGAACTTTCCACTTGTCTCAGTTAAGTTTCATTATGCTACTTTCAGATTATTTCAAGCAACCTATCAAGATTGTATTTTTTATTATTTTAATTCTGTCTTTAGAGTATTTGTTTAATTTCTATGTGTAGTCAACTTAATTCTGGGCAGCATACAATTCCAAAAATATAAAACAATGAAAACATTTTAAAAAAACTAGAAATGTTTAAAGTAAATAGTACAGTAAATAGATACAACAGCTGAAATACTTGGCCAGTTAACAGTAAAGCCCAAAAAATGAGCCCCGGGCTTTGGAACACAGCTAGGCTTTTAGAGCCTTACAAAAAGCCAACAGGATTGGGCCCAATCTAATCTCAGAGGGGAAGATAGTCCACAAAACAAGAGATTCTGCAGAAAAGGAATTTACTACTCACAACTGAATTTTATATCATTTGCCATTTAAATCATTAATGGAAATATGGAATAATAGAAGAGTCAGGAGTGATTCTTTTTCACTCTTTTCAATTTAATGAGGGACCCTAAAGAGGGTCATTACTGAACATGCTTTAAACATGATGTGCAGACAATTAGGAACTTTACAATTACGATTATGTAATCATCATGTCATGCGATTCACATTTTACTAGCCTGCTTTGGAGAACTTTGTCAAATGCTTTGTTGAAGGGAAGATATGGTTTGTCTACAGCATTATTTTAACCTATTAAGGAAGTTATTGATCAAAAAATTAGATAAGATTAGTTAATGTTTTATGCAAGCTTTATACTAAAGCAAACAGAAGCAAGACTGAAGAAGCAACTTGGATAAGTAGCAAAGTGTTTCAAATCAACACGATATCCAGTTGTCATGACTCAATTTCCAGACAACTCTACTGTACCTGCATGACTGAAAATCTTCTTCAACAGAAGCAGAAGCCTAAGAACTTTTACTAATAAGTTGTAAATATTTCAGCAGGAACAGAGGCAGTCTATTTGGCAGATGACAACAAAAGTTCTGAGAAACATCTCAAACTACTAGTTGGAAGAATTCAACTAGAATGAATACCAGTGCAATTCAAAACAGACAAAAGTTGACTTTCAGAAAATTCCACAAAATCTGTCTAAATGACAAGCTGATCAAATAAAGGACAAAGAAAGAGGAACTTGAAAATGAAACATTGGTCAGTGAGTAGAAGACTTGTTTTCAGTAAGGAGTGGTGATGTCTTGAGAATACTCATGTAGCAAAATTCATCAAGGACCTATGTTAATCTTCACTGCTTGGTCCTCTTTAATTTGTGGCATTCTCCCAAGGTTGAGCTCCAATTCTGAAGCAACAGAAGCTGCATTGAGTCATCCTCATCATTCACAGATAGCTGATAGCCTGGTGTCTTCTGAGCTACAGGCTGAAAATCTATTATGTTCTATTCTTTCATCTCATAATCAGAATAGGCCATAAATGATTACCAGGATTTGTTCTTGCACAATTCATATTGGCTTATGATAATTACTTCATTGCTTTCATGATGTTTGCAAACCAATATGTTTATAATTTACTCCAGAATCTCCCAAGTATCATCAGCATTAGTATTTTTGGGATCTTCATTTTCCTCCTCTTTTGAAAACTCCTCTAATTACCTGGACATTCTTAAATTTTCAGTCATAATACATAATGGTTCATCCAGACTCTAATATAGTTCCTTCAATTCCTAGGATGTAATTCAGCTGGTTAAGGAGATTAAAAGTCAATTGAAATTAACAAGGTATTTCCATTACTGTGTTTTTATCAGCCTCAAGCTTCAATCTTGCCTCAGTATGCTGCCCTTCACAAGTGGAATACATTTTTGTTATTGACATTTTTCTTGTTGGAGAACACTGATCCACAAGTTCAATAGCTATGCATTCCTCCTGTCCCCACTATCATAGATTCATAGGTCTGGAAGAGTTTTTGGAGGTCTTCTACACAAGGCAGGAATCCTTACACCATTACAAATAAATGGCTGTTCATTTTTTTCTTGAAAACCTTCAGCAATGAAACCCCAACAACTCTAAGAGGCAAGCTTTTCCATTGATTAATCATTCTCACTGTCAAGAAATTCCTCCTTATTTCCTAAATTAATATTGATATTTTTTTTTATATGAACACATCTAAATAATTCCTTTTTGTTATTCTTAACATCCTTTACATCCTCCTTACACCCTCTTTCCAATTCCTGGCTTTGTGACTTGGTTCAGTTTCTACTTCCTGTATGTGTCTTTTTGTTGTTATTGTCAGGATAGTTGTGTATACCATACTGACTTTTTTTATGCCTCTCAATCTTTTTCTCCCTCATTGGGATTTTAATTTTCCCTAAAGTCAAGATCAAGCTGTTTCCAACACCTCCACTAAGTCTTTCCTGTTGATTGCTTCTAAATCAAGGTTAGAAAATCTTTTTGTGCTTTCCTTCAACCTTGTAAGAAAAAAGTTATCTTAGCAAGATAAGTCCAGAAATTCCTGGAAAGGTCTTTTTAGTCAGCATTTGTCTCCTGACAGATGTTGCAGTCAAGGCTCTCGTTATACCAGTTCACACCTCTTTGAAAGATTTACAGAATGTGTTTAGAGTTTATCTTCTATGTCTTTTCCTTGGTTCAGAGGCTGATAGTTAACAACAGTACTATTTCTATTTGTTCCCCTGGTCTGCTTATTTAACCAGATGGTCTCTATAGTACTGCATGTTCATTCGTTTGGGTTTTTGAACAGGAATTAGTATTTTATCATTCAACTAAGCTGCTTTTCCCCTTCTATTGTTTCTGTTTCTTTTCCCCTTCTATTGTTTCTGTTTCTTTTGAAGAAATCATGTCCTTCCAACAATACAGATAGTCATTCTGTAGATTGTGCATACTCTAATTATAAGTATCTATGCTTATAATTTATTCCCAGTAGCATGAATACATATTCAGTCTTTGGCATACAAATGGATTCCTCTACTTCATCCATCAGAACTGAAGCCTTGGACCAGAATAACAGAATAATAACAGAGTTGGAAGGGAACTTGGAGGTCTCCTAATCCAACTGCCTCTCAGGCAGAAACTCTATACCATTTCAGACAAATAGTTGTCCACTCTCTTTTTAAAAGCCTCCAGTGATGGAGCACCCACAACTTTTAAAGGTCAGTTGTTCCACTGATTAATTGTTCTTGCTATCTGAAAATGTCTCCTTGGTTCTAAGTTGGTTCTCTCCTTGATTGGTTTCTATCCATTGTTTCTTGTCTTGTCTTCTGGTGCTTTGGCAAATAGGTTGATCCCCTCTTCTTTGTGGCAGTGCCTCAAATATTGGAGCATTACTATCATGTCACCCTTAGTGGCCAACTGAAGTGCTCTAATAGTGAAACCTTCCAAGAAGCAAAAATCCTCTTGTTGGACTCAAGAAGGAAGTAGACTTCAGTGCACTTTTATTCTCTTTTTCCCACATTTTTTATTTCCTTCTGTTGCTATAGTACCTCCTAATGATACCTATCAAGCATTCTCAGTTTTAGGTTTGAAAGGCAGAAATTGGCAATGGAAGTCACTGAAAGCTTGTAAGAAAAGATTTGACAAACATTTGTCTGAAGTAGTATAAGGTTTCCTGCTTCAGCGGGGGGGGGGGGGTAATTAGAAGACCTCCAAGGTCCCTTCCAACTCTTCTTATTCTGATATTTTGTTAAATCTATCCTCATAAACTGGAACCATCTATATGATCTCACAGCAAAGAAATGATCAGTCCTCGGGACCTCTTATAGTATGGGCCATAGATGCCTTGAATTAACATGAATATTGATTATTGCAGGGTTTTTAATTGCACATATTTATATCAACCCATCTCCATATCAATTTGCATTTTTTAAAGTAGCACATATAAACTCCTATTTTTTTCTACATATTTTGATATGCCTTTCATAATATGCTCTTTGATATGCATGTTTTTCTAAGGCACACATTTTAAAATATAGTTTTCCCTAAAGCATATACTTTTGCATGATTTTCCTTGATTTATTTACTTTTCTGTTGCAACTTGTTTTTTACTTATAGAATTGCAATGCAAAGTTTATAGAAGTGTAAAACAATACTTTATGTGTATGAGAAATATGAAAAGTCTATCAATATGTCACTATGAAGTAAATAAATCACCCAAGTCATCCTTAAACAGAAGGTCTACTCGGAGACAATGCTTCCCCTCCTTTTTTTTCCTTCCCAAATTGTAGCTATATACCTTGTATAGCTTGGCCCTCTAAATAGCCTGTCAGCTTCATTTTTAAGCCATGGCAATTTCTGGACATTTTCACTGACCTCTTTTCTTCTTCTGTTGATTGGAATTATGCTATAAGAACTTAAAAATCTATCTGCTGGATCAATTCAAGATCCATTTTAATCCAGCAACTCCTTTTTTGACAATAATCTAAGCAGCTACTTTTTGACAATGACTTTGCAAATGTTTCTGGATTGCTATAAGCAGGAGATGAAGACATATTTCTCTCCTGATTTCATTTGTAGTAATTGCTATTTGGAGATATTCTGTCTCAAATGAGTCTCAAGACTAATGGACTTTGACAGACCTGCCTTCCCTGAATTTAGCCAATCATCTATTAATTCCATCCATGTGGTAATGAATTCTGTAAGTTAATTATCTGTCATGGCAAGTATGGGTTTCTTTTTTCATTCTTCCTTCTTCCAAGCAGCTTCACCGGATGGTTGAGAGAGACAAAATAAAACTTATTTCTTTCTATCTTTTCTATACATATAAGATTTTACACATTTGTCATGTACTCCATAGTCACTTATATCTAAGTTAAAATATCTGAATTCCCCAAACATCTTTTGCACTCTTCCAGATCTCTTATGATTATTTTCAAATGTGATGCCCAGAAGTGTATATAATATTTCACATGTATACATAGCACAGATTAGTATAAAGGCATTGTAATATTAGTTGTTTAATTTTCAATCCTTTTCTTAATGATACCTACTATGAAATTTGCCCTGCCACCGCTGATCTTTCTGTTATAATTACCAAATATTCTCTTGATTTCTTATAGGCAACTTGGACTTCTATCACTCTATATGTGGTTCACAGCAGGGGTGGGATTCAAATTTTTTAACAACTGGTTCTGAGGGCATGGCTTAGGTAGTGGGAGTGGCTTGGGTGGACATGGCTTGTGACTGGGTGGACATGGCTTGGTGCTCATGTTATTGGCTGAGTGTAGCCAACTCAATATCATTCACATCAAGGCATGCATCTTCTCGCGTGGCCTCTCATGACTGTGGGGATGCTGCAACAGTTGTAAATGTGAAAAATGGTCATAAGTCACTTTTTTCAGTGCCATTGTAACTTTGAATGGTCACTCCATACAAGCAAAGTACCAGCAAAAGAGGGGAAAAAAACTCCAGAGATGTTCCTGAGAAAGGAAGTCTACTCCTGCCAAGAATACAAAAAGGGTTAACGTAGAGGCAGTTTCTTTAAGCAACACCAGAATGTTTCCTTCCTGCCTTCCTTACAGGATTAGGCCAGTAATTTTTTCTAACAACCGGTTTTCCAAACTGCTTAAAATGTTAACAAACAGTTCTAGCGAATAGGTGCGAATGGTAGAATCCCACCACTGGTTCAGAGTTGTTGTTGTTGTGGTAGTGGTGTGGTGGTTCTTTTGCTCCAATATACCTCATTTACCTCATTTGGACCACCATTCATCTACTTGAAAAATATTGATGATAACAAAATGATAATTAATTACAGGTAGGCAATCCAGTGCCTCCAAATGTTTTTTGATTAAAAACAATCACTATTCATTATGTTATTTGGTTCTGATGTGGGTAATAGTTTGAAAATATGGATGCTGTGAAGTTGCTTACTTTGCTTTCTCATGTAAAAGATGTTGCTTCCATTCCCAAATTCTAATAACTGCTAGCAAAAGGAAATAGGAGAGACCTCGAACCTCTTGGTTTGTATAAACCCAAAGTACATAAATGGTGGTAATTCAAAATCTTGAACTTGGTTGAAACCTTGTAAAAGTTGACCTTTATTTTTTAAAGGCCTTGGAAAGTAGAAAATACGGCAGCTACAAAGAAGGGATATTTAATTAATTAAAGTTGGTCAGAACTTGTGTTTTTGTCCTGATCATACCCACTTGTTACTTCAAGTATACCACTTAAAAGTAAGGTGCAAAAATTATGCCCCTTTGATACAAACCCATCATTCATAGCTAGGTCTACTGCTATTGTTCATAAAATATGGATGTTGGGAAAGTATATTCTAATTCAAATGTACTTCTATTTTCTCTTTTTAAAAGAAGATAGGCTGACAACCCAGCTAGTTATGACTACAACCCAATGTTTTGATTGACAGCTGATTTTCCATTGTTAGGGAATGGAATTAGGGATTTCTGAGGAAGACAGTCATCATCAGTACTAAAAAAATATTCTTTACTTCACAGCAAAACTTCCCGCTAATATTTAAAAGAGAGACATATTCAAGGTTTCCTTAGGCAAAAACTGTAGAGGAAATTCAAATGAAATGTCAGGTTCTGATTACGAATTTTGGATGATAAATTGCTGTATAATCTTAAATGATAAGTGATAAAATGGATTTAACAACCCAAAATTATTGTCAAATTCTCTTCTGCAGATAATTCACATGGTAAGGGATAAGCACCAGAAAATAACTTTTATATAAGCAACTACACCTATCATTTTGACTATTATTCTTGGCAAGGGAAGCACAAGGAAAACACTTTGTTTTTAAGAAGAACCTGAAAAGGTAGATTACTTTCCTTATTAGACAGGAATCTGATGGATCTGATTTTCATCTATTATTTTCAAATGGAATGAGTGAAGATTTTATTTTTTATATCTGTCTCAGTCTAGCTATGTCTAAAGTTGCATTGATTGAAAAAAACAAGTGTCAGTCTGTTCATTAGCCCTATATTTCTTCCCAAAGCATAGCTCTCCATGTGAAGACTGCCATCATTAGAAGACTCCAAAAATGACAGCACATATAAAGGGTGGAAAGAGAGGTTGTGATCATAGAAATTCAGAGATGGAAGGCATTATTTCACCAGTCAAGCCTATCTCTTTGGTCATTGCAGAAATCAAAAGTAAAGCTTCCTAGCCAAATCTCCCTTTTTGCATTTGATGGAAACATAAAGTACACTTCATAAAATTCTTAACTATAATGGGTGAAATTTATCTTTAAAATACCATGGGTATGGGGAAATATAAAAGCCAAAAGTTTAGGTGGGAAGCAAGGTATCAAATATTTTAAAAAATGTTCTGTTGAATTTCATTGGAACAACTGGGATTATTGCTAAAATGTTATTTAGGTAAACATTGTGGATAAATTTGTTTCACCATGATAGGCTTTTACAGGATGAGCCGTGGTGGTGCAGTGGTTAGAATACAGTACTGCAGGCTACTTCTGCTGACTGCTGGCTCCCTGCAATTTGGCAGTTCAAATCTCACCAGGGTCAAAGTTGACTCAGCCTTCCATTCTTCTAAACTGGGTAAAATGAGAATCCACATTGTTGGGGGCAATATGCTTACTCTATATAATTGCTTAGAGAGGGCTGTAAAGCACTGTGAAACAGTATATAAGTCCAGGTGCTATTGCTATTATTTGGAGGTCTTACATCTATGTACACCATTCTGAACTTATTGGAAGAACATTGACTTGTAAAATAATTCTTGTTCTGATTACTATGAAGCATTTATTTAGAATGTCTCCAGTTTCTCTTGTGAGATAACTCTCTGGCAGAAAAGCATACCTATATTTGTCAATTTTAAAAATATTCTGTGCAAAGCCTCAGTTATTAGTGAAAATAGCATACAAATATGTGTTACATTAAGGAAAAAATTGCTTGCAAAAAGTACATAGTGAGATAAACCTGCTCAATAATATTTATAAAATAGAATCATCACATTACAGTGTAAATAGTGTACAGAGAATTATATTCAGGTTTGAGCATGTTGCAAAATGATACATTAGGCAAAATAGCAGACATTTTATCTATTAGGATAAAATGCAGGAAATGTATGTGAATTGTTAAATCTATTAAATCTGATATAGTAATGGAATGAACTAAATTTAAGAGCAGAAAAAAATAAAAACTCAGATTTTTTTTTTAAAAAGCTTCTCCATTACTATAAATGCATGTCTTAATAAATGTCCTAGCTTTTAAGATGCTGTAGACTTTTTGTTATTTCTGTTGCAACAGATAAGCAATTCTTTTCAAAAAATGAAACTAATGTGACACAACATAAACATGCTGCATAGAAATATCATCCAAATGCTGATGAATGCAAAATACTATAACTCTCCAGAGAAAGAGTTGCATAACTTATAGACAGGAGGGCTGATCATTAATGAACGGTAATAAATTTACATTGCCTATAATTAGTGACAAATATAATGACAAATGCAACTATGCAACAAAATGGCTACTGTCAGCTGTATAACAGACATTCCACAAAATACTTTTATAAACTGGATACCAGAGCATTTAAATGTGCAATTATTTTGTTTAGTAGATAAGCCCCCCTCAGAAATCCACATTCACATTAAAACATCCCATAGATGTCTGTGATAATTTATTTATTTTTTAACATTGTTTGAATGCAAGCAAATAGCTGGACATTAGAGAAAATGATGCACAGTTCCTATAAGGAATTTAGTCAAATGAAGCTTTTCCCTGGATTGGAGATCTGTAATGGGTAATCTATACTATGTCCTGAAGTCCACTTTACTGCAAATATCAAAAATTGCTGATACAGTTTTCCGGTTGCTTGTAAGTGGGATATACATGAAAATTGTACTGTAAATCCCCAAATATATTTCAGGAAGTTTAAAAAAGTTTGAATCACACTGACATCTGTTAGAAGAGTGAAAATCAGGCAAGGTTCAATTTGAGTCAAATGTCATATGTGATTTAATTCAAAGAGCCCATGTGATTCTGTTCCAAACTTCCACCATACATATTCATGGATAAGCAAACATTTAGGCAAAATATACCCAAATCCACAGATATTTGTGAGTATATATGGTAATATTGTTTTAAAATTCTCACATATCCCATATAGTATATATATGTGATGGTGAACCTATGGCATGAATGCCAGATGTGTCATGCAGAGCTCTCTCTCTGGGCACATGAGCCGTTGTCCCAGATCAGCTCTGCCACGCATGTGAGCATGTACCTCCCACTGGCAAGCTGGTCTTCGGGTCTCTGTCATGCATGCGTGGGGGGGCACACACAGGGGGAACGTATATGCACAGGGCAGGGCAAATGTGGGGGGCAGAGTGCATGTACATGGGTCACCTGTGCATGCATGAAGGGCACGGGGTCACGCACACCTGTGCAGGGTGCACATATGTGTTACATTTTGGGGATATGTGTGCTTTGGGCACTTGGCACTGTAAAGGTTCGCCATCACTGCTATATTTATTTGCATAAAAGCCCATCTACAGATGAGCAGAGCCTCAATTTTTTAACCAAAATACCATGAGAAATATGGTTTCAGATTATTTGTGCATGAAGCATTTTTCATGGTATTTTGATTTTAAAAATTGAGGGTCTGTTTATCTATGGGCTTAGCTGTACACATATAGGGCATTCACTCAATTCAATCAAAATTGTCAATTCAATAAAAGAGTGTGTGCACTTGCACAAAAGTCCATTGAGCTTCTGAATCAATTGAAGGGCATCTGACAGAAAGGAAATGGTCGGAAAATGCAGCTGCTTTAAAAAGTTGCAAGCAACTTCTTAAAGCAGTCAGTAATACTATCCGGTGCTTTGAAGCATCTTTTCTGAACTATTTTTGAAGCACTGCAGAAACCGAATAAAAATTGTCCTTTCTTACAAAAGAAGAAAGCAGTTTGACCTTTCTTTTCCAAAGTATTCATTTCCAGTTCTGTTTATACAAGCAAGAGAAATAGAATCAGTTTTGACTATTTCTTAGTAACCTTTACTCGTCAAAGGGCAGCAGCAAGAATTCTCTTGGGAGACCACCACAAGACCCCTGCATCACAAATTATTTTTTAAGATCTCACTACCAAAGATAAATGAACATTTTGCACAGGGGCTTAGCATTTAAGAGTCAGATTGAGTCCTCCATCTTTGAAGTAATTTATGAAATAAAATGGGATTTCAGTTGAGTGATAAGTCATTTTTTTCCCCACTGGATCCAAGAGCTGTTGGAATACTTTATTTCTCCTTTTCAGATAACATCCGATAACCTTTTAAGGCCCTGTCCCACTGCACTTATGGATGCAGAGAGGATGTAAAATGATAAAAAAAGCTTGCCATCCGTTGGAAAATGCGATGCATCCGTTGTGTACTCACTGCATACGTGTTTCATACGCTCTATCCCTCGAGCATCAGTTAAGTGAGATATCATCCACGCAAGAGATTTTGAGCGGCACAAAACTTTGTGAATGGATAAACTTTCCGCCGCATACGATGTACATCCGTGACATATACAGGAAACAAATGTTCTATGGCCGTTATCATCCGTTAAACATCCACTGTATCCTCTCTGCATCCTCTGGCCATCCCCTCAACTCACATCCGCTGCAGCTGAAAACGGAAAGAGGGAGGAAACAAAAGGTGCATGGAACGTCTACACAACATTAATAGCACAGAAATAGAAAAGATGTAAGCGTATGCATCTCATATATAAAGGATTAAAACGGACAAAACAATTGTATCTGGGATGTATCTCGGATATTTAGGATGTCTGCAGTATGTCTAGAGAAGGACACCTAGCGGACAACCAATATTTCCTATAAAAAGGGGAGAAAATCATCTGGATCGCAGTATGAGTCCAGCAGCCGTGGTGTACAGACCTCTTCACCCTTGGTCTTGGTCTTCTACATCATCAATTGTTCTCCACCATCCATCATGACACAGTCCGTATGGTTGCTGTGAACATTCATCACAGAACCAAAACCTGTTCAGACTGTTTCACCCTTTATACAGAAGGAGAAGAAGGAGACATCCAAGAGCTGTGTGGGTCTGAGGATGGATCATGAGAAGAATGGAGTGGGGAGAAGGCGGAGCTACATCTCAGTGTTACAGCTGCGATCTCGGGGCTCTGAGATCGTAACTGATATTTTCGCCCCTGGTCGGTTCTAACAGACCTAAACCGTCCCGTAGAGACGGGGATTGTGAAGGGCACAGTCCCAGGATCCCAGAGATATCGCAAAATCTCTGGTTTGATCCGGGAGAAGCCCTTTTGCTGGAAGCGGAAAGGCAGCCTTCAAAGCTGCTGAAGTCGGGACAGCTCCGGAAAGAAAGGGATTTAAATGAGCGTGTATCGGTTGGGTGAGAAATTCTTTTGCATTATAAATTGATTAAGACTTGAAAGGACA
>BLBF01000032.1:11789848-11804855 GCA_015471245.1 Laticauda colubrina | reverse complement strand
CAGCAGCACCAGCAGCACCAGCAGCACCAGCAGCACCAGCAGCACCAACAGCACCAGCAGCACCAGCAGCACCAGCAGGAGCAGGAGCACCAGCAGGAGCAGCAGCACCAGGAGCAGCACCAGCAGAGTAAGCACCAGCAGAAGCACCAGGACGAGGAGCAGCGCCAGCAGAGTAAGCACCAGCAGAAGCACCAGCACCAGGAGCAGCGCCAGCAGAGTAAGCCCCAGCAGAAGCCCCAGCACTAGGAGTAGCACCAGCAGAAGCCCCAGCACCAGCAGAGTCAGCCCGAGTAACAGAAGCCCCAGCAGAAGCAGAGTCAGGGCCAGGGGGTAGAATGGTGGCCCTGTCCTTCTTGCCAGGACTGGCAAAAGATGGCACAGGCTTCCTCTTCTTCCCCATGGTTGTTGACTGGAGATGTCTCTGGCAGCAGGTCTTTCCTCTGAATGGTGACTGCTTGCGAGCTGCATCCTTTTATATTCGCGGGGCTGACACAATGCATCCTCCCCGCATGCGCAGTGAACACTTTGCATCCGCTAGGCATTCACTAGGCATCCGCTAGGCATCTGCTAGGCGTCCGTGATGCATCTGTGTCATCTGCTAGGCATCCACTCTGCATCCGCTCCTTCCGCTGCACGTCCGCTTCGCTGTGCTCCCCCGGAAGCCCTGCGGATGTGACATCCCCTTCGATCTGCTAGGCTTCCATGGAGCATCCGCTTAACATCCTCGCTATGTCCTCTCTCCGTCCGTTGCTTTCAGTTGTTGTCTGCTCTGTTTATGCAAATTTGGGGCACTTTTGAGAGCGGATAACAATGGATGGAAAATTTTCTTGTCCGCTGTGTCCTTTTTACATACGTTTTGCATCCATCGGCCTATGTGACAGGCCCTTAATCTTAATCTCTTTGTATTGGCGACTGAGAAGTTCCCTGGACAATTTATTGAACAGATCTCTTGTTCCTCAGAAACATTCCTTCTGAGATGGCAATTGGAAAATATCAGGAGCTGTAGAATGGCACACAGATTGAGAGTTGCTTGCTGATAAAATATAGTCAACACTGGCAAACCACATAGCTTTAGAGAAGAAAGTTGCAGATTGACTGAGAATTGTATCTTCTGTAGAAAATTAGATACCAAGGGATTGTTCATCCATAAGGATTTGCAAGCAATTACTGCATATGGATTCATATTCATTAAAATATGAATTTAAATGCTTTTCCATTTTTTAGCTGAATATATAAGAAAAATGTCTAGAAAAGGCAAACCAAACTACTTTTTTTTCATTCTCTTTCTCTATTGCATTATGGCAGCAATGATAGGAAGTCTAAATGCTTATTTGATGTTAAAATACAGTTTGTTAAAAAGAACTTTCAAATAGCCAGACAATCTAAGATCAAAAATAGTAAATCTTATCAAATTGTCTATATTTTTCTATTCAATGTCAGTTACTTCTATTATCAGGTTCTAAACTAGGCACTCTGTGGAGAATTAGGAGTCTTGAAAATGTAATCACATCAAGCAAGGGGCAAAATGTGGGTTCTTTTACAGGAATTATTTCTCTAAATAATGAGTTAATAAAGAAAACAAGAAGATTCAAAAAATCATCATGGGGGTATCCAAGGAATTAACAATCCTTCTTGACCTAAAAACAGAAAAATATCAGAATAGAGATCTTGACTTAAAAACATCAGAATAGAGATTCTAGACCTTGGGAAAAATAATTTTATTTTCTGATCTTCTTATTTTTTTCATATATATATATATATATATATATATATATATATTGACGAACTCAATACAGAAGCCTGACGAACTCAATACAGAAGCCTGATAATGGCAGATGAGATTCTGCTGAAACGTTGCTACAACCTTAAAAGCACAACTATAATGACGTGGGAAAATATCTGAACAAAGCTGAATACCATACATGTAAGTACCCATTAAAACTTAAGAAAACACACACACGCACACACACACGCATGCATGTATTTATGTATATGTATATGTATGTGTATGTGTGTGTATATATGTGTGTGTGTGTGTGTGCACACATGCACTTTATTAGATTTCCATATTTATTATTTTATCTATTTCATATAATCATCAATACAATTGTGCAAAAAAAGAAAGAAAAATAGTTATATTCCACTGGAAGGCACCATTTCCATCCAATAGAATACAGGAACTCCACTTGGAAAATCAAATCATTCCATTTCAATACTGTGAATCAAATGCTCAAAATGGGTCACATTGATTCAATTGTTTACTGTGATCCATGGGAAAGAGGCTTCAGACATGTGGCAAAGCCCTTCTTGGTGACTACACTGAACCCGATCCTCAACTGATCCAATCGCTTTAAAGGAAGCAGCCCTGTTTTGATTCAGAGCTTTGCAAACAGATAGCACTAAATGAAAATTACACAGAAGAAAAATGAGCTACAATTTTGTAAACCAGGTTCTGCTTGCGAGCAGTAAATCTGGCTTTGAAATGGATATTGATTGCCTGGGGTTCTCAGTAATGATCACTCCTCCATATTTGTCACAAGAATGAACATCCATTGATTGCTGATATCATCCATTGATTGCCAAGACTAGAATCAACAAAGCTCATTAGAAGACTTTGATAGTTCCAAAATGAGTTGAATCTGGATGACCTGGCAGTGATGAATTAGATTCTTCAGCAATAAATCCTTTATAACTGGACTGTTTTTTCTTTGTCAAGATGCTAAGTTGGCCAATTCAGTTTTGGTTACCAAGATACGATTCTTATTAGATATGCAATTTTATGCCCAGTTTTCTATCTCTCAGGAAAATTCTTCCCAATCATATCATTGGAAGCATACAGGCAAGCCTCCTTAATTTGATCATTCATTCCAGCTAATCAGAGTAATCAAACCAGAGTAATCAAAATGTCTTTTGTTACTTCTCCCAGTTTGGCTGCTTTCCCTTTGAAAAACAAATGAAACCTAAAGAAGTCTTGAGCTAAGATCTTTCCATGGTGATGCCATGGAAAGTATCCAAAGAATCAGCATGTTTCTGGAATATATTGAAAGGATCCAGCAACTTGAGATAGTATAACCTATATGCTATCTTGAGGTGATGTATAACCAAGGGGAAACCAACAGGAATGCAGATAAAGTTGATGAATGGTCTGAATGAAGATTACGATAATTGTGGGTGGATTGTAGTATAATGAATTGAAAATATAGCAGTAACAGAAAATTGGTAGAGATTTCAACGCATTGGTCTGAGTGTTTCTCAGTATCCTCCAGAAGACTTAGCACATTGCAGGTACCTTTTAGCGGTTGAGGTACAAGCAAAAGTGTCTTCTGGTGGAAGTCAATAAAAATTCTCAGTCATCCAGGCAAAGTTGTCTGGAAAATGAGTCATGGCAACTGGACTACTTTTCTGTTTTGGTTTAAAACATTTTGCTGCTTATCCAAGTAGCTTTTTTTTTTTTTTTTTCAAAATGAAGAGGTTGCCATGACTCAACTTCCAGACTTGACATGAAAGCAATCTGTGGATTAGAAATATTGGTTTGTCCAGTGTAACACGAGCATGTTCAGAGTCAATGTATTGGTTGCATCTCCTGCAGCATGCTGGGCAAAACATGCCCAATCTGACAATTTTTGTAAGGAATGTTATATGTGGTACGAGTATGACTGAGTGCTAATTTTCCACCTGGTTCTCCTGATGAAACATAACAAGTGAAAGACATGATTAATTAAAGCCCATGTCACAGTGAACCAACGGATGCAAAGAGGATGTAAAACGGACAAAAAACCTTGCCATCCATTGATTAACGCGATGTATCCGTTCTGTACTCACTGCCTCCGTTTTGCTTCCTCTCTATCCATCCAGCATCCATTTATGGACATTTCATCCACTCCAAAAGTTTTGGGCTGCCTAAAACTTTTGCGTGGAAAATGTATCCAGTTCATCCGTTCTGCATCCGCTACGCATCTCTTATGCATCCGCTATATCAGCTAGGTATCTGCTACGCATCCGCACAACTCCATCCACTCCAGCGGTAAACAGACACAGGGAGGAAGTGGAACGGATGCAGAACGAATGCAGAATGGATGCCTAGCAGATGCAGAACGGAAACAAAGCGTTTAAAATGGAAAAAATGTTCGCAGAGGGGACCTATCTCGGATATTAAGGATGTCTAGAGGATGCCAAGCGGAAAACCTATACTGCCTATAAAAAGGGGGAGCAACTCACCTGCATTGCACTTTCAGAACAGCAGCCCAGTGGTGCGGACCTCTGCAGCCTTCACCTGCCTCTTCCTCTTCCACAGCATCCAGTCATGTCCACCGTGGATTGTAACAAAGTCCTTTCGGCAGCCACCAGCGTTGTGCAACAATGCGAAGCCATCTGCAGTCTCTGTGAACACTACTGCGAGAAGAAAAGGAGCCACCCAAAAAGAGTCTGGGTCTGAAGATGGTTCACCAGAAGAGCAGAGGATGGACTGTACAACAAGCTGATGGTGGAGCTCAGGAGCGAAGACACTCGGGCGTTCCAGAACTTCATGAGGATGCCTCCAGCCATGTTTGACGAAGTTGTGCAGCGCCTGACACCCAGGTTAACCAAGTCAAACACCAGCATCCGGCCCAGCCTGGAACCTGGGCTCAAGGTGGCACTCACTCTGCGCCACCTGGCCTCAGGGACCACCTACAGGAGCATGCAGTACGGCTGGAGGGTGCCATCCAACACCATCAGCATTGTGGTCAGAGAAGTGGTGCAGGCCATCATCGAAGAATACAAGGAGGAGCTCCTCCAGTACCCCTCCACTGAAGAAGGATGGAAGAAAGTTGCAGAGCAGTGGTATCAGAAGTGGAACTTACCACACACCGTTGGAGCCATAGATGGCAAGCACGTGGACTGCAAATCTCCAGCCAAGTCGGGGTCCACTTATTTCAACTCCAAGGGCTTCTTCAGCATCATCCTCTTCACCATGGTCGATGCTGACTACAAGTTCATGTACATCGATGCTTCAGGCAATGCTCATCTTCAGATGCCCAGCTATACAACGCCAGTCACCTCAAGGAAGGGCTGGAACGCAACCTCATCGTGGGCTTACCAGATCCAGAACCCCTGCCCAACGACACACAAGATGTGCCCTACTTCATCATGGGGGATGCCGCCTTCTCCCTCACAACCTACCTCATGAAGCCCTACACCTCCAGACTCCTCACCCGTGAAGAGAGGATCTTCAACTACAGGCTGTCCAGGGCAAGGCGGGTGGTGGAGAACGCCTTTGGCATCCTGGCCAACAGGTTCCAGGTACTTCTCACCACCATGCAGCATCGCCCAGAGACAGTGAGGAGGATCGTGGAAGCTTGCTGCATCCTGCACAATCTCATGCGCACCTGCTACCCAGTCTTGCAGAACAGGCTCGTGGACCTCCAACAAGGCAATGGGGACATGGAGCCTGGGGAATGGAGGCAAGGGCGAAACCTGATCGACACTGAGGATGTGCAAGGCCCCAACAGAGCCTCACATGAAGCGAAGAAGCAGCACAACCTCCTGAGACACTGGTGCAACTCCCCAGCTGGAGCAGTGGAGTGGCAAGACAGGATGGTAGATGCTTAATGGATTCTTCCTTGAGCCTGTCTCATCACACAGATGAGATTGGTCCATGTATGTTTGGTTGGCCTACAATGAACAGGGTTTTTCGTAAAGAGTCGTGTTTATGTTGACATGTGTGGATAATTATTACATTATCATTGATAATAAAGGGCCATAGGTGTGGCACCTGGGAGGGTGGACCATACAGTCCCACTATGCTTGCACTGGAGGTTTATCTATCCCACAGCTATCCTAACCCATCCCAAAGCTATCTTAACCCATCCCACAAGCATGTAAAGGTTTAAACTATTTCTAACAGTTTCCAGCAAGACTTTATTAAAAAAAAGAAATGAAGCAAGTGTGTGAATCATAAATAGACTTTATTAACAACAAGCTATAAGACAAAAATGAGTCTCTGGCACTCCTCTTGGTCGCTCAGTCTCAGGGGTGAAGGATGCAGGTGCTGTGGATGTGGCTGGTGCTGGAGTGCTTGTCATCAGCTCCTCCAGAAATAGAAGCAGCAGAAGCCCCAGCCCCAGAAGAGCGAGCCCGTGCTGCAGAAGCCCCAGCAGAACCAGAGTGAGGGCCAGGGGGCAGGATGGTAGCCCTGTCCCTCTTGCCAGGGCTGGCAGCAGATGGCTGAGGCTTGCTGTGCTTCCGCATGGTTGTGGGGTTGCTGGCTGGCAGGGAGGCTGGCAGGAACCAAGGCTGGCAAAAAGGCTGGCAGGGAGGCTGGCACCAAGGCAGGCAGGAAGGCTGGCACCAAGGCTGGCACCAAGGCTGGCAGGCAGACATGAACCAAGGCTGGCAGGAAGGCTGGCAGGCAGACATGAACCAAGGCTGGCAGGAAGGAAGGCAGCAAGGCTGGCAGGCAGACCGGCTGGCAGCAAGGCTGGCAGACCGGCTGGCAGGGAGGCTGGCAGACCGGCTGGCAGGGAGGCTGGCAGCAAGGCTGGTAGCAAGGCTGGCAGCAAGCCTGGCAGGCAGATATGCAGGCAGGGCAGGCAAGGCAGTTGATGTGTCCGGCAGCAGGTCTTTCCTCTGAATGGCGTCCTGCTTCCGAGCTGCTTCCGTTATATCCGCGGGGCTGATGCAATGCATCCTCCCCGCATGCACTGTGAATGCCAGGCATACATTAGGCTTCTGCTGTGCATCCGCTAGGCTTCCGCTCTGCATCCGCTTCATCTGTTCGGCATCCGCTTTGCATCTGCTGTATCCATTCCACGTCCACTTCGCTGAGCCCCCCCGTAAGCCCTGCGGATGTGCCACACACTCCCATCCGCTCCCATCCACTTCCATCCACTGGGCTTCCGTTCTGCATCCACTTTGCATCCACCCTGCGTCCTCCCCGCGTCCGTGTTATCCGCTCTGGTTATGCAAATTTTTGGCCCTTTTGAGAGCGGATAACAACGGATGGAATATTTTGCTCCTCCGCTGTGTCCTTTTTGCATCCATTGGCCAGTGTGACATGGGCTTAAGAAAGGCAAGGGAGAAAGATAGACAGGAGGTGTATTTGTGAAGTAAGAAAAAGGGGAAGAATGCAATAGATCTGAATGAAAGTGAAAGTAACCCAGTCTTTTGTAAAGCTGATGAGAAGGTGTAGGTTTCATTGTGAATGAAAGAGATGGGTGGGAAGCAGTGGTGGAATTCAATTTTTTTTACTAATGGTTCTATGGGTGTGGCTTGGTGAGCGTGGCAGGGGAAGATTAATGTAAAATCTCCAGTCAGAGGTGGTAATTGCTGGTTCTCTGAACTAATCAAAATTTTCGCTACCAGTTCTCCAGAACTGGTCAGAACCTGCTGAATACCACCTCTGGTGGAAAGGGGTGTTTTTGGAACATGTACTTTGCCCTGAGAAAATTTGCGGTGACATCTTTGTGGATTCTAAGCAGGGGTGGGATTCTACCAGTTCTGTCCAGCTCTGTAGAACTGGCAGTTCTGAAGAGCAGCAGACAGAGAGCATACATAGAACCAGTTCTATGTCTGTTGCTATTTTGGCCTACCCACCGTCCAGGCTCTTACGTGTCCTTTATTTCCTGCTTCTTCAATCCCAGCTGCTTCGCGCGGCACAGCTGCGGTTGAAAAAGCAGGAAAAAAGGGCTTTTCCAACTGCTGCACACTTGCACACAGCGCTGCTCAGCTGTCTGGGCAGCTCAGCAGGTCCTAAATTGCACTTGTGCAACTCGTGTACATGCGTGTACAACACAGAGCAACAGATCTGGTAATTATACTGGTCGGATACCATTTCTGTTTCTAAGTGGCATGGTCAATTGGTTTGGGTTCTTTTTAAGCTAGATCATCATTAAAATGGGATTTGGACAAAACCACTCTTACTTTCCCTGCCCCAACACAATTCCTTTTCCAACTAGAGAAAATTCACTTTAGGACAGAGGCATAGCAGGCTCATTAAGTTGTAAAAGATATGAGAATGTAATACCCTGCTGGGGATCTTGGGGTTTTCTAATGAACCTACAGCTGGTCAACCTTCATTTCACAACTGGAAAGAGAAAAATAATTTTTCAGAAAAAAAGTGGGACTTTATAAATCACAATAAGGAGCATTCTTCTTCTTCCTTGTCTCTATCATCATCACCACTGACTAAAAGTTAATGAAATCACAAACAACTAGATTCTCATCTCTTTTTATTACAAAGGAAGAGTGATCCCACTAATAATTATACTATGCATTTTCACCCAAGCAATACAGAATAGGCATGTGTCTAGTCTTAAAGGCATCTGAATATGCTCCAATCGTGAGAAGGATTCAACTTGGATCTGTGGCAAAGAAATTTATATTGTTATGATTTGATTGCTTATTGTACCTTATTACTATTATTAAGTGTTGTACCTTATAATTCTTGACTCTTGATGAATGTATCTTTTCTTTTATGCACACTGAGAGCATTTGCTCAAGACAAATTCCTGATATGTCCAATCACACTTGGCCAATAAAGAATTATATTCTGTTCTGTTCTGTTCTGTTCTGTTCTGTTCTGTTCTATTCTATTCCATTCTATTGATGGGATGTTAAATTATTTGAGAGATAACCTAGTGCAGCATCAAGCCTTTAAAGCAGCAGCTCCAGTCATTCAATTTTTCTTCATTCCTAGACATATAACTATTGGAATCAATCGTGCTATGCCAGGCATAAGCTAATCAGAAAAGCAGGGTCAATGTTTCAGTAATCCTAATTACAGTAGGTTATGAGATTTAGGATTCAAAAGAATTCAGCTGTGTCAAAAAAAAAATGCAGGATGATGTTTTAAATTCTACTTTTCTACCCTCTGATTCCTCAGCCCAGACAATTTCATAACATCCTTTTGTAAGACATCACACCAAATGTCAGAACTTATATTGAGTAGAGGAAGCAGTGGGGAGCTGTTTGTGTGTGTCAGCCTTCAAGATCTTCTACTATTGCTTTGCATCTTTCAGCTGTCATAAGAAATGGGGGGGAGGAGGGGATGAGTCTGGGAAGTGTGCTGGAGGTGTTACATATTTCTGTTGTGTAAATGAGGGGGGGAACATACATCAGAGTTAGGTTTCTATTTCTTGCTTAGCTTTCTTTTCTCTGAGCAACTGCAACCCGTTATCAAAGTATGCCAAGGTCAACAGACAGAGGCCTCATCATCACCTGAAGATGCCCACATGATCATATTCACAATTTCTAATTGGAAGTTTCATCTGAACTATTGGGGGTGGGAACACTTCCATCACTTTGTATATGTGATTTGCGCGCCTAATTTCTCAGATTCAGAATTCTTTGGTTGCTACCACTTCATTTTCAGTAAAAGATAACTTTTCTCTAACCTAAAGAGTCTAAGACTTTCTTTCTTGGATTTTGAATGGAGCACCTCATGACATTATCCTGAATCTCATTCTACCAGTCCAACCAGAGAAAACACCAATTTTCTTCCAAGGGAGCCTGAACATCATGTCATCTTCAACTAGTGACCAGGAAGATCTGGGAGCCATTGGAGGGCAAGATTCTTTGCTGGTACAGGAAGCCCAATCATTAGCAGAGCTCAATCTGGAAGAGGATCCAGCTGTGAAGCCCAGATGGTTGGTGGGGGTTGGCTGGAAAGATCCGGAGAAGGACCCCCCCCCCGGGATCACAACCACCCGCCGGGGTGGAAAAGAGGAGCCATGGCAAAAGAGAGAAAAGAGATAACTCTCACTGGATCAAGCCAGGAGACTCCTTAATGAAGCCTTTGAACAACTCCAAGTGGCACAAAGGTATGAAGGGGAAGGGGGAGTAGCCCCAGCTAGAAGAAGCAGAGCAGCCCCCTCTCCCATAAATCAACCCGAACCAGCAGCAACCCTGGGGGCCCCAGTAGGAGGTGTAATTCCTAGAAGGCGTAGAGCTCCTATCTTGCCTCCGTTAGAAGTAAAGTACGGGGGAAATCCCAAAACCCTGGGGTTTTTCCTAGCCCAAGTTTGGAGCTATATGGAAGAATATGGGGAGGATTCTTCCTCAGAAGCAGCCAAAGTGAGATGTGTTACCAGGGCTTTGGAGGGAACAGCTGCAGAATGGATGGTGACCCTGCATAATGATAATGCTCCCCAGTTGAAGAATTATAACCTGTTGATGACTGCGCTGCGGGCTAGGTTTGAGGACCCATTGGCAGAGTGCAAGGCCCAGATCAGGATGAAGACCATAAATCAGGGGCAGAGGTCAGTGGCTGACTACACCCAAGAATTTAGTCAGTTAGCAGGTCATATCCAAGGCTGGTCCCAGGAAGTCCTGATAGAAGCATTAAAGATGGATTAAATGAAGATGTGTACCAGAGATGCATTGCTAGAAGAGACCAAAATGATTTGCAGATGTGGTACTTGCTGGCAGAAGAAGTGGAAATTGATTTAACCCGAAGCAGACGGCAGGGAGGTTCTGGGTAAAGCAAGACTTCCCCCCCACGTCCTCAAGAGGTCCCCAAACCTCAGAGGGGATGAGCAGCAGCAAGACCCAACCCCTCTGCCTGTTTCCGATGTGGAAAGGAAGGTCACCAGGCTGTGACCAGTCAGCGACCGGAAAAGAAGGGGCGACCTCAGTTGAAGCTTCAGAATCTGATTGAAATAGCTTCCACAGGTACCGAACCCTTGAAAGGGGAGGAGAAGATTCCAAAAGAATATTGGGTTTTAAAGGAAGTATTCAGTGAAAAGGCCTCGGATGAGCTCCCGGTCAACAGATTGTGCTGTTGAAATTTTACCTGGGGTGAAGTTCCCAAAACCAAAGTTATACTCAATGAACCCATGAGAATTAGAGGAGCTAAGATTGTTTATAGATAAAAATTTGGAACGTGGTTTCATCCAACCTGCTAGGCCCTGGGTAGCGGTCCCAGTGTTGTTCTGTGAAAAGAAAGATGGCTCCAAACGCTTGGTGGTGGACTACAGAAATTTGAACGTTATTTCCATGGAAAACGTGTACCCCCTCCCTTTGATGAAGGACATGTTGGCCCACCTAGCCAAGGGAAAGATTTTCATGAAATTGGATTTGAGAGAAGCATACTACCGAATTTGAATTAAGAAAGGGGATGAGTGGAAGACCACTTTTAACTGCCCGATGGGTTGCTTCCAATTCAATGTTCTTCCTTTTGGCCTACAAAGGGCCCCAGCTGTATTCATGCAGATGATCAATCAGGTGTTACATGAACATTTATATAGGGGAGTTCTGGTTTACCTTGTTGACATCCTTATCTACACGGAAACTCTGGATGAACATGTGAAACTGGTGCGGTCGGTTCTACAGAAACTGTGTGCCACTAAGTTGTATGCTAAACTATCCAAGTGTGAATTCCATCAAGAGAAAATTTTGGGATATCGCATTTCATCTGAGGGCATAGAAATGGATCCAGAGAAGGTGCATGCCGTATTGGAATGGGCTCCCCCACAGACCAGAAAACAACTTCACAGCTTCTTGGGATTTGCAAATTTTTACCGACAATTTATCCTGACTTTTGCTAAGATAGCAATGCCCATCACAAATCTCTTAAAAACTAAAGGGGAGGTGAAGCCAAGACTGAGCAAGCCATTGGAGTGGTCTATGGAGTGCCAAGCAGCTTCTGAAAAGCTAAAACTACTCTTTGCTGCAGAACCAGTGCTAAAACACCCGGACATGGAGGCTCCTTTCGTGATCCAAGCCAATGCGAGTGATGTGGCCATTGGAGCGGTATTAGTTCAAATCAACGAGAAAGGGACCTTACAGCCTTGTGTGTATACCTCCCATAAACTATCTGAAACCGAGATAAGGTGGGCCGTCTGGGAAAAAGAAGCTTTTGCAGTCCGCTGGGCCTTACTGACCTGGAGACATTTCCTGGAAAGAGCAAAACATCCATTTGAGGTATGGACTGACCATAAAAATTTGGAAGCCTTGAAAACGCCTCGGAAACTGTACCCTAAACAAGTCCGCTGGGCCCAGTATTTCAAGTGGTTCAATTTCTCACTGAAGTACATTCCAGGGGGGAAGAACTTCATGGTGGATGCTCTCTCTAGACTACCCCAATATAATAGTATGCGCCAGGACGTGATAAGTCCAATTGTTTCAACCAAACATCTAGCCGCCCCAGTGATCACCAGAGCCCAAAAGAAGAAACAAGAAGTGGATTTATCGAATGACCTAACTGCACAACTAAAAGAAGCCTTAAAACTTGATGATTGGTTCCTGGCTCATTCGAATGACTATACGGTTAGAAATGGTTTGACTTGGGTGGGGACCAAATTGTATGTGCCACAGGTGCTGAGGGCCCAAATACTACAACAAGCTCATGATTCTAAAGCAGCTGGTCACTTTGGATTTGTGAAAACCTTACACCTGGTTAAGTGGCAATTCTGGTGGCCTACTATGAAGAAGGACATTGAAGCTTATGTAGCTAGCTATCCAAGTTGTGCTTTGTCAAAGAGACCTCCTGGTAAGCCAGCAGGGTTGTTATAAAATGTAGCTAGACCAACAGCTCCCTGGAAGGAAATCTCTATGGACTTTATAGGAGAGCTAGCCGAAAGCAGTGGAAACACGGTTATTTGGGTGGTAACTGATTTGCTTTCCAAACAAGTACATTGCATACCTTGTTCCAAGATTCCATCTGCAAAGATGTTGGCTAAACTGTTTATTTCACATATCTATAGGTTACATGGTGTTCCGGAATGCATAATCTCTGACAGAGGGGTCCAATTTACCTCAAATTTTTGGAAAGAGTTCCTGAAGTTGATAGGCTCTGCCCAGGGCTTAAGCTCCGCCCACCACCCCCAAACCAATGGGGCCTGTGAGAGGACTAACGCAGTGTTAGAACAGTATCTTAGATGTTATATAAATTATCAACAAGATAACTGGTCCGACTTACTACCATTTGCCAAAGTGGCATACAACAACTCCGTACATAGTAGTACTGGATTTACTCCATTTAAAGTAGCTTTGGGATAAGATTTTGTACCCATACCTGAACTTCCTCGTGAAAGGCCTAACATCCATTCATTGGATGAATGGATAACTCAACTCCAACTTAACTGGCCAGTAACATGTAAAGCATTAGATGAGGCCCATCAAGCTCATAAGAAGTTTGCAGACAAGAAAAGATCTCCACAGAAATTATATAAAGTAGGCGACAAAGTTTTCCTGTCCACCAGATACCTGCAAACCACTCAAAAGTCGAAGAAGTTTGGTCCTAAATATGTTGGTCATTTCACAATTGAATGGATTATAAACCCTGTAACAGTCCAGCTGAGCTTACCGAAAACTCTTCGACGAATTCACCCAGTTTTCCATGTCAGTTTGTTAAAACCTGAACATACTTCTGATCCAAGCTGACCCTCCCATACCAATATTGATTGAAGGTGAACAACATTTTGAAGTTAAAGAAATTCTGGACTCTCGCAAATGGAGGGTCCGGCTCCAGTATCTTGTAGCCTGGAAACATTTCCCTTCTTCACAAGTCGAATGGGTTAACGAATACGATGTTAAAACCCCTAAGTTGATCAAAGCATTTCGTTCCAAGTATCCTGATAAGCCCTAGGAGTGTATTAATTTGTAATTGTCTAAATGATTAATTATTGTCTTTATATTTTTCTCCTCTCTCTTTTCTAGGACTGACGGTTTTCTTTTTCTAGGAGGGCTGAATGTCAGCCTTCAAGATCTTCTACTATTGCTTTGCATCTTTCAGCTGTCATAAGAAATGGGGGGGGGAGAAGGGGATGAATCTGGGAAGTGTGCTGGAGGTGTTACATTTTTCTGTTGTGTAAATGAGGGGGGGGAGCATACATCAGAGTTAGGTTTCTATTTCTCGCTTAGCTTTCTTTTCTCTGCGCAACTGCAACCTGTTATCAAAGTATGCCAAGGTCAATGGACAGAGGCCTCATCATCACCTGAAGATGCCCACATGATCATATTCACAATTTCTAATTGGAAGTTTCATCTGAACTATTGGGGGTGGGACACTTTCATCACTTTGTATATATGATTTGAGCGCCTAATTTCTCAGATTCAGAATTCTTTGGTTGCTACCACTTCATTTTCAGTAAAAGATAACTTTTCTCTAACCTAAAGAGTCTAAGACTTTCTTTCTTGGATTTTGAATGGAGCACCTCATGACATTATCCTGAATCTCATTCTATCAGCCTGATGAAGGGATGGTCATAGGAAGTCTAGAGGATGTATATAGGATGCAAACCTTTCACTGCTCATCCTTTCTAATTCCGTGCTACTAACGCTGTGTAGAAGTTCCATGTACCTTTTCTTTCCTCCCTCTTTCCATTTTCAGCTGCAACGGATGTGAGTTGTGAGTATGCCCAGAGGATGCAGAGAGGATACAGCAGACGTTTAACTGATGATAAACGGACATAGAACATTTGTTGCTCGTATGTCATGGATTTACTTCGTACACAGCGGAAAGTTCATCCGCTCAAAAAGTTTTGTGCAGCTTAAAACTTCTTGAGTAGATGAAATCTCAGTGGATGGATGCTCAAAGGATAGAGCACATGAAACACGTATGCAGGTGAGTACACAACGGATGCATCACGTTTTCCAATGGATGGCAAGCTTTTTTTTAACGTTTTATACCCTCTTTGCATCCGTTGGTGCAGTGTGACATGGGTTTTAGTTACATTAGGCTCAACAGTCTGACACACATTGTAACATCTCACAAGTAACCCAAGCAATAAAATATTGTTTACCTAATCAGATTTACTTTCTTTTCAAAGTTGCAGAAGCAGCAGATACAGCTACCTGGGGCAGCAAAATATCCTGAGCCACCCCAATCTTATCTTGTTTCTATTAGCTCATTTGTAACATTACATAGACAGAGTTGGAATCATTTTCCAAAATAGTACAATGTTAAGTATGATGTGGACCAATAAGGAATAAAATAGAATGGAGGTATGAGGAGAATATAATAGAATACTGAATATTCTACATCTTCTCTTCTCTTCTCTTCTCTTCTCTTCTCTTCTCTTCTCTTCTC
>BLBF01000032.1:11769776-11789838 GCA_015471245.1 Laticauda colubrina | reverse complement strand
TCTTCTCTTCTCTTCTCTTCTCTTCTCTTCTCTTCTCTTCTCTTCTCTCTTCTCTTCATCTCATGATCTCATCTTATCTTATATGCAATTAACACATCAGTAGCAACTGTGTCCCAGCCCTTTTCTCTCTGTCTTTCTTGAATAAATTGACTAATGTTTTTTATGAATTATATTTGCACTGTTATAATAATAATGAAATGTAACCTTATGCTTCCAAGAAAAGGAACATGATCAGTCAATTCCTGAGAATTTAGGGCTTCTAAACAATTCTTGGGTATCTCTCTTTGTTCAACTTTGATTAACAATTTCACCTCCTGTACTTCTGGTAATGATTTGAATGAGGACCTTATCACTTGGTTGGCTCAGTCTTGGAATTCTCTGGCACCATCTTCCATGTCCTAGATTCGATGGAGAGCCAGCCACCAAAGTTTTGCTATAATTACTCCTTAACTTAATGATAGACTGGAGTTTTTGTTGTTCTCTATTTCTATTATGAGTTAATTATTACTCATACTTTGGTGAGAATGATTTGAACAATGGAAGCTAGCTGGTTAGAAACAGAAAGGGGTACTTCATTTGGATGAATTGAATCCAGATTCGTGAATGAAAGCAGAGATTGTTTCAAGGCAAGCAAATCAAATAATGTAGTGGTGAAGCAACTTACTTTCTTGAAGATATAATTTATTGTTTTATTATAAATGGTTTTCCTCATGAACAGGTAAATTGACTTGACAGTGGAAAGCCCTGTTTTGCAGCTGAGAGTGAAAGGTGCCAATAGTTTTATATGTTATATTCTCTGTATTGTAACTCTTTAACACATGCAAATTCACACTTGATGTTGTAGACATCAAGCAATAAATACAAATACTCATATTGGCTTTTTTAGGTTTACTTTCTTTCATTGGCATTTCCTATAGCATTTAAATATTTCCTGTTTTCATGTCCTCAACAACTTCCAAACTTTTCAATACAGAAATATATTTCGCTTAGAAATATAGGACATTATGTACTGGAGACATTTAAATGCCAACAACAGGAATTGTCAAACATCTGGCCTATTTCCAGGGAAGGGGGAGGGGAGAGAGAATGCACCAAGCTAGTATGAAAAATGTACATTTTTAGAAGTGTATTATGATTATTAAAAGGGAAGAAGAAAATTTCTGGTGTAGCACATTTCTGGAAGAAAAGGCATTCCTTTAAGAAAATGGACTTCCTCTACTCTTTATCACTTCAGAAAAGATGTTTGTTTGCTTCCACTTTCATGAAGTTGTGAAATAGGTAAAGCTATGTACCAGAAGAAGCCGGTTAATTTCATGACAGCACTATAGAAGGAAACAGTGGTAGAACTAATGTTCAGTATAATCTAACCTGATGCTTTATGTTTATTATTAATTTTATAAATCATAACATAATAGGCTGTGTGTATGAGTGCATGCGTGTTGTGGCCTCTCAGCCACTGGCCCCTCCAGTAGCCTAATCAGAGGAGTAGGAGGAGGCGTGGGAGTTAAGAGTCAGAATCAGGGCAACCTGGGGGCTCTGAGAAGGAAGAGAGAATGGAGCTGGCAGAGAGAGAGGGGGGAAGAGAGAGAGAGAGAGAGAGAGAGAGAGAGAGAGAGAGAGAGAGAGAGAGAGAGAGAGAGAGAGAGAGAGAGAGAGAGAGAGAGAGAGAGATAGATATGCGGGGCATCCATCAGCCCTCAGATGAAGAATCAACATTCCCCAGGACTGAAGGTGGTTGATGAAGAAGAGGTGGAATAGCTGAGTTCAGTGCTGGATGCATTGCTACGCAGAAGGCACAGAAGGCACAGAAGACAAGAGCAGTGGAAAGCCATGGGCCAATCCTGGGAAAGGAAGAGCCACCATTGCTAGTGAGGCCTGACCCTAGCTCTGGGGACAAAAGGCAGGGGGCAGAGATGACTAGGTGTGGCAGACAACTGTTCATCTTCCAGCTGGATTGATTTGTTAGCCTGGGAGAGAAGCTTTTTGCAGCAGCTGCTGGCATTCCTAATAAAGGAATCTTTTGAGTTCACATCAGAGGGTTTGTCTGTTTGGGAAGCTGGGTCAGAACAGTGTGCCTGCCTTCAAGACGGTTTTGATTCCTGGCAACCATCTCAACCAGCCCCTGCATTTTTCTTGGCAAGTTTTTGGCAGTGGTGTGCTCTTTTCTGATTCCTAGGGCTGAGAGAAAGTGGCTGACCAATGGTGGCTTTGGCCTAAGGCAGGACTACAACAAGCAGTGTCTCAGTTTCTAGCCTGGTGCCTTAACAACTACACTGAAATTGGATCCTTAAAAAAAAAAAAAAGCTGTACCAGTTGTTATAAAATAACATTTTAACATCCTATTATGCTATGCATCTTCATAGAAGGTCCATTCCACATCAATACAATACTTTTTTTCTTTAAAGCAATATAGGCTGGATAAACAGCATCTCAGTCCTGATTTCCTTTTTGAAACATAAAAATCATTAAACCAGCATGATTAGGTCATATCACTTGACCCTTTGACAGATAATCAGGGATGATGGTGGTACTTTCTGAAGCAGCTCTTCTGAACCAGATTTGAAGGATGTTTAGCTTCAATGTATAATATTGGCTTCTCCTGACATTGGCAAACAATTCTATTCAGGGACAATAGTTTAGAAATAAAACTGTGTGGTTTTTAAATTTTGACTGCAAAATGAAGATTTGAAGCTGCTGAGAAAGTGCATCTAGTGGATATTTTTGAAGCCACACTTGATCTCCTTCCCACTAAGTCCTACTACCACCTTCAGAGAAGGGAATCAACTTTAGCCAAAGGATATTTCATTCATTTGAAATCTTGTTTATTTAATACTGTTGTAGGTGATTTAGTTTTCAGAACTCTGTGGATTCATCTGGACATTTTATGTACATTTATGTTTTGTAACAGTATTTAATCTTGAATCATTTTCTATTTAACATTTTTTAATTGAGTTATAAGATAAAATGAGATACAAAGTACAAAAATAAATAGGAAAACAGTGGGGAGGAAGTGGGGGAAGAGAAGTGAGGAAGGATGAGGAAAAAGAAAAAGAAGCATTGATTTCCAACTGTTTCTGTTGCGCTAAAATTGGGAATTAACATCAAATCACAACTTTTTGTTTTTTCATAATAATATAAACTAACCATTTCTATAAAAATCCATTAATCGAATTGGTAAAACCCAAAATCAAAGTTTCATTCTTTTCCACTTCAAGCACAAAGTTCAGAAGCAGTCTCCATGTGAAAACAAAAGTACTTCTTTAATCAAAATGGACAATTTTGCCATTTCAGCCAACTCTATCAGTTACTTCAGCCATTCATCCAAGGTAGGAATTGAAGTGTCCTTCTATTTTTATGCATACAATAATCTTGCTACTGTCAACATACAGAGTAACAAAGTTCCAATTTTTTTCTCCAAGACTTTTTCCATTAGGCGCAAAAGAAAAAATTTTGGTTTCATTTTTATCTTCATTTTCAAAATTTTCTGTATTAAAATATGAATCATACTCCTTTTTTTTTTTTTTTTTGCTTTATCACATGTCCATCACTGATGATAGAAAGTCCCTTCTTACTTTTACACTTCCAACATTCATTCGACATACCTTTATACATCTTAGATAACTTATCTGGTATAAATACCAGCGATATCTTATATAATTTTTCTTTTAAATTATAATTTAGTGTAAATTTTAAACCCTTCATCCACATATTTTCCCATTGTTCAGGCATCACATTATACCCAAAATTTCTTACCCACTGAATCATTTTCTACAGGATTTATATTGTTTTCCATTTATGCTGCAGCTAACAAGGAGTTGGACTGATTCTTGCTTTCTCTTTATATCATTTATCAGGTTCAATTTTTTTTGTCAGTCAGGACAAGTGCAGTTCACATTAAAATGGCTTCTGAGAACTCCAGAGGTGAAGACTAATGCTCCATGACACAAAAATATGTTGCAACCTTGCCAACAGTTTTGGGAAATGAAACTGTACACACACAGATGTTAAGATGGCAGCATTTAGCCAGCTTTGAATAATAACTTGAGTAGAATGCCAAAACTGTAGGCTAGATATAGGACATCCAAACAAGACCTTGGAATAAAGCAGCAGCAAACCCCTTGAAACACTGGTCCTAAGAAAATTAAATGAACTACTCCTTGTCACCAAAGGACAAAAGGATTCTTTTACCTTTATATACTAACATCTCATCTTCAACCCAAAAAAGGACAGTAGACCCAGAAAAAAAGCACCAAAAAAAAAAAAAAAACCAATAAAGCAAACAGAAGCCCTGCAATCATATTTTAGCCTTTTTGTGTGATGCCAATCTGGATTTATTTTCTTTCATATATATATTTTAAATCAGTTAGGATTCAAGAACCATACATAAAAGTGTCTGAGATTCTTCTTCCCCGAAGCTCCAGTTCTGGCTCCCCTGGGCATTAGCTTTAGGTTCCTCAGCAGCTAAAAGAAAGACTGTTCTTCCCAGCAACAACAGAGGGGGGGATAAAATACCTGAAAGCAACGTGCTCTGAATTTATCCTCAGATTTATTTAAGGAATAAAAGGAATACAAAGCTTGGGTTTAGCATCATTAAGAAGGTTCCTGCTGCCTTAAAAGCTTCCAGGGGAATAATGCATTTTCTGATTGTGCTGAAAAGGTAAACAAAGGAGTTATTGAATCCCATCCTAACCATACTTCCTTCTTGACAGAAGGAGTTTGTGATTCTTTTATTTTTATTTTATTTTATACAGTTATTCCTCAATTTACATGTGATGACCCAGGATGGGGATACAAAATAAACACAGTCACAAAAACTCGGTGAAGCCCCTTTCATTCCTTCACTTTGCTTCCAAACTCCAAATATCCTTGACAGAAGACAAAAAACTTCCACACAAGCAGTTACAAGAAGGAGGGAAAAAGCAACATGAGCCAGACAAGATAAGGGCTGAAGGACTCCACAAATAACAGAACACACATTAGGAAGGAGCCAAACTCAGAGAGGAACCGTAAACTGGAGATATTTCCATGCTTTGTTTCCAGAGCTCACCCGTACACATGTCCATCCTCTTATTTAGTTATCACAGTTACAGCCCATGAAGAAGATCAAAGCCCTCTCCTCCTGAGTAGACCATGCCTCTCCCTTATGCTCTCCTCCCTGCATGCCCTAGGATGGAGAGTGGATGGGCCTGGGTCCTCCTCTGACTTCCCAGCCACCCTCTGCCTTTCCCCAGCCTCCTCCACAACCTCCGGAGTCACACTTCCACTCACTGTCAGCTGTTCCTCCTTTCTCTCAGAGTCAGTCTCCACCAGGGGCATAACATTACAACCACAACTGAGCCCAACATTTACGTTGCGAAGTGAGAAATTTGTTAAGTGGGTTTTGCCCCATTTTACAACTTTTCTTGTCATGTTTCTTAAATGAATCACTGCAGTTGTTAAATGAATAACACAGTTGTTCAGTAAATCTGGCTTCCCCATTGATTTGGCTTGTCAGAAGGTTGCAAGAGGAGATCACATGACCCCAGGATACTGTAGCCATCATAAATATGAGTCAGTTGTAAATCACATGACCATGGGGATACTGCAATGGTCATAAGTGTGAAAAATGGCCCCAAGTCATTTTTTTTAGTGCCATTGTAACTTCAAACAGTGAACTGTTATAAGTAGAGGTCTACCTGTATTTATATGTTTAAATATATAAATATATATTAAATATATACCTGTGCTTTATATGTTTATATTGTGCTGTACACTATTCCTTTGCAAGCAAATCTTTGCAAGGATTCCATAGATTTCCCAGCTTTATGGAACCAAGATGATATAATCTGGATGACCCTATTAGGAGGCCATATCAGGGACCATAAGGGGACACAGGAGGCATGACCCCATATTGATAACAAGGCAGTATAAACCTTGCAATTTATCAGCCCATAAAGGAGACATTCTCAAATACTGAGGGGGTTGCAAAACATTTGAGGTGGGTCACATCTAGGGGTGATATTCTACCAGTTCAGCTCAGTTTGGCTCAGCACTGATGAGCAGTGGAGACCGAACCAGTTCTATCTGATGCTGTGCTGTTGGACCTCCCGCCCACCAGCCAGGGCTCCCTTTATTCCCTGCTTTGAAGCACATCTGCTTTGCGTGGTGCAGCAGATTCCTGTGTGTCAGCTGCTAAAGCAACAGGGAGAGCAAGATAGTTCAAGCCGTGATGGGTTATAATTGAGATGATTATGGCTTACAGCTCATGAAAACCCCAAATCCACAATCTCAGAAAATTAGAATATTACATGCAATCAATAAAACAAGGATTGTACAAAGAAGAATATCTGACCTCTGAAAAGTATAAGCATGCCAGAAGTGGTATTCAACTGGTTCTCACCAGTTCTGGAGAACCTGTAGCAGTGATTAGGTATGGGCCATGGAACCATTAGTAACCTCTGGTGGCCATACCCCCGAAATGGTTCTCTGGTTTCTGGTCACTCAGTTGCCCCACCCACCTGATACTCGCTCACGCCGCTCACCCACCCGCCCCACACTGAGCAGCCCTGATCTGCCTGCCCTGCTCACAGGTAAGCCTGTGAGTTGTGCTAGGTCCTCATCCACTGCGTGGGGCCTTTCTGCCTCCCACCACCACTGGGGACCTTTCTGGGTGAGAGGAGGCCAAGATGGGGTGCTGGGCCAGTCCAGAGGGTGGGGGGCAGCGGTGGCAGCAGTGCAGCGATGGGAAGCAGCCCCAGGAGTTCCTGACTTCCCTTTCTCTTTCCCAGAAAAGAGGTGTGTGAGAGAGATAGAGATGAGGAAGGGAAGGAAAGGAGGGAGGAAGGTCAAAGAAGGAAAGGGCAAGACTGGAAGAAAGAGCAAGAAAGAAAGAGGAACAGAGAGAAAGAAATAAAGAGGAAAAAAGAAAGAGAAAGAAAGAAAAAGAGGAAGAAAAAAAGAAGAGGAAGGGAAGAAGGGTAAGAAGGAAAGAGCAAGAAAGAAAGAGGAAGGGAGAGAAAGAGAAAGAAAGAAAGAGAAAGGGGGAGAAAGAAAGAGAGAAAGAAAGAAAAAAAGAAGGAAGGGGGGAGAGAGAATACTCTGTGGTATTATTTTTAATTGTTCCATTATTTATCTTATATTAATATTTTGCACTGTCCCTACACCTAAAGTGATTTTACTGCCTTTCTTTTGCCCAGGTATTTTTTTCAGGGTTCACATGTCAATAGTCCAGAGCATAAATACAGGTGCATTTAACAGAGTTGAAAGGGGCTATGGAGGTCTTCTTATCCAACCCCTTGCTCAGTTAGGAAAACTCTGAAGATGCCAAAATCTGAATAGAGGTCCTGGGAAAGGTGTCAGAATAACAGGGGAGGGCGGAGCTGACGTCACGATGATACGGCATGAGATTTCAGAGGTCTGAGATTGCAGCCAATATCTTTGCCCCTGGACGGTTCTTTTGGACCTAAACCATCCCAAAGAGATGGCAAAAGTGAAGAGCACATCCTTCTGATCCCAGGGATACTGCACAATCCCTGGTCTATCTGGGAAAAGCTCTTCTTGCCAGCGGCAAAGAGGCAGCCATTAAAGCTGCTGAAGTTGGGACAGCTCCAGAGCAGAAGAAATAGGAAGAGAAAGTGTGCTGGTTTGGTGATAACTTTTTTTTAAAAAAAAAATCTTAAGACTTGAAAGGGCATCGTAAAAGAAAGAAGAAATCTGTAAAAGTGTTTGACAGAAATGATCTAGCGGCGATTTTAAATGGAAGAGTCAAAGTAAGGTTTTTGGTTTTTTTAGTATAGTCGGATTTTTGATCTTGTACTTTGAAACGGGACTGGTTCTTTTATATATATATATATATATATATATATATGTGTGTGTGTGTGTGTGTGTGTGTGTGTGTGTGTGTGTGTTTCTTCTCCTTTTAAATTTTGTGATTTTGTAATATTTCAGGCTAGAGGCTCCCTTTAGTTATTTAGTTATATTTTAAAAAAAAAAAAAATCCTTTTTTTGGTTAATTTTTAGTATATTTTGCTGAGAAAGGAGGGAGAAAGTGAGAGTAAAAGAAACTGTGTAACATTGCCAACTAGAGACTTGAAAACACCTTATTTTCTGTGACCAGACAAAGCTGAGAAAGCTGAGAAGAACTGAGACTTTGTTTCAAGGACACTGCTACTTGATAAGATAGAGGGAAGAGCATGGGAGAGTGTTGGGATTTATATGAGAAGACCCTTTAGAGGCATCACCAAAATTGTTGGAAAATATAGAGACATATGACAAAGTGGCTGGTTTGAAAATAAACAAAAACAAGACAAAGATTTTGACAAAAAATATGTTATTAAGACAAAAGGAAGAATTGACAGACCTATTGAAAATTCAAGTTACAAACAAGATTAAGTATTTGGGGATATACTTGACAGCAAGATGCAGTATGTTAAAAGAGAATAACAACATTAAACTTAAACAGCAGATATCATTAGATTTGGCGAAATGGGAAAATTTGCAACTGTCACTAGTAGGGAGAATTTCAACAATCAAGATGAATATACTACCCAGAATTTTATACTTGTTTCAAACAATTCTAATTAGACTTGGAAAAGATTATTTTGAAAAATTAAATAAAATTGTGGCGAAATATATATGGCAAGGTAAGAAAGCGAGAGTAAAATTGTAACTGTTGCAAGATGCTAGAATTAGAGGAGGTTTTGGCTTGCCTAATTGGGAGCTGTATTACCAAGCAACAAATTTTATGTGGGTTAAAGTGTGGATAACATGAAGAAATTATAGATTGTTGACACTGGAAGGACACGATTTGCTGTTGGAGTGGCATGCCTTTTTGTGGTATAAAGGAACTAAAACACAAGGATATTTTTGAAGACATTATATACAGGAGTCTTTGTGATTAAATTGGGAGAAGATTAAAATACAATGTTATCTGAAAATACCAGTCTGATTATCGACTATTGAAGCATTTTCTTATCCTATAATATATAAGAAGGAACAAACAGTTAGATATGCTGAAATACTGAATGAAAAGGGTGAACTTATTCAAAAACTAGAGGAACAAGGTATAAAGATGACTTGGTTTTCATATGCACAAATACACTCAAGTCATCTTCTAATTTAATTTCTAACAAATATCCATACAATTTTTTGTATTTTTAATCATCTTTTCATCAGTACCTGTCAAAATCTTATCTAGAACGTTCAAGTGAAGATTCTAAAACAGAAGGTTTCTATGATAAATTGACCGTTCTAGATAAGATTTTGACAGGTACTGATGAAAAGATGATTAAAAATACAAAAAATTGTATGGATATTTGTTAGAAATTAAATTAGAAGAAGAACAAGTTAAAGAAACTATGATTGCTTGGGGGAAGAATTTTGGATATGGGATTGATTTAGAGAAATGGCAAAAGTTGTGGTCTCAAAATTATAAAATGACAATGTCAAGAGCATATAAAGAAAATTTGTATAAGATGTTTTACAGGTGGCACTTTCCCCTGAAAAGAATAGCAAGAATGTTCAAGAATAAGTCCGAAAAGTGGTGTAAATGTCATCAGGCACCTGGCTCATATTACCATATGTGGTGGACTTGTGTGGATGATAAAAAATATTGGACTAAAATCCACATGTGGTTGGAAAAAATGACAAAAAAAATATAGATTTGAAACCAGATATATTTTTATTGGGAATCTTACCTGAAACATATAGCAAAGATTTAAAATATTTGATTGTAAATGTATTAACAGCAGCTAGGATTGTATTTGCTAAAAACTGGAAAAATGAGAAAATATCATTGCAGGAGGAAATTATTAAGAAAATATTGGAATGTGCTGAAATGAGTAGATTAACATTTGAAATTAGAAAGCAAGAAGACAAACAATTTTATGAAATTTGGGATCTTTTTTACCAATGGTTAGATAATAAAATACAGTAATATGTAGATTTTTAGAAAACAATAAATATATTAAGATGTACTTTTTTCATATCTACAAAATGATTTTAGCATAGATTTGGGGTGATAATATGAAGTGTTACAAAATAAATTAAGTAAACTATAGTTATCTCGTAACTATAGGTCATAAAATTACCGATAATAATAGGTATTTTTTATTAAATAATAAAAATTACCTAGAATAAAATTATAGTCAAATGTTGGATTGATAATGATACTTAATTTTTTAAGGTACTTAATTTTTTGATTAGTAATATGATTTTTTTTGCAATCTAATTGTAATCAAAGACTAAGAAATGGATGCACAAAATAATTTGTAAACGAACCGACACACTGGTTGTGCACATATGGAAGAAAGTTTGATGTTTTTATGTTTTGTTTGTTTATGTTTGTTTTTTTAAAAAACAACCAATAAAACTTGGGGGAAAAAAAAAGAATAACAGAATCACATTTAGAAGGGACCTTGGCGGGGGGACTCTATACCATTTCAGAGAAATGCCTGTCCAGTCTTTTGTTAAAAACTTCCAGTGTTGGAGCACCCAGAACTTCTGGTGGCAAGCAGTTCCACTGGTTAATTTTTCTCACTGTCAGAAAGTTTCTCCTTACTTTTAGGTTGCTTCTCTTTCTGTTCAATTTCTATCCTTCTGGTGTTTTGGAAGATACATTGCTCTTTCCCTTTCTGGCAGCCCCCTAAAAGCCTGTTGCCGATCACCCTCTTGGGCAAAGCATATGAGCCATTTCCTCCTTTCAGTAGTCCATGAAAGTACATCTATAGATAGATAATAAAGTCAAAAAAAGGTAAACAACATTTTTACAAAATTATAGATGCATTGAGGCTGGGTATGACAAGGAATGGCTGGGAGGGGATGGGCCAGGTGAGGCACCCCTTGATGTGAGTGACATTGAGTTGGCCACACCCACCCAGTCACATGACCACCCAGTCACATGATCATCCTAGTCACATGGCCGCCACGCCACACCCACCCAGTCATGTGACCCTAAGCCATGTCCACCAAATAAGCCACTCCCACAGAACCGGAAGTAAAAAAAAATTGAATTCCACCACGGAAGCATGCATATGTACTCAGTACATGGTTTGGGCCCCTTTTACAGCAATTACTGCGTCAATAAGGTGTGGCATCGAAGCTCTCAGCCTGTGGCACTGCTGAGGTATTATGGAAGATCAGGATGCTTCAGAAGCGCCCTTCAGCTCTTCTGCATTGTTTGGTCTCATGTCTCTCATCTTTCTCTTGGCAATGCCCCATAGATCCTCTATGAGGTTCAGATCAGGCGAGTTGGCTGGCCAATCAAGTACAATAATCCCATGGTCACTAAACCAGGTTTTGGTGCTTTTGGCAGTATGGGCAGGTGCCAAGTCCTGCTGGAAAATGAAGGCAGCATCCCCATAAATCTCATCTACCGAAGGAAGCATGAAGTGCTCCAAAATCTCCTGGTAGACATCTGCGTTGACCTTGGTCTTAATGAAGCACAGTGGACCAACACCAGCAGATGACATGGCTCCCCAAATCAACACAGACTGTGGAAACTTCACACTGGACTTCAAGCATCTTGCAGTGTGTGCCTCCCCATTCTTCCTCCAGACTCTGGGTCCTTCGTTTCCAAATGAGATGCAAAAGTTGCTCTCATCAGAATGTACGATTTTGGACCACTGAGCAACAGACCAGTTTGGTTTTTCTTTAGCCCATGTAAGATGTCTGTGATGTTGTTTGTTGTTCAGGAGCGGCTTGAGAAGAGAAACATGACATTTGAAGCCCATGTCCAGGATCTATCTCTGTGTGGTGGCTCTTGATGCACTGACTCCACTCAGGCCACTCCTTGTGAAAGTCCCCAACACTTTTGAATGGCCTTTTCCTGACAATCCCCTCCAGGCTGCAGTCATCCCGGCTGCTTGGGCACCTTTTTCTTCCACACTTTTCCCTTCCACATAACTTTCCCTTAATGTGCTTTGATACAACACTTTGGGAACATCCAACTTCTTTTGCAATTGCCTTTTTCCGCTACTTATGGAGGGTGTCAATGATGGTTTTCTGCAAAACTGTCAGGTCAGCAGTCTTTCCCATGATTGTGATTCCTACTGAACTAGACTGAGAGACCATTTAAAGGCTCAGGAACCCTTTGCAGATGTTATGGCTTCACTAGCTGATTAGAGTGGGAGACATTGAGCCTAGAATATTGAACCTTTTCACAATATTCTAATAATATTCTCAATAATCCTGAGATTGTGGATTTGGGGTTTTCATGAGCTATAAACCATAATAATCTCAATTATGGCAAATTACAGCTTGGATATCTTGCTTTGCATGTAATGAGTCTATCTCATATATTAGTTTTAACTTTTAAGTTGCATTGCTGAAATAAATGAACTTTTGCACGATATTCTAATTTTTCGAGTTTCACCTGTATTGGGGCTGTATTGTTTTCTTGCTGGATAAGGTAGCCCTGATATTGGGTAGGAAACATATGGCTCAGCAGACATTGCTAAACATTACAATTTTTAACATTTCTCATTATTAGTCATCTTGGCTGGAGCTCTTTGGACAGCAGAGAGGAAGATTACTCTTCATCTAGTCCCTCATTCAGAAAGTCAGAATGTTACAAAAAGATGGGTATTTTTTTTTAAAAAAAAAAATCTGTTGTGAGATGATTAAGGTCTCATTCACTGTGTCCATTCTTGATAGATTGTGCTTTATATTTAGTCCTGAACTGCTCACCCTGGTTAGATCAGCATTATTTAAATCTAATTCCTGATATCCTGGAATTGGCAGCTTGAAAGAGATTATGTATCTCTCTATAAAGCATACGGGATTGAACTTCTTATGTGTTATTTTATTTATTACAGTATTTATATGTTAGCTGGCATAAAGGAGGCCTGCACTCCTTGTGGTTTAACTTAAACCGGGGGTGTCAAACTTGCATCATCATGGAGTTGTCATGTTATGTTTTGGAACTTTTCCCCTTTCACTAAACCAGACTGGGTTGGAGTCAGAATATGATGCAAGTTTGACACCCCTGCTTTAAACTGTAAACAAATGACAAAAGGTTGTTTTCGAAAAGGGGGCACTTTGCTGCACAAAAATCTTTCAGGTTTAAACCTTTGGGCTTACTAACGGAGGGAGTGGCATAAGTGTGGGAGTTCATACTTTATCCCAGGAGATGATTGTGATCATATTGTGGTGGCAAAAAAAATGTGGTATGAAGCAAGCGAAAACAACCATCTAACTTTATTCATCCAATTTTGGAACCAGCAGAGTTACGAGAAGACTTGTTTTTCCAAATTCTTCCATAAATTCACCCACATCCTAAATCTTTCATTAAATCTTTATGAAATGAACACAAAGAACGTGTTAAGGTAAGTTATGGTTAAACCACTTATCGTTAAGTGGAGTAGTGACTAAAGTGATGATAAATGGCATTATCAATGTCCAAATTAATTTACCATGAAAAGCTCTGATTCAGATTTCTGCTGCAAATATGGTCCATTATTTAAGAGAATCCACAAATCTTTCAGAACAGCATTGGTTATATAATTAATTAGCTGTAAATACTATGAAAACTTGATTTTTACCTTCCAGGAAAGCTGCCAGCACTCCATTGTTCCTCTTAAGAGCTAATTGCCCAAATATTATCTTCCAGTTCTCCCTCCTCGGAGGTTCTTGTATTGCTTCCACCATGTCATGTTCCCTCTTATTCAAATGTTGGGCATTGTACACAGCAGCTTATAATGCAGACATGCACAGATAACCTTTAGTAGATACCTTAGTGGTTCATGAGGCTTTGGCATTCATTCTCAGCCAGACAAAGTGTTTTATTGCTTCACTTAATTATCAGTGTCCTTTTGCAATATATTGGTGATTTGAATATAAAAAGTACTCATCAATATTCAGGCAATCATTATCACCACTAGAGAGCCAAAATGAAGTAAATTTCATTAGTTGCTCTAGAGTGGTGTATTTCAAACTTGGCAACTATAAAGGTATCTCAGCTTCAACTTCCAGAATTCTCCAGCCAGCATGTTGATGTCTACACATCTTAAAGTTGCCAAGTTTTAAAAACACTGCTCCAGAATAACTAAAACATGATTTTTTTTTCTCAAATACTAAAGACCATTCTTTCATTTGTGAACTCAGGTGATTTAAAACTAACTACTTTTTGAAGAAATGTGCTAATAATGCTACAAATAATTCTATGATACTCCTTTTTTCACATGTGTGTATGTGTGTGCATTTGTGTGTGTGTGTGTATTTTAAAGGCCTGGTCCCACTGCACTTACAGATGCAAAGAGGATGTAAAATGTTAAAAAAAGCTTGCCATCCGTTGGAAAACGCTATGCATCCGTTGTGTACTCGTTGCATACGTGTTTCATATGCTCTATCTGTCGAGCATCTGTCCACTGTGATTTCATCCGTGCAAGAAGTTTTGAGCTGCACAAAACTTTGTGAACAGATGAACTTTCCACTGTGTACGATATAAATCCACGACATACGAGCAACAAACGTTCTATGTCCATTATCATCCGTTAAATGTCCGCTGTATTCTCTCTGCATCCTCTGGGCATCATCAAAACTCACATCCGCTGCAGCTGAAAATGGAAAGAGGGAGGAAAGAAAAGGCACACGGAACGTCTACACAGCGTTAGTAGCATGGAAATAGAAAGGATGCGCAGTGAACAGTTTGCATCTGATATACATCCGCGCAGCATCCCCTTTCTTTCCTTTAGGCATATGTGATGCATCTGCTTCATCCGCTATGTGTCCGCTTCGAAATTATCACCCATAACCCCTTCGGAGGTGTCATCCCCTTCCATCCGCTTTCATCCGCTAGGCTTCCAATGAACATCCCTTAACATCCCCTCTACATACTACCCACGTCTGTTCTTTTCTGTTCTTTTCCATTCTGTTTCTGCAAATTTTCACCACTTTTTGGAGCAGATGAGAATGGATGGAGCCACCCCCAAAATTGTGCTCATCCGCTGTGTCCTTTATGCATACATTTTGCGTCCGTCAGCCAGTGGGACCGGGCCTTTAACACAGATGATGAGATAATATGAAATGAGAGGAGAAGAAGGGTAGGGAGATGCGATGCAGTGGAGAAACTGGTGAGATGGGATGCAAACAGATTTAATTAATAAATTAATTAATTAATAAAAGATTGGACAGATTTTCCAATGTACCCTGTATGGTATAAACTGTGACATTTACTTTTTCTGGAATATTTTGACATAAATATGGTATAGTTGTCCTTTGGGTGAGATACCTATAATTACTTGGAAATGGTTTTAAACTTTTGCTTAAAACTGTTTAAAAATTGCATTTCCTACATTTTTATTCTTCCACTGTACCTCAGCTTTCATTCAGAATTAAAGGACTTCAATTCGTGGCTGAACAATAGGATTATATCACCTGATTTGCATTAACCTTGAAGTAAACTTCTGCTTTCCAATACATATATAATAACTTTCAACAACAGAAAATATAAAAATAAAAAAGAGTTTGTTTTTCACCAAAAAGTCACTGAGTAAACTTTAACAGACGAATAGATATTTCTTCAAACATCTAATATTTATTGGGACTCTAACAAGAATCTTATAAATTTTGTATAGGCCTGAATTACAATATTTCAGCACCTTGCAACATTCTTGGCAAAAGGCAAGCTAGGACTGCCAGATATCTAAATGTATATATTATTTAGCATTTTTTGTTCATTTGTTTATATTCTCAACTGTTAGGCAATGTGCCTGTTTGGAATATCCATCTCATTTCCACCCATTTTAAACAGAAACATTTTTACTGGCTTTAGGAAAGCTTCTATGGTTGAAAGAACTTATGAAGAGAAATATTACATTCATGAAATTTTTGGCATGAAGTTCACAGCAACAGGAAACACACTCTTTGTGAGGATGTTGGCCGTGACATGTATCACACTAGCACATTCATTAATATGTCCACAATAATCAGCACTTTAAAAAAAAATAGCTGTCTAAAAGCAGAAACCACATCCAATGGGTAGCATCTGGTCAAATTAATAAAAGACAAATGTATCCATCAATGCATGAGTTAATGGGTTAATGCCAGAAGCAAGAATGTTTTTTTTAGGATAGAAAAAAGTATAATGAATTAAGTTGCTGTGAGTATAGTTGTCATGTTTGTATATAAACCCTGCAGAGCACCATCATTCAATAATGAACTGTTATATGCCTGACACCTGCTCTGCTCTGTCTACCTCTCTGCCTCTCCATCTCTGTCTCTCTGTCTCTCTGTCTCTCTGTCTCTCTGTCTCTCTGTCTCTCTGTCTCTGACTCTGTCTCTGTCTCTGTCTCTGTCTCTGTCTCTGTCTCTGTCTCTGTCTCTGTCTCTGTCTCCGTCTCCGTCTTCGTCTTCGTCTTCGTCTTCGTCTCTGTCTCTGTCTGTCTGTTTGTCTCTCTCTCTCTCTGTGTGTGTGTCTGTCTCTCTCTCTCTTCCTCTCTCTGTCTCTGTCTCTGTCTCTGTCTCTGTCTCTCTCTGAATAAATAAAATCAGAGAAAAAATGGTTGAAGACCTTTTAATAGTTTGATTGCACAATATGGTTTCTTGAGTACTTCATCCTAGAACTTCTGCACATCTATTCAAAACACTTATTTGATAGAGGGTCTTGAGTTTGTAGCACCAAATATTTTCAGAGTAATTGTGATATTTTGAAGACATATGACTGCATGGCTGGGAAAATCACATTCCTTAGTATGACTGTACCACGACCTCTATCTCAGAGATAAAGCAGCATGAATTGAAGGGTGGCACTCTTTTATGCAAAACAAATTATCTACCAAGGTGCTCCAAATTGATATCATGGAGTCAGAAGCAAGATCAGATTGAGATACGTCCCGGTAATTGATTTAATCAAAGATACACTGGAGTGAAATAAACATCATCCTCCCAAACTCTTTGCAGGAGGGGTTTATGGAACTGTAATATTGCAATCCTCTGGGTTCAAGGAGATTTTCTGAAAAAACTGCTTCATCTGCATTGTGTTTAATGTGTAAAGAATAATTGCCTCTCTTAAGCAAGTCCTGATCATCTACAGGATTCATTACAAATGTCTGTAAATGTAATTAAGCATGACAAACAAAGTCCATAAAAATAGGAATGCATCAAAAAATTTCTAAGCAGCCCTCAATACCTGAACTATTAAGATCTCATTTCTGTTTTCTCATCTCTCATTTCTTGAAAAAAATAAGACAGCAACAGCCTCTGTAAACAGTCCACTTTGTCAAATATCCACACTATTTATCTATATAGAAATAATAGATAATGCCCATTAAAATGAGGGTTTTTTAAAAAAAAAAACTATCTTGTCACTTTTCTTTATGCATTCCTCCCACGATACTCATTGTTAAAATAATGTAGCCATTCAATGTTTCATGGCTTAATTGTTAGTTTTTAACTGAGATAATTTACTTTTCATTACAAATCAAGCATGGACAATTTATAATTGATGCCTCCCAATCTAGGCTCAATGGAAACAATCCTAAAGCAGACGTCGTTTTTGGAAAAATGATGTGTAAACCTGTGATATTCTATACATTTTTAATTTCCATTATTGAACTTTAATTCAATCTCTGATGTCATTTTCATTATTTGTATTCCAGTTTCACTGTTTTCAATTTGCCTGAAAACCATTTAAAATTTATTGAGTGGAAGATAGGATAATCCTGATAAGAGCTAACAATATCCATATGGCTCCCTTTCCAAATATAGCTGTTATGTAAGAATGCAGTCCAAAACCTTTACTGCTGTTTGTTCGGTAGGTTTAGGAAGGGAGAGAAAGAACTGCTACAAAGTAGGAAATGCTACCAACAAAGCCATCATCAATGGAAATGGACAATTAGAAGGATGGTCAAGAATGATAACTACAGGTCTTTCAAATGGGCCATTTGAAAAACAAGATAGATCAGAAGTTTTAGATGTACAGGATCCAAAATTATTCATGAGTAGATATGATTCTTTCAGAAAACATAAAACTTTCCGCCCTTTGTGGTGGTGGTGTGAGAGAGACTTTCAGAAAAGATATATATCATGGAAGAATTCGAATCCAGAGCCCTGGCTAATGCCACCCACAAACCCAAACTATGGCTAAGATACATCGATGACACATTTGTGATTTGGCCCCATGGAAAAGAAAACCTAAACAATTACCTAACACACCTAAACAGCACACACCCCAAAATCAAGTTCACCATGAAAACGGAAATAAACAAACAACTACCATTCCTAGATGTACTAATCTACAAAAGAACAGATGGCACACTGGGACACACCATATACCAGAAGAAAACACACACCAACCACTACCTCAACGCCCAATCCCACCACCACCCAGCACAGATAAATTCCATGGCTAAAACACTAATTACCAGAACCAAACGCCTGGCAGATAAGACACATATAAAGAGTGAACTGTGCACCCTGACTGAAGTATTGAAAGCCAATGGCTTCCAAAAAAACAAAATCACCAACTTCATCCACAAAAACAAACCAAGACATAACAGAGACCTAGAAGACCAACAGACCTATGGAACAGCTGTTTTGCCCTACATAAGAGGTACTACAGATAAAATCAGTAAGATACTACACAGGCATCACATCAAGACTGCCTTCAAAACAGACAAAAAAATAGCAGCCATCCTTAAAAACCCCAAAGACAAAATTGACCTGGAAAACCAAGGCATATACGAAGTTCCCTGTACATCATGCATGGCCACATACATTGGACAGACCAATAGAAGAATAAGTACTCACCTAGATGAACACAAAAATGTAGTAAAAAAGCTGGAACACACCTCCTCACTAGTCCAACACATGAAAACCACAGGTCACAACATCAACTTGAATAGCACTAAAACCTTAGCCACTATAGAAAACCCCAACCACAGAATCATCAGAGAAGCCATAGAGATTGAAAAAAGACCTGAAAGCATGAATAGAAGAGATGATTCCACCAGACTGTCAATCATTTGGAAGCCTGCACTCTCAAATAGAAAGATCTCCACACCACAAAACAGACAAACACCTGAGCACAAACAGAATCCCTCTGATGCCTCCAACTCGAACACCCCCGCACCAGGCACCCAGGTGAAACCTAGCTTCCTAATGGATAGCAGCTATCCTTTCACACGAAGCCAAGCTGCACTGAAAGCCTCCAACAAAGGAACAGAGTGTTGCCAGCCAATCAAAGCCACAAAACAGACAGAAGAAACCAGAAACACCAATCAATCAAACTCCAAGTCCAGTGAACACAGACCCAAACTCCAAGCCAATCAGAATAGAACAGCCTCGAATTTGAAACCAGAAGCTGTGAGACCCACATCCATACAGAAACCTGATGATGGCAGATGAGATTCTGCTGAAACGTTGCTACAACTTTAACAGCAGTACAAAGACGGGGGATAATACCCGAAGGAAGCTGAACAGCACACACACACACACATGCACACACACACACATATGTTTGATTGGTGTTTCTGGTTTCTTCTGTCTGCTTTGTGGCTTTGATTGGCTGGCAACACTCTGTTCTTGTGTTGGAGGCTTTCAGTGCAGCTTGGCTCCGTGTGAAGGGACGGCTGCTCTTCATTAGCAAGCTGCTATTCATTAGCAAGCTGGGTTTCACCTGGGTGCCTGGTCGGGGGGTGTTTGGGTTGGAGCTATCAGAGGGAGTCTGTTTTTGCCCAGGTGTTTGCCTGGCTTGTGGCATGGAGATCTTTCTATTTGAGAGTGCAGGCTTCCAAATGATTGACAGTCTGGTGGAATCATCTCTTCTTTTCAAGCTGTCAGGTCTTTTTTCAATCTCTGTGGCTTCTCTGATGATTCTGTGGTTGGGGTTTTCTATAGTGGCTAGGGTTTTAGTGCCATTGAAGTTGATGTTGTGACCTGTGGTTTTCATGTGTTGGACTAGTGAGGAGGTGTGTTCCAGCTTTTTTACTGCATTTTTGTGTTCATCTAGGCGGGTACTTATTCTTCTATTGGTCTGTCCAATGTATGTGGCCGGGCATGATGTACAGGGAATTTCGTATATGCCTTGGTTTTCCAGGTCAATTTTGTCTTTGGGGTTCCTCAGGATGGCTGCTATTTTTTTGTCTGT
>BLBF01000032.1:11720990-11733490 GCA_015471245.1 Laticauda colubrina | reverse complement strand
CTATCTCGGATATTAAGGATGTCTAGAGGATGCCTAGAGGATGCAAAAGGACACAAAGGGGAAAACCTATATTGCCTATAAAAGGGGGAGCAACTCACCTGGATCTCACTTTCAGACCAGCAGCCCTACTGTGCAGACCTCTGCAGCCTTCATCTGGCTCTTGCTCTTCCACAGCATCCAGTCATGTCCACCATGGATTGTAACACAGTCCTTTTGGTAGCCACCATCATTCTGCAACAGTGCGAAGCCATCTACAGGCTCTGTGAACTCTACTACGGGAAGAAAAGGAGGCGGCCAAGAAGCATCTGGGTCCGAAGATGGATTGGGAGAAGAGCAGAGTACGGACTGTACAACAAGCTGATGGTAGAGCTCAGAAACGAAGACACTCGTGCATTCCAGAACTTCATGAGGATGCCTCCAGCCATGTTTGACAAAGTTGTGCAGCGGCTGACACCCAGGTTAACCAAGCAGAGCACCAACTTCCGGCCCAGCCTGGACCCTGAGCTCAAGGTGGCATTCACTCTGCACCACCTGGCCTCAGGGACCACCTACAGGAGCATGCAGTACGGCTGGAGGGTACCACACAACACCATCAGCATTGTGGTCAGAGAAGTGGTTTAGGCCATCATCGAAGAATACATGGAGGAGCTCCTCCAGTGCCCCTCCACTGAAGAAGGATGGAAGAAAGTTGCAGAGCAGTGGTATCAGAGGTGGAACTTCCCCCACACCGTTGGAGCCATAGATGGGAAGCACGTGGCCTGCAAAGCTCCAGCCAAGTCGGGGTCCACTTATTTCAATTACAAGGGCTTCTTCAGCATCATCCTCTTCGCCATGGTTGATGCTGACTACAAGTTCATGTACATCGATGCTTCAGGCAACGGCTCATCTTCAGATGCCCAGGTATACAACACCAGTCATCTCAAGGAGGGGCTGGAACGCAACCTCATCATGGGCTTCCCAGATCCAGACCCCCTGCCCAACGACACACAAGATGTGCCCTACTTCATCGTGGGGGGGTGATGCCTTTTCCCTCAGAACCTACCTCATGAAGCCCTACACTTCCAGACTCCTCACCCGTGAAGAGAGGATCTTCAACTACAGGCTGTCCAGGGCAAGGCGGGTGGTGGAGAATGCCTTTGGCATCCTGGCCAACAGGTTCCAGGTACTTCTCACCACCATGCAGCATCACCCATAGACCATGAGGAGGATCGTGGAAGCTTGCTGCATCCTGCACAATCTCATGCGCACCCGCTACCCAGTCTTGCAGAACAGGCTCGTGGACCTCCAGCAAGGCAATGGGGACATGGACCTGGGGAATGGAGGCAAGGGCAAAACCTGATCGACACTGAGGATGTGCAAGGCCCCAACATTGCCTCATGTGAAGGGAAGAAGCAGCGCAACCTCCTGAAACACTGGTGCAACTCCCCAGCTGAAGCAGTGGAGTGGATAGATGATAGATGCTTAATGGATGCTTCCTTCAGCTTGTCTCACCACACGGATGAGATTGGGCCATGTATGTTGGGTGGGCCTACAATGAACAGGCTATTTAATAAAGAGTTGTGTTTGTGTTGACATGTGTGGATGAATGATTACATTATTATTGATAATAAAGGGCCAAAGGTATGGCCCCTGAGAGGGTGGACCATACAGTCCCACTATGCTTGCACTGGAGGTTTATCTATCCCCACAGATATCTCAACCCATCCCACAGCTATCTCAACCCATCCCAGAGCTATCTCAACCCATCCCATTGTAGAAAGTGTGGGTGGAATTGGTGAGTAGAAGGTTTTCTTCTTGTTTAATGTGATAATTGGTGCATTCAGGTTTTATCCGGTGGCATAAATTTTATCGGCTTTTGAAGTTGGCAACATGACCAGATTTGTTTTTACGCCGATGTGATTTCTTTTTGGATTGAAGCTTCCTTATTGTTTTGGGTAATTTGTTTTTTCTGGTTTTGGGAGTTGTTAATGGTACATACAGTTTGATGACTCTTTTGACTTCAAGTAGAAATATGTTATAATGGTCTTCTACAGTATTGCAGCCAGAGAATAGAAATTGCCAATCAAGGGATGAGAGACCGTTGTTTATAGTTGCCTTTTTTAAAGTTATAATTGGGGATTCTGCCATTGTGATGATTTTTGTGTGGACGTATGTTGAGACAAAAGTCAATCATGTTGTGGTCACTGTTGGAAAAGGGTTCTTAAATTTGTATTCTGTAAATTGAATTCAAACTATTGCAGAAGATGAGATTGAGGCAGTTGTTAAGTCTACCGTTGTTGGTTACTAGTTGTTCTAGTCCCAGAGTTTTTTCTGAATTGTAGAAGGTTGCATGTATGGGTTCAGTTGTACATTTGTTTTGGGTCCAGTTAATATGAGGTAGATTGAAGTCACCAAGAAAGATAAAAGCATGTGGGCAGGATACTGCCTGTGTTTGTAGTGTATTTAGCTTGTTTGCATGTTCGATATCATAATTAGGTGCTCTGTAACATAGTAAGAATCGAAATGTGATATTTAAGGACAATTCACAGACAATGGTCTCAGGAAGAACAAGCTCTTGGGTAACTTGGATGTTTTTTAGATGGAAGGACTTTTTATAGAAGATAGCACCACCTCCTCTACGGATTTCACAATCTCTTACTGTGGTCATGGAGTTAGGGAGAGATGTGTGGAACCATGTTTCACAGACAAATATGATGTCAAATTTAGCCGTATTTAGTAAGAGGAGAAATTCAGGTATTTTATTTTCAAGGCTTCTTGCATTGAGTAGCTTGCATTTAGACAATCCAAACATCTCTAAACAACTGGTTTTAGAGCAGCAATATAAGAGAGAAGGGGCCCAGGCACTTTTATAACCTGGAACCCACTAAACAGTCATGAAGGCAGGGAGGAAATTGTGTTGTAATATAACATGCTCAGAAAACACTAAGTTGTAAAAAACAAACATATGTTGCAGAGAAACAGTTTTGACATAGTAATTAAGACACCAAACTAGACAATGGTGAGTTGTAGTCCAACTTTAGGCACCAAGACACCTAGGTGACCCTGGGTTAGTTACTCTCTCTTGCAATCCTAGGAAGAAAAGCCAGAGCAAACTTTTTCCAAAAATCTTGCCAAGAAAATTATGGGGACTAGTCCAGGTGCTCATCGAGTCTCATTGCTGACTCAAAAACATTGGTCTATCTGTTTGTCTGCTTCTCTCTCTCTCCCTCTCTCTCTCCCTCTCTCTCTCTCTCTCTCTCTCTCTCTCTCACACACACACACACACACACACACTATCGCAATAAATCTTATTTAAGCCTACAAGATAGGTAAGGATTTTTTTTCCCAGTCTCTATGACTGCAGAAGAAATAGCAGGAAATCTATGATATCCCTGTGCATTAAACTTTTATTTCATTAAACACACACACATACACACAAACTATCTCAGGGGACAGAACCTTGAGGGACAGTAATGGAACAGGTTTCCCCAGCCTGATTCCTTCAGATGGTATGTTTATATAATATCAGCTCAACACAAATGCTGATTAGAGATTATGGAAATTACTGTTCTTATTGTTGTCATATTAAAAGAGTGAAAATTCAATCGTTATTGCCAGCATAGCAGGCTTACTATCCCCAACCTTTAAATAAGAGAAATATTTTTCAGATTTATCTTTTAATAATGCTAACATTTTGAGGGGGGGGAACAGCCTATTTGATTCTTTTATACATGACTTATATAGAAGGATGTTATTTGATTCTTTTATACATGACTTATATAGAAGGATATTATTTCAAAGAAAGCTCTGCAGCATTATGACTTCACCACTTCATAGTGCAAAAGAGCAAATAAGCTTCCTAAATATGCACTGTGGCTAATATGTGGCACATCTGTTCTCAGAGTTAATCTTAATTTCCAATAAAAATTTGAAAGCTGCAGACCATGATTCAGGATTGATGGGATTTTTAAAAAGATATATATATATATATATATATATATATATATATATATATATAGAGAGAGAGAGAGAGAGAGAGAGAGAGAGAGAGAGAGAGAGAGAGAGGATATCCTGTTGGTCTACATTCAGTATTTGTGTTATATGTTGATGTGTTTAGAATGGCCAGAGATACATATTAAATATGAAATCTTCAATCCCACTCAGTCTGCTTCACCAGGTACTTATTTCAGGATGACATTGGAAGAGGCATACAATGGACAACTCTATTATTATTATGGTTGGTTGCCCAGTTAACCAGATGTTTAGATTGGATTTGGTATTGTTAATCATTTATCACAGGGGTATCAAACTCAATTTCATTGAGGGCCACATCAGAATTGTGTTTGACCTCAAGGGGTTGAGGTGGGCATGGCCAGTTTGATGTCACTCATGTCATGGCCCCTGTGGTGGCCCCTGTGGTGTGCTGCCAGTGAAAATGGGCTCTTGAGCTCTGTTTTCAGCTGCAATGCCTCGTTGCAGCCCTCTGCCAGTGAAAATGGAGTTTGGGTGGGACCACACGTGCCCCCTGGGCCCTGTTTTCAGCCTCAACAGCCTCCTTGCAGCTCTCTGCCAGTGAAAACAGTCATGGCTGAAAACAGACCCTGGGAGGGCTGTACGCAGCCATCCCAAGCTCCAGAGGCACCACAGGCCAGTCCTTTGTTGTTTCCAGGGTGGCCCTGTGAGGCAGATCTATGCACCCAATGGGCTGGATCCAGCCCCGGGCCTTTAGCTTGACACCCTTGTTCTATCAAATCATTCCCAAAGATCTTGGATAGGCAGATGTTGCTGTTTGATGGTGTTGGAGGGATTGTCACAGGATCTAGGCTATTTTGAGTAAAGCTGTCTTCTGAAATTGACTAATGGTGGTCCTGTCAATGCTGATAGTGTTCAAGTGGTACTCCAGATGTTTCAGGATTGCACCCAAAGCATCTATTACTATTGGGACTGTCTTGGCTTTCTTTTGCTACAGTAGTTCTGCTGCTATTTGCAGGTCTTTCTGATTTTTATGATTTTCTCCAGTTCTTTCGCTTCTCTTCTGCTACCTCCAGATCCAGCAACATCCACTGTGCAACCTTATTATTAATTTTTATCCTACCTTTTTTACATCAACTTCAAGAAATGAACCTATTAATACTCCTGCTTCCTATTTTCTGCCCAATAACAGTCCTGGGAGGTAGAATGGACTGGGAGATAATGACTGCGCCAAAGTCACAATTTTTTGGTTTCTAGCCCAGCACCTAAAAAGCACAAATTGGCTTCTATGAGCTCCTGAAGGAAAGTGAGATATAAATCTAGCCTGTAACTTAAATCAAGTATAGATATATCCAGGCAAAATAACCAAATGTTCCCAATAGTCAAGGAACATGCATCTGGAAGTTTGAAAGTTTGGTGCTTCCAACATGGAGATCCTACAGCATTTCACAAAGAAATTGCTACTCCTTTAGTCAGTTTCATCCTATGAACCTATCAAAAAAGACATGTAATCTAGATGGGGCAAGAACACCACTTAATTAATTTGGAGGTCTTACTTGCCAAGTCTCACTTCTCCATATCCATTGTGACCATATTAGTGACTGATAGGGCGAGGATCTTAACACCAACATCCCTTGGGTAAAAATCTTTATTAGAAGGATGGCATCAAAATCATTACAATTTACCCTTATTTCAATTCTAGTAGAAATAGGATCCTGCTTGTTCAATGGTTGATGCTGCTCAAATAATGGAGGGGGGAGAAAGGAAGATCTGGAAACCTTATTTCCATGTATTATTTAATAATTAAATCATTTACCATTCACTAATCTTTATGAATTATTTGGACATTTCTTATACTGTATTGTAAAAAAGGGTAATAATACTTCATTGACCCCTTCATTGTTAGTTTTTTACTGTTTCAGAGGATTTGAAGGAGATTTTGTCCTAAATATGACATTAGCTAGGAAAAGTGTACCATGTTTTGAAATAACTTATTTATAGAGTGAATTCGTGACTTTTATTTACATGAAGAACACAAAGCCCACTTAATTGTAGCCAATGTTCATTCTCAAGAGAAATTAGTATGTAAGAGTATGATTATGGATATCTAACATAATACAAGAGGGCTGGGAATTCATTTAGTATTTTGAACTTACTGAAAATTTGCATATATTTTAAGTATCCAATTTCTTTTGGTCTAGAAACAAAGCAATCTCTGGAGCAAAGCCTCACAGATGTTTAATGAATAAATGAAGGGTCATTGTGTGTGTTAATATGCTTGTATCATAGTTTGTTGTGGGAAAAAGGTTTAAGCTAACCAGTTGGGATACCTTATTACAGACTGCAAGAATTTTTTTTCAAAGAGTGTGAAACAATGTAGTTTCTTCGTATTTAATTTATACAAATTAAAGAAAAAATAGCTAATTTGGTTTTCTCTCTTTATCATCTATCTCTAAAATCTCTATCAATATAAGGCATGATCCTATATTAGTTTCAAGATGCCACTGAACACTCCCCACTTATCTGAGAGCCTATATAGAACACATTCTGTACAGAATAACAAAAAGCTGTTTTCCAATACAGTGGAAGCATTCTAATATAGTCATGAGGCTGGCTGATTTTAAGGAGTAAGTAGGACTAAACAGAATGTCATCGATGTCTGTGTATTAGAGGAAAAAAATAGTTATGTCAAGAAATGGCTTAAAGGAGAGTGACGGCAATCTGTTTAGTTTTTACCAGAATTGATTAATTGTTCATCTTCCCTCCCTACTTCATTTCCTTCCTGTAGCTCCAAACTCAGACACACTAAATGTTGTGCTCATTGATGAACATTCCCTCATCATTGTGGACATAAGTAGTCCAAGGAAACCTTGAATTCTCTCAAGTTACATCCTAGACTTCTCTGTCAAGCCACACTGAAGATTTGCTGCCACCTTAATTCAGCAGGAATCACTTTCCTGATCACTGCTTGTCTTAAAAAAAATATACCTTTCCATGTCAAACATGTGATTCTTATCTATTGATCAATGACACATATTTTATCTTTGTCCATTTGGATAAGTGTCTTTGTACATATTTGGAACCAGAACTGAGATAAAGCATTCTTTCAGGGCAATAGAGGACACAGGACACCCCTCCCCACCCCCACTCCCATCTTAGGTCCCTAGAAAAAAATCCCACAAAATTTATGAACAGATAATTCAAAGGACTGTCAATGAATGACTCCAGAATAGGAAATGGTCTTAGGCATGTGCCAATCACCCCCAATTAAAAACACTTAGTGCCCCTTGATAAAGCAGCCAATGGGAGGCTAGGATCTGATCAGGAAGCTAGAAAGGGTGGAATGGACATGGGAGACCTGACCTGAGCCCCACCTAGGGAGGATGTGTATGCTTTGTAAAATAAATGTTATATTTTTAAAATGCAGAATTTACCTAGTACAAAACTTCTGAAAAGATGCATTTTCCTTTTCCTTGCTTCCTTGCTCTCTCTTAACCTTCTTTCCAGTTCGAATACTCAGCCAAATAACCCAAGATTATCCAGGAATAGTAAATGTATATTTTCTTATTGCCCTACATTCATTACTCAGCTTTCCTCATATCAAGGAAGAACACTAATCTGAATAAAAGGAGGATGTTTATGCTGCAATAATGAGGAGGCAGACTTCATGTATATTACTTCTGGTATTATTTTTAAGTCCTTTTTGTGTATGCCAGAAATGTAATCTGATTAATCATCATAGTAGTTCTGTAAGGCAATCAGCATCACTGCTTCTATTTCTCAGCTACACAGCTGGAAATCAAAAGCAGAGGCTTAGCAAGCTACATCAATTGAGTTGAAGTCTGAAACAAAATTTGTGTGAGAAATTTCTTGCTCTGTTTCTTAATGTAGAAAGATTGAGGTGAGTTAGGAAATTCCCTTCCACGTATCAACCAAATGAGTGAAAGAGACTACAAACATTTTCTGTTGCTACCTGTGGCAGAAGATATACTGGCCATACCTCTCCACACCCTATCCTTTGTTGTCTTGTGCAAGAAGGCATCTTCCTGATGGATTCAAAGATGGGCATCATTATACAACATGTGTTGAGAGTCATTCTCCCATGACTTCTGAGAATCAATTCTTAGGATTTATGTCAAGGCTATAAGGGTAAATACATTTCATGAGATGTCCTGTAAGTCCTAACCACACTCCAAGAAGCTTCTAGACATGCATAGGCAACTTTCATTGTGCAGCTGTAATCTTAGCAAGCTTACTTTAAAGTAAAGCCATGACTAATTTTCCCTCTCCCTCCTCATTTGGGTGGGGTGAAAAGTGAAAAGGAGAGCAAACTCTCCCCTTCCAAAGACATTAGCATTTTTCAAGTGGGATTGATGTGTTCCAAGACACCATTGATAGAAAAGATCCTAAGTCGACCTCCATCTCACAAGGGCTTCCTTCAATGGACACTACAATTCTGACTTTTTTCCCGCTTTCCGTCTTTACGCTTCCTATAGTGACAGTCTGATGTGTGTTTTCTCGGTTGCTGGTTCCCTTGCTGCGCTCCCATTTTCTGTTGGCTTGCCTCGAATCAGTTCTTGGTAGGGAATTACCATGTCTGCTAGGGCTGCTCTTTCTTCGATTTTGGCAGACTCTTTTGATATGTCCCCTCTTTTTGCAAGCCCGACAGATAGCATCAAGGAACCTGCACTTGGCTTGGGGGTGGTTTCCTCCGCAACCAGTGCATTCCCGCCAATTTTTCTTCCTTTCATGTCTTTTTTGGTTTGCGTAAAAGCGGTGGACCTCATCATCATCTTCATCAGTGTCTGATGACTCATCTAGGTCTTTGTAGTGTGTGTTTGTGGCAGCTTGCTTTCTCCCTCTGCCTGAGATTTTCTCTTTTGGCAGGGTTGTCGTGTCAGCACTGGTGTTCATCATCTTCATTGTGGCTGCTGATTTCTTTGCGGCTTCCATGGCGGTTGCTTCCATGATTGCCTCTGCCACCATTATGTTAGGTCTGTTTAAGAGTTTGCTTTGAAGGGTAGAGTCCCTAAGACCTAACATGACACGATCTCGCATTGCCTCATCCATATTTTGGAATTCACAGGCTCCTCCAATATGGTGCAGAGCTGCCACAAAATCAGCAATGGTTTCATCTTCCCTCTGGTCTCTCTTATAAAATTCATGTCTCTTGATGAGGTTTGAGACAACCGGCAAGTAGTGAGCTTTCAGCATTTGGTTAAGTTCAGAACAGGTCATCTGTTTCATGTCTCTGGGCTTTGCTAATGCCTTCGCCATCTTAAATATGGCTGGCCCACAATGTGTTAGGAAGACAGCCCTCTTTCACTGATTGGAAATTTCTTCCATTTCGTTGCTCTCCAGAAACATCAGGAAACGATCAATATAAGACTCCCAATCTTCTTCATGGGGATTGAATGGTGCGGGCGGCGCATTATTACCAGCCATCTCATCTAGCGTGGTTTTTCTCTCGCCGCGTGCTCAGTCTTTGCTTCATGACATTCCCACCCTCGTCGCCAGTGTTCCGTCCAGAAAAGAAGCACGTGAGACCGGGTTCCAACTAACAACTCTTTATTCGGTTAGCAGCAACAGTAACGGAACATTGGCTCAAGCTGCAGCAGCCCTTTATATAGAGGCTTGCCTGCCGGCTTGTAGCCAATGACACTTATTTAATCTTGCCACCTTTGAGCAGCTTCTTGGATTGGTTCCTAATGAACCAATCCACTACTGGCCTTTTTGGCCAATCAGAATTTACTACTTGGAACCTTCCAAGTTATACAGAACAAATAGGATGAGAAAAGGGAGGGAGGTGAGATCTGTTATTAATCTATCAACTATCAGCTAATTGTTGCAGCCGCATTCAATCCCCAGGAATGGGCAAAGTTTTGATAGACAAGGCTGCACTTTACAAAGTTAGTGAAGTCTTGGGGTTTATTTTCTATTTATGGTAGAACTATTTTATGGCTTGTGTTACAGTTTATGTAGTTCTTATTTCAAGAACAGGCCCACAGTGATTTCTGCTTTCAGCGATCAAGGTGAAAGGGCTGCCCAAAGGTTTTTGGGGCCTTCTATCTTGTGTGAATGTGTGTCTCTGACAAAACAAACTCTGCAGGGTTCTCCGAAGCATATACGGCTTCCAACTGGGATTGAAATTGTCAGACAGTTTTTCACCATAAGCCCCCATTCCACCCCATCCCGCATGGGCTCAATGCTAGCTTTTTGGAGACTTAAACGGCGGCATTAATTATCTCTTAGTTCTTCAAGTCAATTCCAGTGTTAGAGCAGATTGCAGCACAGGAGTGGGCTGAGCACCAGGGAGTTTGGGGAGCAGGATTAAATGCCACTTAGTGAAGCAGTGACAGCCGCTGAGCCGCTGAGGTCAAAAATAAAAGGTGGTCTCCTGCAAGAGTGCCTGCCTGACCAGATTTTTGAGAGATTAGATCTTAATCCCAGGACCTGCATTTACCCTTATGCACAAGGGACTCAATGGAAAAAAATAAATGGCTTTGCTCTGGCTGTGTCAAGTGCACAAAGAAACCTGCAAGGTGAATTCCTTTCATGTTTTAGCTTTGCAGCCATACTTTCTCCCAGATCCAAATATTTCTTCCCTGGAAGCCTATAAAAATGTTTCTGTTCTAAAGGCCTGAATCTAAAACTAACATTTCCTTCTCCTACTTTGCTTCACATAAGATCAATACTGCTACTTGGATCCAAATTTTGAATAATTGCACATTTCCAAATGTAATTTTATTTCCCTCAGTCAGCAGCTGTATGGCAGGGCAGGATGGGTAAAAGAAGTGAATCTACACCTAAAAGTGGGTGGAGCCACCAATTCTGTCTCTGACATTATCTGGATGACTCTTTCTTTCTTTCCTTCTTTCTCTCTCTTTCTTTCTCTTTCTCTCTTTCTTCCTTCCTTCCCTCCCTCCCTTCCTCTCTCTCTCTCTCTCTCTCTCTCTCTCTTTTTGACACACTTTCTGTTACTCTCCAAGTCCAAAGCAGCAGATTCCCATGGAACAGATCAGTCCCATTAACATGCTAAGGTGAACATTTCACCTAAGTATTGAGGTAACCAATTCTTACTATAAATGATACTAAGGATGTTCTCATGGTCTGAGTTGGAATCAGGGGAGCACATATATCTCAGACTCTTCATTGGGCAGCCACTGCTTAATGGCTCAGATGACATGAGGAACGTCTGCTATTTCATATTACCAAACAGTAAAATAAATCTTATCCTTTTTACTGGCCACATATTTTAAAGCTAAAGATGCCCTTAAGGTAAGCTGAAATCATCCATACATTTTTTAATTTTTTATCCCACCTTTATTATTTTTATAAATAACTCAAGGTGGCAGCTTCCTCTGCCTATTTTCCCCACAACAACTTCCCCTGTGAAGTAAATTGGGCTGAGAATGAATGACTGGCTCAAAGTCACTGAGATGGTTTTCATGTTTAAGGTAGGATTAGAAAAAAATATAGCCTGATGCCTGAAGTGGAGTGCTTCTTCCATGACTTTTTTTAAAAATTCTCATTCTAATCTATATTTCTAGTAGATGAACAAGGAATATCTATATACCACAAGGGTTTCCCACCCAAGAATTAAGCAAGTCTGTTTAGCAAGTTTAACAACCCTGAGAAGCCTTACTCAAAGTCTGTGAGAATCGGGCAGCCAACTCTTTCGTGATTAATTTATCCACAGATTTCTGTGTACTTTTGTAGTTGGCCTGTTGACCTGTCAATTTGTATCTCTGCAACATTTCCCAAAGAGTCAGTACTTAATTATCAGGATAAAAGTGGGTAACATAAAAAAGGTGTTAAGATTTCCAGGTTCCGTGTTTGACTAATGCAATTGCACATACATATTAAACAGTTTGGTCTAGCACTCGTAACCTGAATTATTCAATGTGGTGAAACACATAATCATTAGAAGGATTTGACTTTCCTTGGTAAGGTTGCATCACATCGCATCACACTCATGTCAAAAATACCAAGGTACTTCTGGGTTGAAAGGATTAGCCAGTGACAACACTGTTGCCCAGGGAATGATCAGTTGGGGCTTCTTTCATGCCCCCCAGCAGGAACTGGAGTGAAGGACAGGAAGTTACCCTGCCCCAGGGCAACACTCGAGTTACCATATATGTAAGGTGAAGCTGAAAAAAATCCTTCTTTTCTTCTTCCTTCCTTCCTTTCTTCCTTCCCTCCCTCCTCCCCTTCTTTCGGTCCCTCCCTTTCTCCCTTCCTCCTTTTCCCATTTTCCTCCCCTTCCCCTTCCTTTCTTATCTGCCTAGACATTTTATCTCAAGTTCCAAAATGTCCCAAACACAGCAAAAAAAAAAAAAAGGTTTTGAATAGCAGAAACTATTTTCAAATTCATCAGCTTTGAACTTTTCTGATTTCCTAAAAAGGCGATTTAGTTCCCACCTTATATTACTGATTTGTTTCATTGAAAATTCCTTTTCTACATAGTGACATGGTATAAAGTTATGATTTTTAAAAATCCTAACAAATTATCTTCTCTCTCTCTCTCTCTCTCTCTCTCCCTCCCTCCC
>BLBF01000032.1:11698605-11720980 GCA_015471245.1 Laticauda colubrina | reverse complement strand
CTCTCCCTCTCCCTCTCCCTCTCCCTCTCCCTCTCCCTCTTCCTCCTTCTTCCTCTCCCTCTTCCCCCTCCCCCCTCTTTCTGCTTCACCCTTCTGGGAGGACGGGAGAAATGGCTTGTGATTTCCTGCAATAATCTTAGTAACTTTATTGGTTTTGTACCAGAACTTATGGTATTTGGGGGGTTCTTCTTGCTGTAGATGTGGGATAATGGAAATTTGTATAATTATGTTTATTCAAATTTAATAGGGATGAACAAATACATTATTTTGACCACTAGAAGATGTCTGGGTTCCTGAAGATGCTTACTGCCAACTTAATGACATTAATGTCTGTTTTGGAAACTTAAAGTTGGCAGTAAGCATCTGCAGGAACCCAGACATCTTCCAGTAGTCAAAATAATGCATTTGTTCATCCCTATTAATGTTTCTTGAGAAGAACATAAGAGAAGAGTTTGTAATTCAGATAACTTTAAGTTAAGGAAATATATACATCCCCTTTGGGACAATTGAAATTTACATAGTATTTTATGTGCCTCTTAATGAGGAATCAAACAAAAATAACCTATTTCTAATCTGTGTGACAGATTAGAGCAAAATTTATTTATGGTCCAAGACCAAACACAATAAACCAACATACAGTAGAATATTTACAAAAGAAAATGTTGGAAATTGCAAAAAAAAAAAATATCTAAAACATTTAATGGTTAACAGAACAGCACTGAGAAGGACCCAGGTGGTTTCTAAACAGCTACAGATATTGATAATAATTTTACCAGTTTCTCTGAGGTTTCCAAAGAGTGTTCACTCAGGAGAAGGGTAGCAGCTTCCTGGTCCCAGTAGCAATTAGAATTATTGACAACTAGGAGAAATTAAATGTGATTACTATTAGGTATAAAAAGAACATTTTAATAGCAAAATGTGAGACAGATTCTCCTTCTGAGTATGAGCCAAAGTGAGCTGGACTTTCATACAGGATGTTTTTGTAGGAATTGGTTGTTTCCCTGATAGGTGGTATCAATTTGCACTAAAATATATAGTTTCCTATCTGGAGCATAACAGATGTTATAGAAATATTTAGGGACATGCCAAGGAGGGAACCAATTGTTTTGTAGAGGAGATGGGAGACTGCGGATTTGTCATTTTGGATATTTAGATCCCAAATCCTCAGCTTCCGCTAGGCCACAAGTCTGTCAAACTGGCAGCCCATGGGCAAAGGTGGTATTCAGCCAGTTCTGACAGGTTCTGAGAATTGGTTTTGGAAATTTTGAGTAGTTTGGAGAATTGGCAAATACCACCTCTGACTGCCCCTGCCCCCATCTATTCTTTGCCTCCCGAGCCCCAGTTGATTGTTGCCCTGCATAGGAGAACAGAGCTGGAAAGTAGGTTAGTGGGGTAGGGAGGGAATGGAGACTTTATAGTATCTTTCCCCTGGAGTGGGGAAGGAATGGAAATTTTACAATAACTTTTCCCTGCCATGCCCACCAAGCCATGCCACACCCACCAAGCCATATCATGCCTACCAAGCCACACCCACAGAACCAATAGTAAAAAAAATTGAATACCACCACTGCTCACGGGCCTGATGCATCATATGCAGGCCATGCCCACCCCAGCTCTGCAAAGGCAAAAAAATATCACAATACATCATGATCCATCATGTGACGCAATTGAGTTTGACTCCTGTGAGCTAGGGCTTTTTTCAAATCCCAAAACAGATAGTGCTGACAAGGTAAAACCATAAGTAGCCAAGTTGTCATTAATTTGACTTCTTAAATTGGAAAGGAACCTATTCAGAAAGGTGAGAGGAACTTGGGACAGTTGCTTCAGCCAGAAACTAAGCTGACAAAATTTAATTGGGTCCCAAGGGAAATGTAGCCCAATTCTAGTCATGTTAGAGAATTGAAAGTTGGATAAGGAACTTCTGATAAAATTTTCAGAACTTTGATTCATTTTTTTCTAAACTAGAAGATATAAATGCATACAAGTAGCTGAGCACCATGTAGCATCACTGTTAGGAGATTGTTAGTGTTGAGGTAATTCCCCATTAGGAGAATGAGCGCATACAGGGAGACGTATAGAGAGTAGTGTTGGAATAATACACACTCAGTAGACAGATATACTGTACAGTTAATGAAGGTTTTTACTTCCAGAAAAGTTTAAGCAAAGTCCAAAATAAGCAGTTCAAAAGTCATTCACAGGTTAATCAGTCAGTTTTTCAATCCAGGGATATTCCAGTAACAAAGTCCAGTGTCAAAAACAGTTAAGTATCAGACTTACATTAAATCCAGTAATATCAGTCAATTAGGAAAAATGGAGCAACAGCAATACTCTCCAACAGAAGGAAATAAAGATACACTCTCTTCTGAGACTCAGATGAAGACAAACCAGGTTTATGGCTCCATCTTATGGCTGTTTGAGAAACCACACTCAATTGCATGCTCTTGCATTCCCTTAAAGAGACAGTATTAAAATGTTTATCCTGGTTTATATATTTCTAACCCAAATATCTGTTAGGAGACTCATATTCCTAACATTCTCCCCTTTTGGGTAATATAACATATACAACCTTACATTCTAAGTCCATAATCTTCACAGCATGCCTTATGCTTTATAGAGCCTTGGGCCTTTGTAAAATGATCTGCTATATTGTTTTCTGACATACAGTATTCTAGCTTAATCATCTTACTTTGCACACATTGTCTCACATTTAAATATCTTAAATCTGTGTGTTTCATTCTTGTTTTAACAGCAATATTTGAAGCCATCTGTATTGCTGATTGGTTATCTTTTCAAACAACAATAAGATCTGTTACATTAATTCCCATATCAATTAATAATTGCTTATACAAAACTAAATCTGTACATAATAAAGACAAACATGAGAATTCAGCCTCCATTGTTGACATACTTAGATGTTTCTGTCTAATAGATCTCCATCCAATCAATGCTTTCCCCAATAATACAGCAGTACCTGATGTAGATTTTCGTGTATTTATGTCTGTAGCAAAACTTGCTACAGTTAAATATGCAGTTAAATTCAGATCATCTTTTGGCTCCAAATACAATGCATAATGCATTGTCTGTTTCAGATATCTTAGCACACGTTTAGCAGCTTGCCAGTGCCTTTCAGTGGGCTCAGCATTAAATCTCACCAATTGATTAACACTGTATGCAATATCTGGCCTTGACCAATTACTGAGATAAGATAAACTACCAATCAAGGACTGATAAATGTTCTTATCAAAAACAGGACTTTGAACATCACTATGGCTAAACTCCTGGCTCATTGGTCTTAGCCAGCTTACAAAGTTCCATTTTATAACTTTTTAATAATTGGTTAATTTTATCTGCCTATGAAATCTTGTATCCTCCCCTAGTTCTATCTATTTTCAAACCAAGATATTGTTTGATTTCTCCTAACTGTTTTATCTTAAATTCCTTTTTTAATGGTGAAATTATCTCAGTAGCTTCTTGTTCAGTTTTGGTGATTAATGCTATATCATCAGTAAATAATAGCAATAATGAAACCATACCATTATTTTCTCTTTTAAACAAACATGGATCAGCCATGCCAGCTACAAAACCTATCTTAGTTAATTCTTTAACTATACATTGGTTCCACTCATATCCTGATTGCTTCAAACCATAAAGACTCTTTTTCAATTTCCAGCAAACATTATCAGTATTATCATTTTTGAGACCCAAAGGTTTCTTTAAATATATAGTGTGTTGCAACAGTGCATGCAGATATGCTGTCTCTACATCCAAATGATTTACAATGTATTTCTCCTTAACTGCCCACACTATGCTGCCCTTAATGTAGTAGCCTTCAGACTAGGTGCAAACACCTCATCATAGTCATTTGCTGTCTGACTGAATCCTTTTGCTACTAACCTGGCTTTATGGGTAACAGTCCCATCTACACCTGTCTTCAGTTTATATATCCATTTGCATCCTATGGCATGTTTACCTGGTGGTAACAACATTTTCGTATACATAGTTTTTTTAATGATTCTAGTTCCTTATCCATTGCTTTCTGCCAAGCAGCCTGATCCTTAGCAGGATACATTTTCAGTTCACTATAATTACTTGGAACTGTATTTACTTGGCATGCAACACTAGACTGATATCTATCAGGTGGTCGTGTTACTCCGGTTGAACATCTTGGTAATACAGGGCTTTCTGGTGGATTTTCCTGTGCCATCTGCTCCTGTTCTTCTATTTCTTGTTGTGTTTGTTCTACTACTTCCTCCTGTCCTTCCTCTTTAATGGCTATTTGGGGTGTATTGGTTTTATCTTTAGGGACTATTTGGGTGTCAATAATAATATCATTGCTGGATTCCTGTTCCAGTTTATCCCACCCAACATGCTCAAGAAATTTTGCACTAGCACTACAATAAACATGAGCTGTACCTTAATCCCAAAATCTAAATGATTTGTGGTTGGCCTCATAACCCACAAAAAATAACTTCTTAGCTCTATGTTGCCCTTTCAGTCTTACTTGTGAGGGAATATGCACTCATGCTGGAGCTCAAAATGTGTGTAAATAACTTAAATTTGGTTTTCTGCCATGCCAACGAGTGAATGGCAATTCTCCAGTTGTTGTATTTACTACATTATTTAAAACATGGTTACTATACATTATGGCTTCACCCCACAGTGTTTCAGGTAAACCTGAGTCAGATAACATAGTGCGAGCCATGGCTTGTAATGTTTGCCCTCTTCATTCTATAAACGAGTTATGTTGGTGTCTATAAAGTGCAGAACGTTTATGCTCCATACCAGCCAATTTGAGCATATTTTGGAATCTTTTGTTAACAAATTCAGTCCCATTATCAATTACTAAAGTAATTACTTTACTTTTCATTTTTTTCTCAGCAAACCTTAGCCAATTAAAGAAATGTTGGAATGTTTCTGTTTTGTTCTTCATAAGATAGCAGAAACCGTATCTTGAGTAATGGTCCATAATACTCAAAATATAACAGGCACCTCCTAAACTTGGTTTCTTAGGACCAATCCTGTCAGCAAACACAACCTCTAAATGTTCTTTGGTTTTAAACCCATTTAGTCTGTTTGCAGGAGTAACTTTACTCTTTTCTTGACTACAAGCATTACAGTGTAAATACTTGCTACAGGGTTTCAGTTTTACTCCCTCTGACAATTGAACAGTTTGATCATTTTGAAATTAATGTGCCCTAGACATCTATGTAGTAAATGTATACATTCATCATGTGGCTTAACACTGTTATAAACTGATTTAGCCATCTTCCACTGATCATCATGTATTACATATAAATCATTTTTTAAAGTAGCAGTAACACTTTTACCCTCTTTCTCTATTATACAGTTATCTCCTCTAAAGGTTACTACATAACCAAGATGAACTAAAGCCCTTACTGATAGCAAATTAAATTTCAGTTTAGGTACATATAACATAGTTAAATGTTCATTTATACAAGAACAATATGCAGTACCTTCACCTGATGCTTTCATCTTCCATCCATTTGCCAGTGAAACATGTTGTTTACTCGTGGACATCTTTACAAACCTGTTTCTATCTTTAGTAATGCACTGTGATGCTCCACTATCAACAACCCACAAATTATTGTTTACAGTTGAATGGTAGACATAACTAAACTAACATTCTTTTTGGCCTTCTGGTGTTTGCCAGTATTCTGTTGTTTTCCCTTCTTACAGAATTTAGCTATATGTCCCCTAGCCCCACAAGAAAAACATTTCCTAATAGTATAGGCAGTTGAAGATAAATCCTCTCCTTGTGGTTGTTCCTTTCTCACTTGGTCTCTATCTTGCCGTCTTCTTGCTTCTTCTAACAACCTTCCAGTTATGTCAGTCAATGTCAGTTTATCTCTGGGCAAGACTTCCAGTGAAGATACATAGTCATCATAACTTTCATCCAATGAGAAAGAATGATGTAAACTTGATGCAGCTCTGAAAATATCAATTCTTTTTCATGTAGCTCTTGAAAAGTTCTTTTCATGAAGTTTAAATGAGCTAGCATATCTCCACCTTTCAGAAGACGTGCTCTAAACAGTTTATGTGTAAGATGTATGTGTGCACCTACACTGTCACAAACATAAATCCTCTTCAAATTCTGCCAACACTTAGCAGCAGACTCTTCTCCATGAATATGGACTAGCTGCTGGTCACTCAGTGTTAGTCCAATTATACAAAGAGCTCGTTCATTGTTCTGTTTAAAGTCAGCAATCTTCTTGTCATCATCCTCATTTTCTGGATCCCAAGCATTTACATCTGGTGGATTTTGAACTACATTCCATAAAACTTCTTTATGTAGAAGTAGGCTGCATTTCATAGACCAGGAAACATAGTTTGTTCCATCCAACTGGGTTATCAGTGATAGACTTGCAGAAGTGTCTTGTGCCATCTTTACCAGGATAGTAAACCACAATTAAACAGTAAACAGCTGTCTGTATACAGTACTGTGCATTCACACTAACTCTCAGTTATCTGAGCCTGGTATGGCCTGGGCCCATAACCAGTGTTGAGGTAATTCCCCGTTAGGAGAATGAGCGCATACAGGGAGACATATAGAGAGTAGTGTTGGAATAATACACACTCAGTAGACAGATACACTGTACAGTTAATGAAGGTTTTTACTTCCAGAAAAGTTTAAGCAAAGTTCAAAATAAGCAGTCCAAAAGTCATTCACAGGTTAATCAGTCAGTTTTTCAATCCAGGGATATTCCAGTAACAAAGTCCAGTGTCAAAAACAGTTAAGTATCAGACTTACATTAAATCCAGTAATATCAGTCAATTAGGAAAAATGGAGCAACAGCAATACTCTCCAACAGAAGGAAATAAAGATACACTCTCTTCTGAGACTCAGATGAAGACAAATCAGGTTTATGGCTCCATCTTATGGCCATTTGAGAAACCACACTCAATTGCATGCTCTTGCATTCCCTTAAAGAGACAGTATTAAAATGTTTATCCTGGTTTATATATTTCTAACCCAAATACCTGTTCGGAGACTCATATTCCTAACAATCACACCCTAATTTTTAACTTTAAATATCTGCAGGGACATCGTTGTTGCAAAATTGACCTGCAAATTTAGTAGTTTGGGGGCTTTTATTAAAAATTCTTTCTGTGTAGACCAGCAGATAGAAGATTCAAGAGATAATAGACATTTAAAGAATTTTACCTGCTTGATGGGTTTGCCATGAATTATCCATCTAAATGGGACCGTAAATCATTTTCTGGGGAATAGGGAGCGCTTTTGTTGTGGACCCTGTCACAATTGTAATTCTGATATGTGAGCTGAATATGCCACATTCATGAGGATTTTGCAATTCTCATAATTCATCAAAAATGTCTCACAAATTTATCCCTTCCTGCCTTGTAAAGAGGAAATTGAAATCTCGGAAAATATTTGCATAAAGGAATTCAAGACAACCAACTAGAATAAATAACAAATTTTGTCTAAGTCCAAAGGTACAATAAAAACCAGGAAATATTTTGCTAGAGTTTTCCCATTTGATCCCTGTCAAACTTCCATATCCATAGTCCACAAACATTACAGCCTCAAATTGAGAGTTACCTATGACCTATGTGTTCTTAAATATTTTCTAGACAAATTAACACTAACACATTTAACATTAACACAATTGTACCTTCTTAAGTGATAACAATATTACAGTTATTGCCTCTTTTTATATGTTCTTTGTTTTTGCACCAAAATCAGAGAACGTCCCAAATTGCAATTATCTTCAAACTTGGTTCAATAATTCTGTAGATATTCTCAGGGTTATGAATATCAGGGCTTCAAAAATTTTAACAAAGGGTTCTCTGCCAGGTTGCTGGGTTGGCAAGGCCATGGTGGGCATGGCCAAGTCAGCTTCCTGCACCATGATGGGGGAGCATTTTTGCCCGCCCTGGGCTTCGAAGGCTTTCCTTGAGCCTCTAGGAGGGTGAAAATGGTTTTCCCCAGCTCTGGAGACTCTTTTCTTTTAGCTCTTTCCTGAATTTCCAGGAGACCCATTTTTTGCCCCCGCCCCGAGCCTCCCTGCCCACCCTACACTTACCTGCATCCAAAACAGGCCATGTGGGGACTCCTGGGAGGGTGGGCGGTGTGGGCAGACCCCACAGAGGAGTGGGATTTGGGGGTTCTCTGAACTGCACAGAATCATAGTTAGGGGTCTCCCAAACCCCTGCGAACCCCCAGCAGCCCACCCCTGGTCATGATAAATATAAAATGACTTTGAGAAGCTCCAGACCTCTACTGGATACAATATACTGTGCTTTGCATGTATGAGTGCATGATCCTCTCATGGTGCTTTTGTAGAACTAAAAATCATTTGTCCTCTGCTCTGACAACCTAAATCCCTTGGAAAGGAAAATGCTGAAGTTTTTAAATTCTTTGCCTTGCAGTCTGAAACTCCAGAAGAGCATAATTACCATGCAACTACATCATCCCCAAAGGCAATAATTGAAAGAATTTCTGGTGCATGGAAAATGAGATTCAGGTCTATGAAGAAATCTGATGGGATGCTCACAACCCAGATTCTTTAAAATATAATCTGCTCCTTCTGTCTTTCGCCTGCTCATGTTGTTTATTCAGAAAGATTTAGGGCAGGCTGAAAGTAAAGAGGTCCAATAATGGGAATTGATGTAAGTGACAGGGAACTCAGAGGACCAGGAGTCTAAGTGTCTGCAACATGACACAATGACATTAATTGTGCATCATGTATCAGAGATATGCATATTGAGAGTTGGTGTCTCTCCTGGTACAAGATAAAACTTCAGTGAATGGTATTATTTTTCTAATTTGTATATCGAGGACTTCACTGATTTCTCATCATTTAAATATGAAAAATTAGACAATAGCTAGGTAAAAACAAAAGAAAGAAATATCCAAAAATGAAATTGTTATATCAGCTAATCTTGGTACTGAAGGAGTGCTCAGGTTAAGTGGAACTAAATATACAGTTATTTCTTTAAAAACAGAAGATATTATTTATGGATTTTTGAAATGCAAAAATGTTGAAACTAGGTGAACCTGAAATTACAGGAAAAATTGGGATGGGTAAATCCAAAAATGCAGGATATCAGCTAAAAGGATTTTGTTTATTGATAATATTTGCAATAAGCTATCTCAAAGCAAAGTCTCAGACATTCAGAGATTGCTATTTGGGCAAACTAATGATAAAATTGGAAACAGAAGATAGAGAAATACAATTTAAGATAGATTATGGAAGCAGCAGAAATTATCGTGGTCAAATGAGTGAATTAAACTTAGAAAATTAAAGAAAGTGATTCTGCCTAGCAAGATTTACAGGAAATACAGTCAGAATATAAGAAAGAGAAGCTGAGGAGCTTTGAGAAGAGAGAAGAAATGCCTTAAAAACCAAAGTGGGGAAAATATTTCTCAGATTGTAAAACAGAAAAGATCCCATGACCCTTCACAGCAGCTAATCATGTTAACCATGACACAAGGGGAAAGCATTGGACAACCTTGAGGTGGCAAGAGGGGGAAGTGATGAACTCATGACATCATCTTGACATCATCATGCAAATGAAACAGTTTGTTTGTGTCAGAAGTCATGTTGCAAGTAGACAATTGCATGGTAATGTCATAATGTCCATGACTTGATTTTGATATCATTACAGCTTGTTACAAACGTATTATAGTCCCTGCTCCCTCTTAAATTTTCCAAGAATTCCTTCAGGCTCTTATTCATTCCTTTTTCAATAACCCAATTCAGAAATCATCATTTCATTATTTTTTCCCATTTTCAATAAAACATTCACAAAGTGTTTCTAATCTTTTCGAAAAGTAAATATTGTTTTGTCAGTTTTGCCTCTTTTGCCATTTCCTTTCCTCCATTGTGAGTGTTTCACTATTTTTTTCCCCATCGGAAGAAGAAATCAAGGCTATCATTAGAGAAAAGGATTAAAAATTATTTTGGGATGATCAGGAAATTTAATATTAAGGCAAAACTGCCCAAGAGTGCTAATATTTGAGATCTAGTAAAATTAAATTAAAAGAAGATGATGGACATATCATAGTGAAACCTTTTATAAATGGTTTCTAGAAATATTTTCAGAGAGAGAAAAAATTCAGGAATTAATTCTACTAGGAAGTGTGGTGACAGATTAAAAACCAGCTGTCAAATAGCAAAGCACCAGGCAGCAGCAGAATTTCCGTTTAGCTAGCTAAAAGTAAAGAGATTAGAAGAACTAATTATTAAAATTAATAAAAGGAAAATGAAAAAAAAATATGGGGTAATGTTCAACATTAAGAAGACAAAGGTAATGTTAACTACCATGCTTTGGAATTTCATGGTTGATGATGAAGAAGTGAAGCAAATGGTTTCTTTCCTTTGGATCAGGATTAAGTCATTTTAACAATAATGTAAAATGCACAATGTGCTGGAGAAATAACAAAGAGATTAATCCTAGGGAGGAAGGGAATGACAAATTAAGTCAGGTCAAAAAGAATAAGAACATTTCTATGACAGCTATGCCAGAATATCTAAAACAATGGTCTTTCCCATGGTAATATTCAGCTGTGAAAGCTGAACATTGAAAAGATATCAATGGTTGTCATTGTGACATTGTTAAGTTTTAATAGATGCTTTTGAAGAATGGTGTATCTATTGTGAGCCAGCCACAGGTTTTAGATCAGGACAATATACAAATTGTTTTATGAATGCAAGAAATAAAAAGCAGGAAAATATGTGATTGAATGTAATAGATTGGATTCCAGGAAGGAAGGCGGCCTATTCTAGAGAATAAGAGGCAACTCAGTCTGGATATTATGTGTGAGAAAAGAAGGTAAAAACAGCCTCTTCACGGAGCATATTGTAACTGCAGATAGTAGAATTCTCAGACTGGCTAAATTTTTTTTTTTTTCTGTAGATGTGAAACAATGAAGAATCGCCTTGTGTGTTTCTTGGTTTGGGGCCTGACAACCAGAGGTGGTATTCAGCAGGTTCTGACCAGTTCTGGAGAACTGGTGGCGAAAATTTTGAGTAGTTCAGAGAACCGGCAAATACCACCTCTGACTGGCCCCACACCCATCTATTCTCTGCCTCCCAATTCCCAGCTGATCGGCTGCGTCTTTTGTTGCCCTGTATAGGAGAATGAAGCTGGAAAGCAGGTTAGTAGGATGAGGAGGGAATGGGGATTTTGCAGTATCCTTCCCCTGCCACTCCCACCAAGCCATGCCATGCCATGCCCACCAAGCCACACCCACAGAACCAGTAGTAAAAAAAATTGAATCCCATCACTCCTGACAATATATTAGTTTCCAGAACTAATGGTTAATGTTTATGGTCATGAGGTGCACTGAAGATAGTGTTTGATTTGGTTGTATGAGGTGCAATGACAATAAAGTAAAGTAAAGTAAACTAATATATGGATCCCTTAATAGGCACAGAAATGGAATTCAGACACCATGAAACCATTGATGGTTTGGTTATCCAGTCTTATGTGGATATTTCAGAATCCAATGTTCATGCATACTGCAAAGCAATTCTCTAAACTAGAAAAAACTTTAATATTTCTTTGAAAACAGGAATGAAAGAAACAAAATTTCATCTCATAAATTCAGAGTCTGATGAACAGACAAGAGAACCAAGCAACAATTATGTTGCTCGTTTCTACAATATAAAAAAGAATATATGAAAGAGAATAGATCCTCAAAAAAGATTGTAAAACTGCTAAGACAGAATCTCTATTCTGAAAATAAACAAGAAGATGCTTTCATTTGGTTATTTTGGATGAAGGGGGGTTATTACAGATGAAGATTCTCTATATAGCAAGAACTCAATTTGAATGACATTCTTTACAGAGCTAGGAAAAAAACAGACATTTATTTATTCATTTGCTCCCAGATTATGAGCTCCATGGTTGTATTTTTAATCCATTTTTCCATATTTGGTTTTATGTCCTTCTAGCTGAATGAAAATAGATTCACAGAAATACTAAGGTATCTCTCAAACCAGTAGTGGGATTCAAACTTTTTTACTACCGGTTCTATGGACATGGCTTGGTGGGCTTGGCAGGGGAAGGATACTGTAAAATCTCCAGTCAGAGCTGGGAGTCCACTACTGTCCCAGAGTCCCAGAGTCCCAGAGCTCGGAGTGCACTACTGAGTCCAGTAGTGGACTCAAAATGTCCACAATTGGTTCCCCAGACCTGATCAGAACCTGCTGAATACCATCTGTCTCAAACCCTATTGCATCAAAGATCAGAATAAATTGAGGCAGTACCTGTTTGCCACTTTGGTGTGGTTAACTCTTGAAATGTCAGTTTTTCCCACTTGATGGTCTGTAGAAAAATATCACCAGTACTAATGACACAATTGCTCGGGGAATAAATCTTAAGTTAGGTTTTAGAGCTGAGAAACTGATTCATCTTCAATTACTCTGGTTGTAAAAAGTTATATCATAGATCAGAATAGAGCTGGAGAGGGTCTTGGAAATCTTCTTGTCCTACCCCAGCCCAAGCAGAAGACCCACAATTTGAGACAAGTGGCTGTCCAGTCTTTTCACCCACAACTTCTGAAGGCAAGCTGTTCCAATGGTTAATTGTTCTCACTGTTAGGAAGTTTCTCCTTAATTCTGGGTTGTATCTGTCCTTGATTAGTTTCCAGCCATATCACCATCTATCCACACCACATTATGACAGCACATATCACATTAGTTCCCATATCACAGTGGCTATAAGAAACTTGAGTGTGTAAAAGGTTATTTTTAAGATTCTGCAAAACCACTTTTAGTAAGACTATAGAATAAAGGCCAGTGAGTAGAATATGTAAAGCACTGGGTGAATTTGTTATTGAAATCTCTTTATGGCTTAAATCTGAAGTGTTTGGAATCAAGGACAGTTCCTATATGGAGTACTAAATAGACTCTAATGTTTTTTTCCCCTTCTAATCCATTAATTTTAGCTTTTATATCTGTTAGCAACTGTATTGCTTAGCTCTTTCATGTAGATTTTGCAAGGTCTAAAATGCCATTAATGAAACATGACTTATAATAGCAATATCCCCTGACAGATCAAAATTGCAAATAGAAACACTCCAATGCTACTTAGGGGCATCATATTATTGCAATTACTCCTGCTTTTCATAATATCTGAATAAATATACATTTTATTAACTTTTCCTTTGTGATTTCCCTCGTGGGTACAGATTGTTGTATAAATGCTTTGTTGCAGTATTTGTTGCTTCAGAGAACATTCACATCTGAATTAGCTCCAGTTTAATCAATTAAATTAATCAAAAATTGCTTCAGACTGAGTTTCAGACTCAGGAAATAAACAAATAAAGGATATAAAGACAGTTACCAAATTAGGGTGTGTGTGTGAATATAAACTTTTATTTCTTTCTATTTTCCATTATTTCTATTTGTAGCTGATTTTTTCCCATTTCCCCATCAATTTGATGTTTTAATAATTGTTCTCATATCCTTGTATTTTCCTACTGTATAAATTTGTTCATACAACTATGGAGCAGTGGTTAAAGTCAGAGATATCTGCAGGACCTGGTGCTTTTAGCAAAATGACAAAACACCATTACATTCTCATGATACATGCTCTCCCTTTTTTCTTTGTTTCTCACACCATCACAACACCCATACAGGAGGTGAAACTTTTGTCATTGTTCGCCCTTTTCTCCTCCTTTTATCACAGGGGTGTCAAGCTCAATTTCATTGAGAGCCGCATCAGGATTGTGTTTGACCTTGGCGGAGGGGGACATGGGGTATGCTAGGATGGGTGTGGCCAACTCAGTGTCACTTGTGTTGGGGTGCCTGTGGAGGCTTGAGCAGAGAAAATGGGCTCGCAAGCTCCATTTTCAGCTGCAACAGCCTCCTGCTACCCTCTGCCAAAGAAAACAGAGTTCTTTTGCTATTTCCAGGGTGGACCAGTGTGCCAGAACTAAGTACCCCATGGGCCAGATCTGGCCCCCGGGCCTTGAGTTTGACACCCTTGTGTTATCATCTCTGGTCAAGATGTTTAGTCCAGGGTTGTTCAACTTAGCAACTTTAGAACCTGTGGACTTCAATCTCCAGAATTGTACAGCTAGCCATTGGGAATTCTGGGAGTTGAAATCCACACATCTTAGAATTGCTATGGTTGAGAAACAGTGATCTAGAATGATGGATTGCATGTTCAAACCTATTCTTGGCTATGAATACTGTGGTCTCCATCTTTTACCTCAACTTACCCTATAAGTTTGTAATGGTGTGAAAAATTAAAGCAAAAAAAAACCCATTATGCCCATCCCCTAGTTAAGAGAAGCTGAGAACTGTGTAGTCCAGTCTATCAGAGTCTGCTTTTCCTTTTGTAGATGTGTTATCTTCTGATTAATCTCTATATATTTCCTTTGTTTTTTCAAATATTTAAACACATAGATGCCTTCTCAAGTCTATTCCCATATTATCTTTTTTTATACTATTGATTGCAGATCCTTCATTTTTCTCCTTTATGGCATTATTTTGCCACAATAATCCCAGAAATACCAAATTGGTTGTTCTTTCCTCCCTATGATCCTTGGGAGCAAGGAAGAAATAAGAGGTCAGTTTCACAAATACAAAGCGATGGTGTACCCATGTTGCAATTTAAAGTTTATTTTTTAATGAGGAAAGGGAACTTTGCAATAGCGGGGACAAAGGCTGAGAGAACAATGGGAGCAGGTCTCATTCAACCTGATCAGAACTTGATAAAGAAGTCCATTGAGAGATTAGGAACAGAATGGAGCCTGGGTTCTATTTATTGACTCTCCAGACCATCCTTGGATCAAAGGTAAGATTATTAGAAGGTGCAGTTGGTGAAAAGCAGAGAACACAGCAGCCTCAAAGCCCAGGATACATGGTCTTCATAGGGCAGTGACCATCAGTTGATGGAGAAGGGGTGGTCCAGGCCTTACAGCCAATCAGAACTGGAGCTTCGACTAGAATGGAAATTAGTACTGAAAACCATCCCATCTGAAGGTCTTTAGGCAGAAACAAGCAGTTTTGAACAGAAGTGGGAAGCCAGGCAATGGGATGGGAGGAGGAAGAATATGTGATCATTGATCCCTGCATGCCAGAAATGGTGAGCGGCCCCTACTGGCCATGGGCCAAGCAGAACTGTAGATTTGCCCTCAGTTATATACTTTCCTTAAGCCCATGTCACACTGAACCAACGGATGCAAAGAGGATGTAAAACGGACAAAAAACCTTGCCATCTGTTCGAAAACACGATGTACTCACTGCCTCCGTTTGGCTTCCTCTCTGTCCATCCAGCATCCATTTACGGACGTTTCATCCGCTCCAAAAGTTTTGGGCTGCCCAAAACTTTTGTGCAGAAAATGTATCCAGTTCATCCGTTCTGCATCCTCTACACATTCGCTAGGCATCCGTTACGCATCCGTTACGCATCCGCTATATCCGCTAGGCATCCGCTATGCATCCACGGAACTCCATCCGCCTGGACACTGGGAGGAAGTGGAACGGATGCAGAACGGATGCAGAATGGATGCCTAGCGGATGCAGAATGGAAACAAAGCGTTTAAAACGGAAAAAACATTCGCAGAGGGGACCTATCTCGGATATTAAGGATGTCTAGAGGATGCCTAGAGGATGCCTAGAGGATGCCTAGTGGAAAACCTATACTGCCTATAAAAAGGGGGAGCAACTCGCCTGCATCTCACTTTCAGAACAGCAGCCCAGCAGTGCAGACCTCTGCAGCCTTCATCTGGCTCTTCCTTTTCCACAACATCCAGTCATGTCCACCGTAGATTGCAACAAAGTCCTTTCGGCAGCCACCATCGTTCTGCAACAGTGTGAAGCCATCTGCAGGCTCTGTGAACTCTACTGTGAGAAGAAAAGGAGGCACCCAAAAAGAGTCTGGATCCGAAGATGGTTCACCAGAAGAGCAGAGGACAGACTGTACAACAAGTTGATGGTGGAGCTCAGGAACGAAAACACTCGTGCATTCCAAAACTTCATGAGGATGCCTCCAGCCATGTTTGATGAAGTTGTGCAGCGGCTGACACCCAGGTTGACTAAGCAGAGCACCAGCTTCCGCCCCAGCCTGGAACCTGGGCTCAAGGTGGCACTGACGCTGCGCCACCTGGCTTCAGGGACCTCCTACAGGAGCATGCAGTACGGCTGGAGGGTGCCATCCAACACCATCAGCATTGTGGTCAGAGAAGTGGTGCAGGCCATCATCGAAGAATACAAGGAGGAGCTCCTCCAGTACCCCTCCACTGAAGAAGGATGGAAGAAAGTTGCAGAACAGTGGTATCAGAAGTGGAACTTCCCCCACACCGTTGGAGCCATAGATGGGAAGCACGTGGCCTGCAAAGCTCCAGCCAAGTCGGGGTCCACTTATTTCAAATCCAAGGGATTCTTCAGCATCATCCTCTTCACCATGGTCGATGCTGACTACAAGTTCATGTACATCGATGCTTCAGACAATGGCTCATCTTCAGATGCCCAGGTATACAACGCCAGTCACCTCAAGGAGGCGCTGGAACGCAACCTCATCGTGGGCTTCCCAGATCCAGAACCCCTGCCCAACGACACACAAGATGTGCCCTACTTCATTGTGGGGGATGACGACTTCTCCCTCACAACCTACCTCATGAAGCCCTACACCTCCAGACTCCTCACCCGTGAAGAGAGGATCTTCAACTACAGGCTGTCCAGGGCAAGGCGGGTGGTGGAGAACGCCTTTGGCATCCTGGCCAACAGGTTCCAGGTACTTCTCACCACCATGCAGCATTGCCCAGAGACCATGAGGAGGATCATGGAAGCTTGCTGCATCCTGCACAATCTCATGCGCACCCGCTACCCAGTCTTGCAGAACAGGCTCGTGGACCTCCAGCAAGGCAATGGGGACATGGAGCCTGGGGAATGGAGGCAAGGGCGAAACCTGATAGACACTATGGATGTGCAAGGCCCCAACAGAGCCTCACGTGAAGGGAAGAAGCAGCGCAACCTCCTGAGACAATGGTGCAACTCCCCAGCTGGAGCAGTGGAGTGGCAAGACAGGATGGTAGATACTTAATGGATGCTTCCTTCAGCCTGTCTCATCGCACGGATGAGATTGGGCCATGTATGTTTGGTTGGCCTACAATGAACAGGGCGTTTAATAGAGAGTTGTGTTTATGTTGACATGTGTGGATAATTATTACATTATTATTGATAATAAAGGGCCATAGGTGTGGTACCTGGGAGGGTGGACCATACAGTCCCACTATGCTTGCACTGGAGGTTTATCTATCCAACAGCTATTACCCATCCCAAAGGTATCCCTGCCCATCCCACTGCTATCTCAACCTATCCCACTGCTATCTTAACCCATCCCACAAGCATGCAAAGGCTTAAACCATTTCTAAAAGTTTCCAGCAAGACTTTATTTAAAAAAAAAAAGAAATGAAGCAAGTGTGTGAATCAAAAATAGACTTTATTAACAAGAAGCTATAAGACAAAAATGAGTCTCTGGCACTCCTCTTGGTCGCTCAGTCTCAGGGGTCAAGGGTGCAGGTGCTGTGGAGGTGGCTGGTGCTGGAGTGCATGTCATCAGCTCCTCCAGAAGCAGAAGCAGCAGAAGCCCCAGCCCCAGAAGAGCGAGCCCGTGCTGCAGAAGCCCCAGCAGAAGCAGAGTGAGGGCCAGGGGGCAGGATAGTTACCCTGTCCCTCTTGCATGGGCTGGCAGCAGATGGCTGAGGCTTGCTGTGCTTCCGCATGGTTGTGGGGTTGCTGGTTGGCAGGGAGGCTGGCAGGAACCAAGGCTTGCAGGGAGGCAGGCACCAAGGCTTGCAGGAAGGCTGGCAGGCAGGCTGGCAGGCAGGCAGGCACCAAGGCTGGCAGGCAGATATGAACCAAGGCTGGCAGGAAGGCAGGCAGGAAGGCAGGCAGCAAGGCTGGCTGGCAGACTGGCTGGCAGCAAGGCTGGCAGGCAGGCAGGCAGCAAGGCTGGCAGGGAGGCTGGCAGCAAGGCTGGCAGGGAGGCTGGCAGGGAGGCTGGTAGCAAGGCTGGCAGCAAGGCTGGCAGCAAGGCTGGTAGCAAGGCTGGCAGGCAGACATGCAGGCAGGGCAGGCAAGGCAGCCAATCCGTCCGGCAGCAGGTCTTTCCTCTGAATGGTGACCTGCTTCCGAGCTGCTTCCGTTATATCCACGGGGCTGATTCAATGCATCCTCCACGCATGCGCAATTAACGCCAGGCATCCGCTAGGCTTCCGCTCTGCATCCACTTTGCATCCACTGTGCATCGGCTGTTCATCTGCTTCATCCGCTTGGCGTCCGTTCTGCATCCATTGTATCCGTTCTGCGTCCACTTCGCTGAGACCCCCCGGAAGCCCTGTGGATGTGCCATCTGCTCCCATCCGCTTCCATCTGCTAGGCTTCCGTTCCGCATCTGCTTTGCTTCCGCCCTGCATCCTCCCCGCGTCCGTGTTATCCGCTCCGGTTATGCAAATTTTAGCCCCTTTTGAGAGCGGATAACAACGGATGGAACATTTTGCTCATCCGCTGTGTCCTTTTTGCATCCGTTGGGCAGTGTGACATGGGATTTAGGAAAGGAAAATCCTGGTTTGTGACTGAGAGAACACGCTTCATGTACTGAAACCAATTTTGAAGAGAATTAAGCTGTGGGCATTGGTGGAATTCAAAAATCAAAAGTAATTATTCCTTTTTTTGTTTTGCTTTGCAGATAAGGATATTTGGATTCAGTCCTCCTTTGCTATTATTACAAAGGCCTGCTTGATCTATTACTATCCTCACTTGCAATCCATTCTATTCTGTACTTTTTAAAAGATAAAGCATGTCCTCAGATTTATCACTAGGGCTGTGGAGGAATATTTGGGGGCTAAACAATTGCAGCTTAAAGCCAGCTTCATCTTTTGGCCTTCAGAGCTGAGTCACTCCACTGTATGATTTTTCACCTCAACAGATATTAGTATTTGGATTTATGAAATCTACTTGGGACAATTCAGCTTAGCCTTCATGACAGCTTTGCACACTGGAAATAAGACAATTCTAGTTGGGATGAGGTAGCAACAGCCTTGTTAAGATACTTCAGGTTATTTTATCTGGCAGCTCTAATAGTTGATTGAGGTTTCTAGATATGCGCAAAAAGCTTTGGCTGCTGTTAGAACTGCCAAAAGACTGCCAACTCCAGGGTTAGGATTCAAATTTTTTACAACCAGTTCTGTGGCCATGGTTTAGTTGGTGTGTGTGGCTTGATGGTCATGTGACTGGTTGGGTGTGGCCAACTCAATTTCACTCACATTGAGGCATGCATCTCCTCGCCTGGCCTCTAATGACTGTGGGGATGCTGCAACAATTGTAAGTGTGAAAAACAGTAAGAAGTCACTTTTTTCAGTGCCATTGTAACTTTGAATGATCACTCCACACAAGCAAAGTACCAGCAAAGGAGGAAAAAAAAAACCTCCAGAGATGTTCCTGAGACAGGAAGTCCAGTTCTGCCAAGAATGTAATAAGGGTTAACGGAGAGGCAGTTTCTGTAAGCAACACCAGAATGTTTCCTTCCTGCCTTCCTTACAGGATTAAGCCAGTAATTTCTTCTTTTTTTTTTTTTTTAAGAATTTTATTAATTTTCTACAAACAGACATAACATACAAAACATTAAAAACATCTACTCTCATATATACTTCCGGTGTGTCGGTTGGTTCATCAGTTTTGTGCATTCATTTTATAGTCTCAATTACAGTTATATTACATAACCACTCATATTGTCAATCCATATCCTAATATTACCAAAAAGAATCAAAATAAAGTCTTTTTCTGACTATACTGTTAATCATTCATGCTTTGTGAGATAACAATACTTCAAACATTTTATTCTATAACAAATCATATAGTCATAACAAATCAATCCTAAAAACCCTTCATATATATAATACTAATGCTCTATTATTGTATTTTATCATCTAACCATTGATAAAAAAGATCCCAAATTTCATAAAATTGTTTATCTTCTTGCTCTCTAATTTCAAATGTCAATCTACTCATCTCAGCACATTCCAATATTTTCTTAATAATTTCTTCCTGCAATGGTATTTTCTCATTCTTCCAATTTTTAGCAAATACAATCCTAGCCGCTGTTAATACATTTACAATCAAATATTTCAAGTCTTTATTATATATATCAGGTAAGATTCCCAATAAAAAGATCTCTGGTTTCAAGTCTATGTGTTTTTTTGTCATTTTTTCCAACCACATGTGAATTTTAGTCCAATATTTTCTGGCATCCTCACAAGTCCACCACATATAATAATATGAGCCAGGTATCTGATGACATTTCCAACATTTTTCAGATTTGTTCTTGAACATTCTTGCTATTCTTGTCGGGGGGAAGTGCCACCTGTAAAACATCTTATACAAGTTTTCTTTATATGCTATTGACATTGTCATTTTATAATTTTGAGACCACAATTTTTGCCATTGCTTTAAATCAATCCCATATCCAAAATTCTTCCCCCAAGCAATCATAGTTTCTTTAACTTGTTCTTCCTCTAGCTTAATTCCCAATAAATAATCATATAATTTTTTAATCACTTTCTCATCAGTACCCATCAATATCTTATCTAAATCAGTCTGTTTGTCATAAAATCCTTCCATTTTAAAATCTTCAACATGTCTTGAGTGTATTTGCGCATATGAAAACCAATTCATCCTTATACCTTGTTCCTCTAAGTTTTGGATCGATTTAAGTCCACCCTTTTCATCCAACAGTTCCCCATATCTAATTGTTTGTTCCTTTTTATAGATCATAGGATAGGAAAATGCTTCAATAGTCGATAACCAAACTGGAATTTTCAGGTAACATTGTTTTTTTATCTTCTCCCAATTTAACCACAAAGACTCCCGTGTATAATGTCTTCTGAAATACCCCTGTGTTTTAGTTCCCTTGTACCATAAAAAAGCATGCCAGCCCAACAGTAAGTCATGTCCTTCTAATGTCAACAATCTATGCTTTCTTAATGTTATCCATTCTTTGACCCACATCAAACTTGCAGCTTGATAATACAGTTCCCAATTAGGCAGGCCAAAACCTCCTCTAATTCTAGCATCTTGCAAAAGCTTCAACTTTATTCTCGCTCTTTTACCTTGCCATATAAACTTCAACATGATTTTATTTCAATCTTCAAAGTAGTCTTTTCCAAGTCTAATTGGTATTGTTTGAAAGAGAAATAAAATTCTAGGTAAAATATTCATCTTAATTGTTGAAATTCTCCCTATTAATGATAATTGTAAATTTTCCCATTTCTTCAAATCTGTAATTATCTTTTGTTTGAGTTTAATATAATTATTCTCTTTTAATGTGCTACATCTTGCTGTCAAATATATCCCCAGATACTTAACCTTATTTGTAACTTGGATTTTCAAAAGATCTGTCAGTTCTTCTCTTTGTCTCAATAACATGTTTTTTGTCAAAATCTTTGTTTTATCTTTATTTATTTTCAAGCCAGCCATCTCACCATATGTCTCTATCTTTTCCAATAATTTTGGAGCGGTTTCTAACGGGTCTTCCAGAATAAAAGCTAAATCGTCAGCAAAAGCTTGTAGTTTAAATTCTTCCTTTTTAATTTTCATTCCTTTTATACTTTTGTCATCTCTAATATTTCTATTCAACACTTCCAAAGTCAATACAAATAACAAAGGAGATAGGGGACATCCTTGTCTTGTGCCTCTTCTTATATTAATAAGATCTGTAAACTCTCCCTCCACCATTACCTTTGCTGTCTGTTTATTATATATGGTTTCTATTGCTTGAATAAATTTTCTGGCAAAACCCATCTGTTCCAATAGTAATAACATAAATCTCCAGTTCACATTGTCAAATGCTTTTTGAGCATCTAGGAATATCAAAGCCATTTGTTTCTCAGGATGAGCCTCATAATATTCCAAAGTATCCAAAATTACTCTCATATTGTCTCTAATTTGTCTCTTTGGCAGAAATCCATTTTGATCTGGATGGATAAAATTATTTAAATATTTTTTCAGTCTTTCTGCTAAAATTGAAGCAAAGATTTTATAATCTGCATTCAATAAGGAAATAGGTCTATAATTCTTAATTTGCAACGGGTCAGCCTCTTCTTTTAGAATAAGTGTAATATAAGCCTCTGACCATGTTTTGGGTGTCATCTTCTTTAACATAACTTCATTCATAACTTCTAACAATGGGATGCTCAATGATTCTTGAATTTTTTTATAGAATTCTGCCGGAAGCCCATCTGGACCTGGTGCTTTCCCATTATTTTGTCTCTTAAATGCTTCATTTAATTCCATCATTGTTATATTGCTTTCTAACATTTCTTCAGTCTCTTTAGGTATCTTCGGTAAGTTAACATTCTGTAAATACTGTTTAATTTTTT
>BLBF01000032.1:11586592-11653605 GCA_015471245.1 Laticauda colubrina | reverse complement strand
TAGTATTTCACCTAAAACAGTTAGGGTGAACAATGTTATCCCTAACAGCTTTTAATAAAATGTATCAGCCAGAACATTTTCCTTTCAAAGGAAAAATATAGTTGCAAAAGATGTAATCGAAGAGGGCAAAAAATATTTGGAAATAAAAAAATGCAGATAAAATACAGATCCGTTTTGATTATTTTAAAAATGGAAATGAATGAAGAGGACTATATGGCAAACTTCCAGCAAACTTAATATACTTAAGGATAAAAGTGACAAAATTATTTGGAATAAGATTGAATTTATGAATTGCTGGAAGTAGTGTTTTAAAGAATTATATAATACAATTAATATTCTATGAATAAATTTTGCTAAAGTTATGATCTAAGCAAAAATAAATGACAAGTTATAAATGTTCAGAGAATGTTGAAAGTGCCAAGGTATATATGACGTAACTACAAAAATGTTCAAACACCGGTGTGGTTTCAGAAGTAGATGTACTGTTTCTTTAATGAAAGTAATTTCTTTATCATGAGGTTTGACCAGCAAACATTATTTCATGTTTCTACCTAGATTTTCTCTGGCCCTAATTACTGGAAGTATTCCATAATTATTTTACTTTACATGTGCCTATGTTTTTTCTTTCCATTTTTCAAGGGACAAAATAGAAGGAATAAAGGTGCCAGTTACTGGGTTGTATGTTAAGTATGCCTGAAATATTGGGTGACATTTGATTGAAAGGATATGAGAGGTGATGATGATAAACATATCTGGCACCTTAAACTTATCAAAACATTTGCTAGGATCACCACATACGATGTAAACTTTCATCAGAGTTAACCTGCAAGAATTGGACTGAAGATTGCTTTCATGCAGCATTGATATTTAAGCCAACTGCTGCTTTGTTTGTTTGTTTGTTTGTTTATTTATTTGATTTGTCAATCACTTACAAGATAATAGGTATAAGTATAAACATAGTTATGAATACATGAAATGGATACATATAAGAAAAATAAAAAGAATCAATAGGACAGGGAGATCTGGGCAGCTTCTTTTTATGAAATCTAGAGTTCAGTTGCTGAGAACATTCAATAGGTGAGGAGGATAATATTTGCTTGGTATAAATACTCCACTGAGTCAAATTGACATTCCTTTACCCCAAAGGCTATTGTTTAAATTATTTTTTCTTTCCTTGAGCATTTAGTGGCAGATAGCAGTGAAAGCAGCGGAAGAGTTTTGGGAGAAGGGAAAGGAAACTCAATCTTTGAGCTAGCTGAGGAATTCTGGAAAACCAAGTCCATGCATCTTAAAGTTGCCAAGATTGGGAGCCTCTGCTTTAGAGTAGTCCTATTCCTGTGACTGTTGAAGAAACTCACTCTCTAGTGAGTGAGTGACTGGGTCTTGGGTTGTATAGTAGACGAGTATACCATATTCTTTTTCTGTTTCTGCTAGAAGGTTAGAAAAGTACTGAAACACTCATTTGTTGAATTAGAGTTTTCAACTATTACATTTTCAGAAATCAAAGTCGTGTAGATAATAATTGCTGAAGAAATCCCACTGATGCTTCTTTCAGTCTGTTGCAAAGTACTAATATTCAGGAGCTATGCATCTTTTATTGTTTGCCAAACATCCCCAGAAACTGAAAGAGTGGGACATGCAAAAATCTTTTATGTCATTTGTTAGGTCGCTTCTTTCTTCTTTGATTCTGTAGAATATGGACAAAATCTGAAGACATGACTTATTGTTAGGTTTAACAACATCTAAGAACAACTTTGGATAAGCTCTTGCAAGCCAAAATAATAAAATGTAAAAATGTATAACAGGAAAAATGCAGGTTCAAAAAATGTGCATTGTATAAACCAAATGGCCCTTTCATTCCCAACCTTATTTTGGTACAAAGTCTTCCAAAGTATTTCAAAGAATTGTTACCTTTTAATGTTTTTTTTTTCCTTTTACAAGTATAAATGATCTGCCTTTCTTGCTTTCTATCCCTCTGCAGAACTCTTTGATGAACTGGGTATCATTTGAAATTATTCTTCCAAGTATAATGTGCTATTCACAGAATCCTTTTCTTCCCATTATGCAAAGATATCTTTGCATAGTCAAAGTAGTAACCACAACTATTCAACGTGTATTTGCCCACCTGTAGCTCTGAATAACATGCATTTTTAAATTCAAAACACAACTGAAGAAAAGAAGAAACCGGATGAAGTTGTAGCAAGTGAAGAACGGAGCAAATATCATCACCACTGGGTTATCTATTCATCAGCATTTCTGTATATCTTGCTGTTCTTTGTACCAATGTAATGCTGAAGGACAGTTCTACTATTTTAACAAGAGTAAGTTTACTTCACTGTCTTAATTAATGATAAACAATTTGACCCAAGGGAACTATATTTGAAATTAACAATTGAAATATTTCTAATTGAAATGAAAATGCCAATGTAGGTAATGGTGTCTTCTCTATTTTATAAGGAGAATCTAATACAAGCTTTAGAATAGCTTTAATTGGCATGAATGAAATTTATTGTATTATTTACTGAACTACCTGGTCCTACATCTTACTATCTCATGTTTTGTCCCAAATTATTGTTGAAAGCAGTAAAACAGTTACATACAGGTGTTCTGAGAGTGAGATGGGTGGTATTTAAATTTGACAAATAAATAATAAACAAAATACTTTGGTTCCTTATGGTTTAGTCATAAAAGCAATGACAGCTTGAAATTAAAGTTCATCAAATATCTCAATATTTTTCAAAGTATGTCTTATCCATTTCCCCCTGGAAACTATTTGCAGGTAAATATATTTGTCTGAGTATTTGACCCAGTCCACATCCCTGATATGAATCAGACAGTGAGCTGTTTGTATTCAGATCACTAAAGTTTGAGGAAATACAATCATGCAGCCAAAGACTGAATTGACTTAATCTGTCCCAATAGCAATAGAAACCAGTAATAACGGCACCTGTTGAATACTGTGAAACGTTTGTTAATTATTTGCCTGAATTGTTCCCAAGAAGGGTCTGCCACCTTCTGAAGCAAAAGTGTCAGGAACTGCTGAGAAAATCCTGACAGCTATTTTGGGGATTTGAAAAAAAGATATTATTAAAGGCTCTGTTAAGAGTCTTTAATTGCCAGAATGGATAAAATTGGAATAGAATAAATCAACTGGAAGATTGTGGTAAATCACTGGATCTTCATATCTTCACATTGGATCTTCACATTTATAAGTAATTTATTCAAACGAGTTAAGACTTTCCAGAATAAAATATGCCTTTCAAATCTCATTCTTGTTGGACTAATCTAGATGACTTGAGGTTTATGAAGGAAGCCAAAAAAAATCAACTATGCTGGAAGAAGGTAGATAATGGGAGTGCCAGGTTCTTCTTTTTGTAAAAGAAGTTCCTCAGATCTGCCATAATAATGAACATTTCCACATGACCTACTCTACGTGGTAATCAGATAAGTGGATAAAATGCCTTGTTAAGTTTTTCTATTATTCTACTGAAGAAATACAACACCGAAAAATGTTAAAGCAAGAAATATTGCTTGAGGGAAGAATCTTCAATAGTTCATTGGTTTTCCCAACACACTTGTTCTGAAATTATCAAAGGGGATTCAGAAATCATTCATTATTCGGTGGAACCCAAAAAATATCTCATTACTTTAAGCTCTGGTAGAAGTAAGAGGGTTTCCTTTATCCTCCCCTTTCTACCCCTTTGTTATTATTTGTATTCAGGCTATAATATTTCTTTATTTTGAAGGCTTAATTATAATTTTTATTGACTTTTCTATGAATGTATTTACAGGCAGGGCAAGACTAGATTTTAACAGTGGCTTGGGCCTCTTAATTCAAGGACATCTTTCCAACAATAGCATACTCTGCTCAGACTGAATTTAGACAATGTCAGTTTTCTGATAATAACAGATTTATAATTGATGTTCTTGGTTTTCTTCAAAATAGATAAGAATCAGCAACTGTAAATCAGTTGAACACAGAGAAAACCTTGACAATTTCTTTTGGGTTTCTGCAAAGCTCTATTGATTAATATAATGCATTCAGCTTAGATATATTAATGGTGTACTTTCTTTTTCTTTAAATGTATGTTGAGGTACACTCAACAATTTTCTCTACCTCCTTTTCTCTTTAATTTGGTTTAGTGTTCCTTGTCTACATAAGAAAATTCTAAAAATATCACTGTAATTAGAGATGATCATGAGGCAGACATAAAACACAATGATGATGTTCCCTAGTGGGGTAATGAAACTTCTGCAGCCATGCTCAGAGTGCACTAAGGATTTCAGACAAAAAAGATTATATTAGAGGTTTCATGCATAAATTACGAAATATGTTTTCTCTTATGCCATTAGTATGTGAGACTGAAATCCAATCTAGTTATTCAATAAACTGGAGTAAATTGGACTTGATGCTACTTGATCACAGTAATAATTTGGAAAAGTAAAGAATTAAATTATGTTCCCAATACATTACCTTGAAAATGAATTTTGAGGAACCCCTTTCAAGTGATAAATTTGGTAAGTTTAAACTATTCTCTGTTTTGATGGAAATAAAAGTCTAAATTTAGATTTTAGACTGAGTTCGTCTCAGTTAGTCTACTTTTAGTCTTAGTTGTCTAAAATTCCAGAGTATTTGGGTAAGATACATGCAGCTAAAATGAATATAACTCCATGGTTGATTTGGAGTCTGACAGATTTCCTCATAATTATTTCATAACATTATTTTAAACAAATGTACAAAATATTGAATACATTTATTTGATAAAAATATCTCACAAGATTTTCATTGCAGAAAATAAGATTATCAGTTAAGGATTTAACTTTTATGCTTCCACACTTATTATGAGGCACCGATCTCAGCTTTGCTAACTGTCTGAAACTGTCTGAACTGAAAAACTTTAAAATTCAGCTCTTCTTGTTTTTTTTTTTGAGGTTTATAATTTGACCCCACTGAAATCCTAGCAAATACTGGGATTCCTGTTTGTGCGGGATGAATCTTCATAGTTGTAACTTATTAAAGATTAAGTCACAGACGTAAATTTGACTTATATATCTATGGGAAGCTTATATGCTAAGATAACTATAAATTAAAAAATAGCATATCAATCTATTTTAGGTAAATGTGGCTTTTTGTGATAAAATTACTTCAGATCTATTGTTTGATTGACTTCAGAGTATTCATCTTCAATATTTGTTATTAGGCTTATTTGAATCCAATCAGATTTTCTGCTTTTAAAGTTTCACAACATTTAGAAAGAATTATCAGCAGTTCAGAATGAAATATCTGTACCTTTTGAGACAGTCATTTTATTTCAATTTGAAATATTGAGATAATAAAATAATGACCATTGGAATGATGTGCTTGAATGGTCTGTTCTGTTAATTCAGTGGAAGACTGAAATTAATTTTCTATTTTTTTAAAAAAATAAGTTTTAAAGAAAAAATAACCCACCCCTGGTTGAAATACACCTTTGATGGGAAATGTAATTTTAGGTTTGAAATGTTAATTTACCTAGCTTGGTCTTATTCCATTATTATTGAATTTAAAGCAGACTCAAATAGTTATATATTCAAGATGCATATGTCCTTAGCTAAACTGTTGGGCAAATTTGGAATCTATTAATATTGCTATTAAACTATTATACTTGACACAAAAATATTGCAAAAATAAAACTATATGTGCTTGTGGTCATGACTTTTGAAAAAAATGAGATTTTTTTTTGTTGTTTAAAACAGTCTCAAGATTTTTCTTAAAATTTCCCACATTTTATTACTATGCTTGTAAATTTTGTCATCGTGCTGCTCTTTTAATCATGTGTATATTTTAACTTTACTAGTTTGTAGAATAAAATCTGTTTCAAAAATTTAATTTATATTATTCTGAAATATGGGTAATTGGTGGGTTAATAAATATTGGATTTTGAGACAGTTTCATGTTTATTACCAGGAAAGTTTGTGAGCAAATCTAAGTGCACATACCCTCATATTTGGAGGTATATAAATTATATGATATCATAAACTACATTTCACAAGCAGTATAATCTAGAAGAGGGCTGTCAAACTTTCATCCCATGGGTTGGATGCATCACACAATGGCCACGCCCATGCCTAATTTAGCAAAGGGGGAAAAAGTCTCAATACATCATGTGATGCCACCATGACATCGTGAGTTTGATACCCCTGATCTAGAATAACAGCATCTATTTTGATTTATAAAGAAAAATGAACTTTTCACCTTAGCAAAAATATGTGTATGCAATTTACTATTTCAGGCAAGTAATTTTCAAAATAAAAAAGATGGTATGTTTATGCATTAAGAATATTACTTTAAAAATAACATGTATGCTTTACATCTAGGTGTTGCAATGCATGGCAAAAATGGGTAAATATACATTTTGAAAAACCCTGAAAATTGCATGAATCAGACTTTTGAAGTGAATCCAGTTCTGGAAAAAATATTAAGCAGTGGAACTTTAACCAATTAGAATTGCTCCACTTATACATACCCCAAAGATATCCAAAATTAAATAAATGTAGCACTTGATCTCAGTTATGTTTTGATAGCCAAAGTTCCCTGGTTTGTTTATTTCAATGGAATCATTTTAAGGGTGTAATTTACCTTGATAAATACATGGATGCACCACAGGATTTTCATCTAAATGAAATAAAATTAAACAAATAGATTAAATAAAAATAATTTATCAGATGCTTTCTTGAAACTACATGGAGACCAATCATTTCCAACTTATTCAGCTGAGTTTAAATCATTCTTGTAACAGACTCAATGAAAAGCGAGGCATAAAAGAAAATTTGACAGATAGCTCTGCAATACGCTACCACTGAAGTTCAAAATGAAATCCCAACCAGTATGAAGAAAGTGGGGAAAAAACAGGTTTACAAAATAGCTCAGCAAAGTATTACTCTATGGCATTACATTGTTAATAAATTTTCTTTATCTGAAACTATAATTTAATATTCATGTATCTAATTTACAAGTGACAAAATAACGTACTCTAAAATTTGAGGGTAACCAGCAAAATACTGCAAACAATACGAGAAAAAGCACAACCAAAACATTTCTTAGTAACTCAAAATATGCAACTTTTAACTGGGGAATTATTTTAGTTGTTGATGTCGATTGACACATAGGTGTAATTATAGCCTGAAAAAAATTATAAAAGTGGACATCGCTTTTTGTTGTTATTACTCTTGTGTAAGGAGACTTGTGTGTGTGTGCTTGTGTGTGTGTGTGTGTGTGTGTGTGTGTGTGTATATATATATATATATATATATAGGTTTTCTTAGGCTTTCGCGGGTACTTACATGTGTGCTGTTTAGCTTCCTTCGGGTATTATCCCACGTCATTGTAGTTCTGTTAAAGTTGTAGCAATGTTTCAGCAGAATCTCATCTGCCATCCTCAGGCTTCTGTATATAGTTAGTTCCTGGTTTCAAATTTGAGGCTGGTCCATTATGATTGGCTGGGAGCCTGGATCTGTGTTCATTGGACTTGGAGTTTGATTGATTGGTGTTTCTGGTTTCTTCTGTCTCTTTTGTGGCTTTGATTGGCTGGCAACACTCTGTTCTTGTGTTGGAGGCTTTCAGTGCAGCTTGGCTCCGTGTGAAGGGACGGCTGCTCTTCATTAGCAAGCTGGGTTTCACCTGGGTGCCTGGTGGGGGGGTTAGGTTGGAGCTATCAGAGGGAGTCTGTTTTTGCCCAGGTGTTTGCCTGGCTTGTGGCATGGAGATCTTTCTATTTGAGAGTGCAGGCTTCCAAATGATTGACAGTCTGGTGGAATCATCTCTTCTATTCATGCTGTCAGGTCTTTTTTCAATCTCTGTGGCTTCTCTGATGATTCTGTGGTTGGGGTTTTCTATAGTGGCTAGGGTTTTTGTGCCATTGAAGTTGATGTTGTGACCTGTGGTTTTCATGTGTTGGACTAGTGAGGAGGTGTGTTCCAGCTTTTTTACTGCATTTTTGTGTTCATCCAGGTGGGTACTTATTCTTCTATTGGTCTGTCCAATGTATGTGGCTGGGCATGATGTACAGGGAATTTCGTATATGCCTTGGTTTTCCAGGTCAATTTTGTCTTTGGGGTTCCTCAGGATGGCTGCTATTTTTTTGTCTGTTTTGAAGGCAGTCTTGATGTGAAGCCTGTGTAGTATCTTACTGATTTTATCTGTGGTACCTCTTATGTAGGGCAGGACAGCTGTTCCATAGATCTGTTGATCTTCTAGGTCTCTGTTATGTCTTGGTGTGTTTTTGTGGATCAAGTTGGTGATTTTGTTTTTGTGGAAGCCATTGGCTGTCAATACTTCAGTCAGGGTGCATAGTTCAGTATTTATATGTGTCTTATCTGCCAGGCATTTGGTTCTGGTAATTAGTGTTTTCGCTACGGAATTTATCTGTGCTGGGTGGTGGTGGGATTGGGCATTGAGGTAGCAGTTGGTGTGTGTTTTCTTCTGGTATATGGTGTGTCCCAGTGTGCCATCTGTTATTTTGTAGATTAGTACATCTAGGAATGGTAGTTGTTTGTTTATTTCCGTTTCCATGGTGAACTTGATTTTGGGGTGTGTGTTGTTTAGGTGTGTTAGGAAATTGTTTAGGTTTTCTTTTCCATGGGGCCAAATCACAAATGTGTCATCGATGTATCTTAGCCATAGTTTGGGTTTGTGGGTGGCATTAGCCAGGGCTCTGGATTCGAATTCTTCCATGAACAGGTTTGCAATGACGGGTGACAGTGGTGATCCCATAGGGGCTCCTTCAATTTGCTTGTATCTTTGTCCTTTGTATATGAAATATGTGTTGGTTAGGCAGTGTTCTGTTAGTTCCATGAGGTCTTTAGCTGGTTGGTATTTATTTTTGATGATTTCAAGAGTTTCTTTTATTGGGACTTGAGTGAATAGTGAAACCACATCGAAACTTACAAGCAGATCTTCTTGTTCTACGTGTAGATCTTTGATCATTTCTAAGAAGTGGTATGAGTTTTGTACATATGAAGCTGCGGTTTCAGCATGGGGCTGTAGTTATTTTGCTAAGTATTTAGCTAGGTTTTGTAATGGTGCTCCTTGGAGCCAAGCTTTCACATGGAGCCAAGCTGCACTGAAAGCCTCCAACACAAGAACAGAGTGTTGCCAGCCAATCAAAGCCACAAAACAGACAGAAGAAACCAGAAACACCAATCAATCAAACTCCAAGTCCAATGAACACAGACCCAGGCTCCTAGCCAATCAGAATGGACCAGCCTCAAAAATTTGAAACCAGGAACTAACTCTATACAGAAGCCTGAGGATGGCAGATGAGATTCTGCTGAAACATTGCTACAACTTTAACAGAACTACAATGACGTGGGATAATACCCGAAGGAAGCTAAATAGCACACATGTAAGTACCCGCGAAAGCTTAAAAAAACAATTATATATATATATATATATATATATATATAAAGTCCAGGCATATACTACAGCAGTTTTGCTTACTAATTTAGTTGGTATAAATGCTTGACATTTATAATTAAAGTCTACTCATCTGATTTGTCTTTTGGTCAACGAAAATGCATTTTCCCCCAATATTTTGATGTTTAATAGTGAAAAAATGCACTCAGTCTAAAATTACAGTTGAATGTTAGATTGAAGGTTCTTTCTCCAAATATTAGCGGCTTATGAAAGTGTGCATTATCCTGAAATCAAAAAGTTATGTGCATACTAAATAAAACAGAGCAACTACATACTGAACAAACAGTGAATTGTAACAAAATCAACATGCACTAACTCTATTCTTATGTAAAATTAATATCTTTCAGAAAACTGCATCCAACCTTTGGCCTTCCGCAAAGGTATAAATTTTGTTCCTTCATCACACATGGATTTGTGTATTCAAATCCCAGGTTTTTTAGCCCATTGTCACAAAATGTGCTGCTCCGCTGCTATAAACTTTGGTTGCCCTCAGGCTCCAAAGAATCTGTTTTTTACAGTCAGCAATCCTCAAACAAGTCATATTCTTCATTTCTTATTCATCATCTTCTACTTCCTGTGGTAAAATGGGTGTTTCTTCCTTTAAACAAGCACTAAAAAAGTTGAGAATTGTGCTATAAAGGTGATATTTGCTCTTCTCTGATGTAATGTAATGACCTTCATCTGGATAGATCTAGAATACGAAAAGTAGAAATAAATAGATTTTGAAAAACCAGTTGACGTTTTCAAATTCATTTGTATCAACATAAAATGAATGCCTCAGACAATTATAAATTTCATTTTATCATTTAAACCAGGGGTTTAATCTTCCCAAGGGGCTATGTGAGAAATGAGACTATTATGAAGGGCCAAACCAATGGATCTGAATTGATGTCCTCAAACTCATCTCATGTACTCTTCAGCTGCTCCAGGTAAGGTATGAGTGCTTTGCAAATGCAGAAAATGATTTCTCTCCTCCCCTTTCCATGGCCATTAGTCAAATAAAGGAGCATATGGTGACTGTGCAGAACTAGACCCAACTTAGCTTCTTCTCCCACCCCCGTGGTACACTTACGCTTGATTTCTAAATTCCAATTGATCTCATATGAATTGGACAGAGATAGCCAAAGGGTTGGATGTGGCCTGGGACCTGTAATATGCCCAGGTCTGATTTAAACCATCATTTTACAGCCTGCACAAAACACTTCTATTATTTAATTTTTTCAATGTTTTTGTTTAAAATGGCATCCCTTATTTAAATTTTCAAGATTTAAGGGAAATATATTGTAATCCATGGAAAAATATAATTGTGCCTCTAAATATTAAAAGCAGAATGCCAAATAATTATAATTTTCAAACAGCAATGGGTCTCCAGCTCAAAAACAATTTAATTTCAGGAAACTCTGATTTTTACCAAATCTGTGTACAATCTGCTGGATCTGTGGCAAATGTAGAGGTTTTTCAGGCAATATACTACTACCATACATTGCTTTCACTGTTCAGTTTAACATTTCTGCCTCTATTTACTACTCTATTTACTATTTACTACCTCCATCATCATAAGCAGAAGTCCATCAGTACAATAGACATTTTTCATTATATTCTCTTCATGTCTCAGATTTGTCTTGGAAAATATTTTGATGAAAAATATATAGAATGCTATGAAGACAAATATTTCAAGTTTAAAAAGTATGGTATAAGATTATTTCAGTGTTAATTGTGGTAAAAACTGGTAAAAACTAAATATTATACATTTTATAATTTATATTCTGGTCTTACTATTGCTTAAATTATTGATTTTTTTTCTTTCTCTTTTATTGAGTCTAATTTGAGTAAAATAATTCTCAAAGATGTTTAAATTATAGTTAGGAATATATAGTCACACAGCCAGGCTTTCTAGACAAAGATGCATTTTAAATACATGCAACAAAGAGCATAAGAAATATTCTAAACCTAAAAAGATGCATAAGCACATTCCTAAATATTACATACCTGCATAGTATAATTCACTCCGGCTTTTATTAGATGTTTAATTAATTCTGCTGAGTGCTGAAAATGGACTTTAGCTGTGGGACAACAACATCCAAGTGTTAGTGAAAGGCATTATTAATATCAAACAGTTTCTGCAAATTAGCTCAACATTGTCAAGATGTTAGTGAAAATATTTTTCTGTTTGTTAAGTATAATATCATGCTCTTTCCTAGAAATTTTACCGTTTTTATTTTATAAGAAAAGCACAGCAGAGTGACAATAAGTACTGTACATCTCATCCTCATTTACATTATGTATCTCTTTGGGGAGTTTAGTTGATTGAGAACTCAGTTGATGGATTTGTGAGGTACTTTAAATAATCTTCAATGCAATCCTGTCCAAATCTGTTGCGAATGAAAACCTTCTGAATTCAACAGGACTTATTCCCAGGTATGTACTGTATTTATATAACACACCTATTGAAACTGCAAGTAAGACAGCTGTACTTCAACCATATTGCTATTGTGTGCATAAAACATTCTGAAGAATATCATGTGTATAAAACATTCTAAATAATATTGTATAAGAGGTATTATGCCTCAAATATTGTCAAGGTTCAAAACATTTTTGAATGTGTAAGTGCTGGCATATGCAATTAAAACAAATATAAGTTGGTTCTGAATTCTGAAGTATAACCCAATTTTTAAACTAACTTTTCCTTTTTTTATACCATTTTCAGTTTTTTTACCACCTTCTGAAATGTTCTTTTGGAAACATTGTAAACAGGTATTTTACAATGATACAGAGAGTAATGATCCAGTCTTTTGACTTGCCTGGATGGTGTCAAATGACTTGGGCCACATATGCCTTTATTTTTAACATTTGTATTATCATGTGGACCTGAACATTACTAGCTGTCGAGGGCCGCATGCAGCCCATGTGTCACAGATTGGACATGCCTGATATAGAGGAAGGCAGAAACTGCATTTAATAGCCCACTTCAGATAAATTTATTTTATTTTTCTTTAAGTGTATATTTTTAAATATGATTTTGATCAAATGAACTTTGGTTTGATTAATACTTTCCCAAGTTTAATTAATGCATTCCCAGAACTGCCTAGTTTTGTTTGAAGAGGTTTTTAGCTACTTGTTAGAAGCACACAGAAACATAAAATGCAAAATTGCAAAATTGTCACACAGGAATGAGTAAGAGGCAATGCACCTACACCAAGCCCACTATTAATATTATTATAACTCCTTTACATCTAATTGATCACAGAAAGGGGAAGTCTTGGTGATTGGAAGCAAGGTGAAGATGAATCTTCAAGTCTGATCAAGAAGGACAGCAGAAGAGTTTGAGCAGGATAAGATCTCAGTCTTTACAAATGCAGAAATATCAAACATTTTCCTGGGCCCATTTTCCCCTACTGCCTGATTATCTTCTCTCATCTCCAAAACACAAGCTGGTGATGCTGTTGCTGAAAAAATGGGGATTAAAAATCTGTCCCTTTTCACCCCCACACCCATGGGGTGACAAGGTTCTTTGATTCCTGAAGATAGTTGTCATAATGGAAAGTGCCTATTGTTATAATCCACAGTTTTGCTTAATATTTAATCTGAATGTCAGGTAATATATTTTAATAAAACTGAAATACTTCTTGTATGCTGAAAGTTCAGAGACAACTACAGCTGAATGGTAAAGAAAGCATGTATTTAACATGAAAAATGATGAATTTAGAAAATTAAGAATCAAAGCCTCCCTCCCTCTCTCACTCCCTTCCTTCATCTTTACTTTGTAATTTCCAATTTCCCTCTTAGGGAAGTAGTTTAAGAAACTAAAATATTCTTGTGAAAATTTTCTTGGTAAAATGCACCAGGTATATATTTATTATCTATCCTCTATGGTATTAGGGGAAAAATATTGTGAATTTTTGTTTTGTTTCATAACTATGAACTTCTATAAATGAAAAACTCTGGATAGGCTGCTATTTTCTACAATGATGCTATATTCAACAGTTTCCAAATGTATTGTGCAATTTTCAACTCTCCTGCCTGGAATGCCTAAGCACTTGTTTACTTTACCAGACAGCAGTGCTGTCTGGTAAAGCAGCCACACTGGCCACAAAGAAAAAATATTTAATCTAGTATGCAGAAATGCAGAAAAGCTCACTTCAAAGCTACAGCCAGGTAGCCTTATCAAATGCCCAGAAAGAATCTTACTCATTTGTATATTATTTATATTTCTTACACTAAGCATTAAATTTCATCCATTTCACATACTGCATTTCTATTGCAATCTCCCCTTATGTAAGAAGAAAGAATGCCTGAAGCACTGAATACGGAGAAAACATGTAGAAGTGGGAGACAATGATCCTTTGAAGACTCCCTCCCATAGAATTCCTGTTTCAGATATGAAAAGCTCAGTCTTTCCATAGCTCTGTGAAGCAGGCTGTAATTGGCATACAAATTGCAAAAGATAATGAATATGAATACAAAGGTAGGCAACCAAAAAGAAAAGAGCAAAGAGAAGAAATAGTAACATAGAGGTGCAGTGTAAAGATTTATTTTGCAAACAGTCTCACAGGGCTGAATGGAAGCCATGAAAAAAACATAGCCTATCTTAATTAGGAAATTTCAATAATCTAGCTATAAATGTATGAAGAAGGTCAAATTGGTACTACAAATTGTATACCTTTGTTCTACCTTACACAATTTGCCAGTGGCAGAACAGAAATAATTTAAGTGATGATTAAATTTATAATCAATTCATGTTGCTTTCCAACAAAGGCTCTGCATTTCACAAAGTTCAAACAAATTGCTCCCTACACTACTAAAAAAGAGTAGTGTCACCTGTTTGGGCAGGAAAGTATCAATGAAATCTCACAATGGATCTCTAAGGGTGGACAAAACCAATTATTACAAAGCTCCCATATGCTCGCAAATGTGCTTCATGCTTATCCTTCCCTGAACTTCTGCAGAAGACAAACAGCATCTAGGAAAGTGCTTTTGTGTCAATACTCACTATCTGCTGTCCCATGGATGATTAACAAATTTCCTTCCTTAAAGCCATGAATATTGTGTAATACACCGGATGCCTTTTGGAAAGGAGAAAACACGTACATCTTGTGATTGATTTGCATTTCAAATACCTCCAGCACCCCATCCAGAACCATAGCATCTCTTACTCACTTGGTAAGCATTTTCTTCCTTAGATGGATTGCCCAGGTATCTTTCTGAAAAGGCAGATGCTGTACATAGGAAATAGGAAAACTTAATAGCTAATAAATTACTTTTGAAAGAACGTATTAACATGGTATGGCCAATAATATTTAAATTTTGCTATGGAACCCAGTGAAGATGCAGACTATCCTCAGAAGAAAACAAAATCTCCTGGCTCATCATCCAGCATGATCCCATTTGAAGCCTTCTGAATGACATCCATCCCATCAGCAGGCAAAGCGGGAAGCAACATGCAGATGTTTTGATTACTTCTGTTTCTGAGGTTTCTGTTATGGGGCAGCCATCACTATGTGATATAGAAAAGTGGAAAAACACTAAGGGCACACACACATCCCATTTTAAATGCAGATTTATTTATATATACTAAACTTGATTGTGCTGCTCTTTTTTTTAAGCAGGCACCTTCTGAGCGAACTGCCTGCATTCCTAATATTCTATAATGTCTCAGCTGCAGTAAAGAAAGGGAAAATGAGCTACCTGTGGAATAAACTGAATGATACAACCCACTCACCATACAGTCGCATGTCTGTAATTGGTGCAATCACAGCTCCACACTTGAAAAGTTTTTCGTTGGACTTCAGAATCATTGATGCAAGGTAACCTCCATAACCCTAGGAAACAACTGATGTGAGTTATAATGTGCTCATTATTGCCCTGATGAGACTATTCTTTCTTATACATGTCCCCACTTTTATATTTATTTCTATGATTTGTCTTATGCTTCTGTAGGCATAAATCAAGCTTATTTTTTTTTTCAAAACATGACAGAGGATGCTTTGCTTCAGCATACAGTTTGAAGAAGGTCCAATAATATATCCCGTATTTTACTGAAATGCTTGTACACCATTATTAAACATACACAAGATGAATTACTGTAGCTCTTTAATCATTTTCATTAATGTAAAGTACTACAAAGCTGATGTTAATCAATCATGTTTATTTATCTTATGCAATGTGAAGTGGCCATACAGCTCTGAGTGTAATTCTAAAACTTTGTACCAGTGAGCAAAATATTTTTTTCCTTCAGCAGTCTACTGGGTAGGAAGGAAGAAACCCAGAAAGTGGAAATGAAAAAAAAAATCAATTGAAAAAGTATTGACCTCACTTTTGTTTTGCTCCTTTGCAGTATTAATATATCACCACAGATATGAGAGTGCTACTGATTCAATAATCACATGCCTCTTGTTTTTGATTCAAAGAACTATGATGCTCTTGGATTGCTAATGGATATTCAGAGCAGGATGAGCTTAATCCAACCTAGGACAATCAATTTAACAAGGGGAAGAAATATTTTGTATGTGACTCGGAACGCTTCAGACTGAGAGAAGGTTGCAGCTCAAACACATGTGGGAGTGCTCCTCTGTTTGTTAAAATCATACTTGTAGAAAATGAGCATATACTTAAAAACTGTAGACCAGGAGTGTAAAACTGGTGCATCAGGTGCAAGCCACACCAGAGGTGCTGTTCAGCAGGTTCTGACAAGTTCTGCAGAACTGGGAGCAGAAATTTTGAGAAGTTCAGAGAACTGGCAAATTCCACCTCTGACTGGAGATTTTACAGTATCCTTCCCCTGTCACACCCACCAAGCCATGCCCACAGAACCGGTAGTAAAAAAATTTGATTCCCACCTCTGGGCCACATCCATCCCAGCTCTGCAAGGGGAAAACATCTTGAAACATCATGTGATGGCAATGTGACATGGCAAGTTTGACACCTGTGTTATAGATCCTTTTTACTTACTTACACCATTCTCAGACAAATAATACAATTATCTGTATTGGTGTAAACACAGAAAGTTCCAAGATTTCTGTAAATAAATGTTTCTGAACAGTTAGTGGGATTTCAAGAAAGTAAATCATTAGTTTTTCATTAACAAATCAGTTATGATTATCAGATATATAAATATAAAATAAACATCAAGTCTGCCAACTCTAGTATCTGTCTAAAAATGTAAAATGTATTTTTTTTCTTTTAAATAATAAATGTTTTGTAAAATACTGAACACTGTATATTTTATATATTAATTCACAGCTGAATATTTTATATAATGTATACTTTCATGTCTTGTAGATTTTCAACTACAGATGTTCAGTTAAATATAAGCTTGGAACAAATTTAATATTTTTATATTTACAAGAAATTTATTAATATGAATACATTATAAAAAATTATAAATGACATTTTAAAATTGATATGGCTGTTCCAGAAGTAGGTTTTTCAAATAACAGATGTCATTTTTTTCTTCTTCCATTCTTGCTAAAAAGAATAGTAGTTATAAAAGTAATTGTGCAAGGTGGAATTGGAGAACTGTTTTTATTTGTTTATTGATTCATTTAAATTTATATTCTGCTCATCTCACTGAAAAAGCAATTCTTCCTTCCTCAGTCTAAGTTACTCAAATAAATATTCAATTAAATTAAATTCAGTTAAATATTTAGTGCATTTTAAAGCAGTGATTAGCAAATGAGAAAAATGTATTAAATTACTATGAACATCTATGATTCTAACTATTTTATTTAGGTCACATTTCTAATACAGTTATTTTATATATGTATCTGCTTCTGTATAATACAGAGTCATGGCAACTGTTTAAAAAGATTCTTTCTACTGATACATTAAAGACAGCTGCAATACATGTCTACTGAGCCTTCATTTCCCTGATGAAGAGTTTTGAATAAAAGCTTGTATTCTCTTTTGTATCATGTTGATCTTAGAAAAGTATTACTTTCTTATGGATTTTGGAATTTTCCCAATGAACAGCAATGATTCTTAGTGTTGAATATATACTGTAAAGAGGTATTTCTTAATTGAAATTGTCACACATTTGGAAATGTACTCCAAACCATTGATAATAACAGTTACTGCTGATTATTGGAATTAATATATTTTTTTAAACTGAATGGTATTACCTCCTTTGTGTCTGGGTTGGGGAGAGGGGCTGACAACAGGTGGGAGGTGAAGAAGGAACAAGAACAGTGTTGCATTCATTTTATGAGTTGTAAATAAGAAGGACATAAAGAGTAGATAAGTTCAAATTTTTCTCCCTCTTATGACTGAAAGAAGCAAACATCAGCGTCTGAAAACTTGGTGGTGAAGGTTGAAAAACTGAGATACATTGACATGGCAGTAAAAATATTTTTGCTACAGGTGAAACCATTTGTCTGGCTCATCTAATCCTGCATAATACATAATACATAATACATAATGCATAATACAACAAATGAAAGACTAACTAAGGATATCATGCACAGATGGTAGAAAAAGAGGGTTACTTAGAGCACATTGGACTGTAAGTGACTATGCATGTAAAATATGAATTTAATAGGACATTTAATAGCAAACTACTGCTGCTATTTTTCCAAGCCATTAATTTGGTACAAGAATATCAAAGCAAATGTAATTGCACAAATCTTCTGTATTGGGGCTATAAAAGTGTGGTTCTGGGTGCACACAGGTACACATAGAAACCCTGTGGGAGCCCTTAAGCACCTCAATTCTAACAATAGTTTGTGGAGGTTGGCTGAACCTGGGAAAAGGTGCAGCAGTGTTAAAGTAACCCTGAGAAGTGCTGCCTATGCATATGTATACAGTCCAAATTGCATTTGCCCTTTGAATCTACGCTGGGAACCAGGAGTTATATATTGTGGCTTCTGTGTGTTTTCAAGACTTGTAAGCATTGTCAGCAAAATTTGGCTGAAATATTTTGTTTGTGTTCACTTATTTATGATGTTTCTAGCTGTATGACATGCATATGAATCTGGGTAGAAATCATAGCCTAAGGACACAATAAAATATAAAACAACACAAAACAAAGCCTACAAGGAATTCTCAGTTTAAATGGCAATTGAATCTGGAAACTACTGTTGTTAATGAATGGTTGTACCCTAATAATTACCTGTAATAGACATGGGGCAGAAAACCCCATGGGAAACACACAACTTAACTCCACTGTATCCACCATTAAAGGGAGCCTTCTCAACCCATTTAGGCCTGGCGACACAACCAATTTTTCAAAGATTGCTTGGAGGTAGGCAAGTTGAGGAAAGTTTAGTACAGGTTTCTGGACAGGTGCTGAACAGTGATGTTCATTTCAATAGTGCTATTTAACTGATAGGATCAGGAAGATGCAAATATCATAGGAAAAAGATGGTAACTAAACCCTATGCCATGTAGGGCTTTATAGGTAATAACCAGCATTTTGAATTGCATCAGAAGCCAACTAGAAACTAATACAATTTCATAGCAGAGGTATTACATGGGTCTAATGAGGCTTGCTTATTATTGCTCACATTGCTGTATTCTTAACCAGCCTGTTATAATAATCTAATCACAACATGATCATAACATGAGTGACCATAGGAGAAAGCTTCTTGATCCAGGAATGGGCACAACTGGTACACTAGCTCAACCTGTGTAAAGGCCTTCTGGTACATAACTTTCACTTGCACACAAGTTGCAAATAAGGTAATGTGACCCTATTCAGAGCTGAATGGAAAATCCCCAGAATTGGGAGGACCAAATATCCAAAGCCATCTGGTCTTTGCGAGGGCTAAGTTACATATTAATCTGGAAAATAGTGTTGAATGGCATTAATCAAGGTTTTGCTCTTGGCTCTGTATGGTTGGTAAGAGATACCAACTTACAGTACATTGTCAAGATGGAATGGGATTTTGAAAGTTGAGAAGAATAGGTAGAAATTAGAAAGAAACATATAAAATGAAAATTTCTACATAAGAAAAAAAGAATCAAGAGTATAAGTTTAGGATTGAGGGGACTATCCGAAAGAGAAATTCATGTGAAATGATTTATATATGTTGGTGAATCATAGCTTGAATGAAACCTTCCAGACAAAACAAAACACTAAGTCAAAACTAGGTTTCACCAAGAGTAGTAGTACAATATTGCTCTCAAAAGAAGTGATTTCTTTCTAATCTGCATTAGAAGGTCACAACTAAAACACTGCATGCAGTTCAGGGCATTACATTTTAAGAATGACATTGACAGACTGGACCATGTTCAAGGTGGAACAATCAGCAGGATAAAGGACTTAAAGGGAATTAAAAGAAAACAAAGAGGAAAGGCCTGGAGAAAAAGCCTGCAAGAAGACATGATAGTAATCTTTGAATATATACAAGGTAGGACAGAATTATTCAGAGCAATTTCAAAAGACAATAGAAGAAACAATTTGATAAATTACAAAGAAACAGAGTGGAACATCTGGAAAATTTGTATATGCTACAAACTATTCAATACTAGAACCAATGGTGGGATTCAATTTTTTTTACTTCTGGTTCTGTGGGCATGGCTTGGTGGGCGTGGCAAAGGAAGGATCTCCAGTCAGAGACGGTATTTGCTGGGTTCTCCGAACTACTCAAAATTTCCGCTACAGGTTCTCCAGAACTGGTCAGAACCTGCTGAATAGCATCTCTGATTAGAACAGATGGATTTGGGAGATGATACACTCTCTTACTATAAATGTTTATACAAAAATGGGATGGCACTCTTTTTGAAATGCTGCACTACCAAATTATCACATTGGACAGGGAGTTGAACTGGATTATTCCCAAGGTACCTCCTTATCTCCCATTTTAAGGTTATGGAAGTTTATTGAGAAAAATACCTAGGAAATTCACTTTAATTTCCAGGATACAGGTCACTGAACAGAGGTCATTCATAAAACCATCAAGATCTTTTTTCACAAATCTGGAAATTTTGGCATGTGATATTTATTTTGACTGTACTTTTCCTGTTTCAGTCTAGGCAATTCATTCTTCTTTCAAAATTTTCCAGATGAAATTCAATTCTGACATGACTGAATTCAATGACCCCAAATTTCCCAAACTGCCCCAACCTTCATCACAAGTATAAACTTTTCACATCCTCGATCTTATAACAAATGATCTTCTCTTCTTATTTCTTAAATACTTAAATATTACTTATAATAATACTTAAATACTTAAATAAATAAACTTATCTCTTAAATACTTTATAAACAAATCTATTAACCATAGTCATTTTAGTTGTGGTGTCAGCAAAAGTTCATTAAGGGTTACCAGATATAATATCATATTTATTTTAACCTTGATCAAATAAACTAACTTCAATTTTCTTCCTTTTACTTATAACAATGTTGATCTTTAGTCTGTCCAAATAATGTGGAATCTGATTTCTAGAAATCAGATTTCTAGAATCTGATTTCTTTTCTTTCTTCTTTGTCCCTTCTCTTGAGACTGTTTAAAGCTTTAGTTATTTTTTTTTATATATAAGTCCAACATAGAAAAATTATCCAGGCTACTATCTTGTTCTTTGTATAACCTTTTTAATTATTAAAACTTAAGTCAATTTCATTTCTTTATCCAGTTTAGCATCTTTTCCATTGTAATTCTTGTACTCATTGTATCTTTTTAAAGTCCAGTTTGAATGCTGTCTTTCAGATAAACCTTGCTCCTCTTCCACTTCATTTTTTAGACACTGTCTATCCATAGAAGCAGATATCATTGTTGACATTGTTAACATTACTTTCTGATTCAATTTTTTCAAAAAATATCCTTTAATATTTCCAGTTTGGGAAGATTTTGCACCATTATGTAAATGTTGATCAATTTTATTTGTTCTCTTCTTGAAATTGAAATAATTAGTTTCCTTTAGTGTTTTTTTTTTAAACCAAAACAAAATCATTTTCCCATGGAAAAGATTCTTTATAATTAATTCCAAAATCTTAAATTCAAAAATTTCAAAAATTTAAGTTTTAATCAACCTTTGCTGTTTATTATTTTTTAAAAGGTTTGTATGTTAAAATGTTCTTTCATTAAGGGCTAAAGGAAGACTTACACCTTCGGATTTGTTGATCGAAAGATTTCTAAAAGCTGAAAAGGAGATAATAAGCAATTTATGAATGTGATTAGAAAAGGAAGTACATGAACATAGTATCTTTTTAAAGACACCAATCATTGTTTGAGCAAGATTGCTATTTCCTTATTTTTCAAGCTCAAAACATACTGGAAACCACTATCTTGCAAGCTTCTCATGAGGAACACTTATGGACAATCCAATATCCTCTTTTTATCTGGAGATTTTCAAAGAGATGTTTGTGTTCATTGGCTCCACCTTTTTGAAGAGCTGTGTTCACTTCTTCTTCCAGAAACTCCTTTACTTTCTAAAAACATTTTTTTTCAGAATCTGACCTTTACAGCACACAGCAACAACATAAAGACACTTTTAAAGTACACCATGGTTATTAGTCCAAAAATCTGCTAGGATAGCCAAAACCAAAATAACATTTTCCATCTCTGTCTCGTATTTATTTCTTGATATTTTGAACCAGGATTCTCAAGTAGATTTTGTGCCAAATTCACATGAGCAGACTAAATTAATCCAAATAATCAGACTCATTTGAATGTAAAAGCAGAGCATCACCAAAATTATTTTTCCTACAATTAATTAGTTGAAGCTAATTAAATAACTAAATGGTAAAAGCTTCAAAAATGTATAGCATTTATTGACAGGTTGCAACATCTTATTCATTTAATAAAATTACCTTGCCAAAGATGCTCAGTCTGTTACCATCAATAAATGATTGCTTCAGCAAATATCTGTAATAGAGAAGGTAACATTACCCCCCAAAAAAACAAAACCCATGCTTGAGCAAAGTTTTTTCTGTATGTAAAGAATATATGTGCTTGTCTATTTGTTTGTCTTCTGCTTATCCACCTAGTTCTCTACCTGGTGCACTGGAGTATAAATTCCTTCTTGATTGAATTAGACTGCTAAATTGTCACTATCTTCAAAACTGTGAATTCCATCATATAAGACATTAATCAGACATGGTGTAAATAGCTATTTTGACCCGAGGTAATTGCAATAGCTATTCCAGCATGGGATTCGATTAAAAATATAATAAAAATATAAAGTATTGCAGTACACTGGCTGTGTTTTATGTTTTATTAAGCTAAAACTGAGTAGTATAAACAGCAATGCACTGTTTGAATCTGCTTAGGACCTCCCTGTAGCAAACACAAAGCAGCTTTTTTTGATCTTAGTATTCTCCTGGTGCTTTCAACACTCCAATCCCTTAGGACAAAGTACAAGATTACTTGGGAAATTAATCCTACTTTTTTTTTTTAACACCGCAAATGGTACACTCTCTCCACAACATCTGAGGGCAGGAAGTTACTTAAAGATCAGACCTACTGAATGCTTTGTCCTCAAAGCCTTGTCTTGGAATTAAGAAGGTGTAGTAAGAGACTACTTAATATAAGGCTGGCTGTGAGAAATCCATAAATTAAGTCTGACAAGAAGATGAAGAAAGTGCCTATAGTGCAGAAATGTTTAATCCAGGGGTGGGATTCAAATTTTTTAACAACCGGTTCTGTGAGCATGGCTTAGTTGGTGGACATAGCTTGGTGGTCATGTGACTGGGTGGACGTGGCTTGGTGGACATGTTATTGGCTGGGCCAACTCAATATTATTGAGGCATGCAATTCCTCGCCTGGCCTCTCATGACTGTGGGGATGCTGCAACAGTCGTAAGTGTGGAAAATGGTCATAAGTCACTTTTTTCAGTGCCATTGTAACTTTGAATGGTCACTCCACACAAGCAAAGTACCAGCAAAGGAGGGGAAAAAAACTCCAGAGAAGTTCCTGAGACAGGAAGTCTAGTCCTGCTAAGAATGTAATAAGGGTTAACGGAGAGGCAGTTTCTGTAAGCAACACCAGCATGTTTCCTTCCTGCCTTCCATACAGGGTTAGGCCAGTAATTTCTTCTAACAACTGGTTCTCTGAACTGCTTAGAATGTTAACATCCGATTCTAGCAAATAGGTGCGAACTGGTAGAATCCCACCCCTGGTTTAATCCCTGTTTTTAAATCACATGAAATTATTCAATTCATCCATATATCTAGAGGTTGAAAACAGGACCAGATCTAATATACATATTTTTAAAAAAATTACTACATTTGTCAAAGGACAACAATCACAACTAACAATAAATCATTTTAAGACACTAAATAGATTTAGTTTTGTTGCAGCAAGACCAACATAATATGTTTGATAATAGATCATCTATTCACTATATCTATTGGATTTAGAAGTAGTTTATTGTATTTCAATTATATACAATATCTGGAATGCATTCCATATCATGCAATACTTTTCTAGTAAAAATTTCAATTCGTGACTACAGACTGGTTAGACCAGGGGTGTCAAACTGGATTTCATCAAGGGCTGGATCAGCATTGTAATTCTCCTCGGCAGGCTGACTGGGACGGAGAGATGGGACAGATGGCCTCCTGCAGCATCCTGCCAGCCAAAATGGGGCATGGGAGGCCACACATGACCCCCACATCCAGTTTTCACTTGTGCCACAGGCTGGTCCTTTGCTATTTCCAGTCTGGCTCAACAGACCAGATTTAAGCACCCTGCAGGCCAGATCCGGCCCATGGGCCTTGAGTTTGACAACCCTGAGTTAGACTAAACCTAGAAGCAGATTTAATGGTTTATTGAACTTTATTCCTCTGAAATAGTGCAGAAATTCCATTAACCCAATAAGGTACAGATATAAAACACAATGCTTTTCTATCTGTGATATCAAAAGAAAGAATTTTTAAAAATGGAATAAATTTTGCACATACGTACTCTACGGCTGCTATCTGGTCCTTCACTTCCACTGATCCTAATGAATGGTGAACCTCTTGCAAAATCTTGAGTCCTTGAAATCCACTCCCTCTTCCATCAAACTGAGCTATGATGACATTATCAGAGTTGACAAGCACAGAATCCCAGTCAATGTGAAACTTATCTGTCACCAACTGATTGCCTGGAACTTCATCACTGTACATACCAAAATACCAGAGACAAAAAAAAAATGTTCAAATTAATAATTTTTGTTGTCTAAATTATGGAGAAAGCATTAGATAATCCTTCTAAAATACTATTTATTTCATAGCATCACATTAACCACTGTTTATCCCTTATGGGAACAGTGAAGAATTTTTTTTTTAAACTATACAGAAATAAACGGTTGAGTTTAACATGGCATTAACTAATCTTATAGTTTTGTTTTGTTTTGACTTTGGTGCTTTGAACAAAGCTCACAAGATTTGAGTCAAAGACCAAGGAATTTAACTTGCAAGCAAACATGGCTTTACCTACCTTATAGTAGAAAGGGAATTAATAATTAAAAATGGAATAAATTTGGATTGGATAAAAGTAAAAAAAATGGAAATAACATCCAGGGAAGATTCATATTTGGGGAATATTGGGGGAAAATAAAATAGATAGAAATCTTAATGAAGTTAATTAATGCCTCAGGATCCAATCTGGGTCAGACCCTGGAACCAGAAGTGGTGACTGACCATATTATCCTGGGACATGTACATTCACCTTCATTCTTAATTAATACCATTTATGTTTTCTGATGTTTTCCAGTAAGCTACCCTTTGAACACTCATATTTTGTTTTATATAAGACATGGATGGTGAAGCAAGCAAAATAAAAAATAAGTCTGCTCATAATCCACTTAAGATGGCATGCTGATTAGTAAAACAATTGTGTATGTTCTCAGAACTACTGCACATGTGATGTAAAATCAGCATTTGGCTACGTATGAATGATGTGTGTAGTTCCTTTGCTGGATTTTCATATCTCATACATGTGCATGATATATGCGTAATCATTGCATAACATCTTCTGTACAAGATTCAGAAGATACATTTCACTAACGATAATGATATGCAACACATCTTCAAGATGCATATATGTAGGTTAGATGATAAGCAATATTTTATCTGGCAAATATCTAGTGTAATAACTGATAAAGAGATGTTGCTCTATTGAACTGACTTCTGCTCATGAGTACATGGGCCAGCATGTTCACTGCCAATTTAAGTTTCAAAATCACCTTCAAAGGAAAGAAGAAAGAATTTTAGTAGCCAAAGAACTACTCCAAGTACTCCAAGAACAGTTATATCTTGTATACTGTTAAAATTGGATAAAGCAGAGGTCTCCAAACTTGACAACTTTAAGAACTTCTGGACTTCAATTCCCAGAATTTCTCTGCCAGCAGAGCTGGCTCAGGAATTCTGGGAGTTCGTCCACAAGTTTTAAAGTTGCCTAGTTTGGGAACCTAGTTTGGGATAAAGTAACCATGGCCACAAACTCCATTGTTTGAATAAGAGCTATGAGGCCAGGTCAGGGATTTGCTCATTGAGGGAGAGTACAATCCCATTCAGAGGCAAAACTTCTAATAAACCTGATGGTTCCAGAAAAAAAAAGTGCATATTCTGTATCAGGATTTCTATCTCAGCCTGCTTCAAACTTTAAAAGCCTACATATACCAAATCAATAGATCCATTACATTTTCTGAAGCTAAAGATATAACTCTTATCTTGTGATAGTGGATTAATTCTCCCAGTGGTTTAATCAAATTGTTAAAAAAGATAGATATCTGGCATAGAGTATGACAGATTTCTTAAATGAAATATTTTAAAGCTTCATTGAAAAAAATGAATTTGTGATTATAAGTGTAGTTTGAAAGCATAATCTTTAACTAAAACCAGTGTCTACGTAAATAATATAAATTAAGTCCCAATGATTTCAGGAAAGCTTAATCCTAATATGACAAAGTTGCCCCATAAAGCTGATATTTACCAAGTCTGTGCCTGAAGATACTAATTATGCATGCTTTATGAACTTATAGTGAGAAGAGGATTTAGTATAATTCAACTCTGCCGAAGCCAATGTAGCTTTTGAACAAAGAAAAGATAGCAATTACAGAGCAAAATGATGGACTTTAATTGGTACTCTTCTGTTGTTAACAGTGCTGTCCCACATTCCTCAGTTATAAGGGAAAAATGAGACAGCATTATTTTAGTCATTACATTTTCAAAATAAACTTTTATTTTGATATCGGAAGTCATAAAACACTATCGTCATTACTCCTTTGGTTTCAGAGGGCAATATATTCTGCCCTAGGCAATAAATATTGCCTATTGTTAGTCCTGGATCACATTCTTCCTTTTGTAACTATCACATCTGGTAGACAGATATAAGAATATATATTATTCTTATTGTAATATCAAGCTGCAAGTTTGATGTGGGTCAAAGAATGGATAACATTAAGAAAACATAGATTGTTGACATTAGAAGGACATGACTTACTGTTGGGTTGGCATGCTTTTTTATGGTACAAGGGAACTAAAACACAGGGGTATTTCAGAAGACATTATATACGGGAGTCTTTGTGGTTAAATTGGGAGAAAAAAAAACAATGTTATTTGAAAATTCCAATTTGGTTATCGACTATTGAAGCATTTTCCTATCCTATGATTTATAAAAAGGAACAAACAGTTAGATATGGGGAACTGTTGGATGAAAAGGGTGGACTTAAAACGATCCAAAATTTAGAGGAACAAGGTATAAGGATGAATTGGTTTTCATATGCGCAAATACACTCAAGATATCTTGAAGATTTTAAAACGGAAGGATTCTATGATAAACAGACTGATTTAGATAAGATATTGATGGGTACTGATGAGAAAGTGATTAAAAAGTTATATGGTTATTTATTGGGAATTAAGCTAGAGGAAGAACAAGTTAAAGAAACTATGATTGCATGGGGGAAGAATTTTGGATATGGAATTGATTTAGAACAATGGCAAAAATTGTGGTCTCAAAATTATAAAATGACAATGTCAATAGCATATAAAGAAAACTTGTATAAGATGTTTTACAGGTGGCACCTTCCCCCGACAAGAATAGCAAGAATGTTCAAGAATAAATCTGAAAAATGTTGGAAATGTCATCAGATACCTGGCTCATACTATCATATGTGGTGGACTTGTGAGAAGGCTAGAAAATATTGGACTAAAATTCACATGTGGTTGGAAAAAATGACAAAGAAACACATAGACTTGAAGCCAGAGATCTTTTTATTGGGAATTTTACCTGATATATATAATAAAGACTTGAAATATTTGATTGTAAATGTATTAACGGCGGCTAGGATTGTATTTGCTAAAAACTGGAAGAATGAGAAAATACCATTGCAGGAAGAAATTATTAAGAAAATATTGGAATGTGCTGAGATGAGTAGATTGACATTTGAAATTAGAGAACAAGAAGATAAACAATTTTATGCAATTTGGGATTTTTTTTATCAATGGTTAGATGATAAAATACAATAATAGAACATTAATACTATATATATGAAGAGTTTTTTAGGATTGATTGTTATGATTATACGACAAATTATAGAATAATTTGTTTGAAGTATTGTTATCTCGCAAAGCATGAATGATTAAAAGTATAGTCAGAAAAAAGATTTTTTTATTTTTATTTTTTTCTTTAGTAATATTAGAATATGGATTGACAATATGAGTGGTTATGCAATATAATTGTAATTGACACTATAAAATGAATGCACAAAACTGATGAACCAACCGATACACCGGAAGTATATATGAGAATAGATGTTTTTAATGTTTTGTATGTTTGTTTGTTTGTAGAAAATTAATAAAAACTTTAATTAAAAAAAAAAAAGAATATATGTATGTTTTCAGGAGAAGGAAAACAAACAAAATAATAATCTTATAAAACAGGATAATAAACAATTAATTGGTAACATTTAGTCTAGAATTTAAAGAATATGGGAAAGGTTAGTCATAATAATCTCACAGTAATATTGTCATGAAAGAAAAGATTTGAAAACTGAAATTTGCAACCAAGGAGACAAATAATAATTCTTAAATAGGCATAGTATTCTTCCCACTCTACACAATATTGTATGTTACCATGTATATAATATGGTTTGGAAAAGAGAAGCTTTAAGCAGATTAATGTACAGGTGGAAGGAAAAATTAGATACGTAGTACTGTATTGATAAATGAAGCTTTCAAAATTAATCTTTCAATGCAACCACATCAAAAAACGCAAAAAGATTTTAGGTTCTACTAATCCAACAAACATGTCTATCTGTCATGTCAGCCAGTAAAAGGAAAAGTAAATTCTAGCCAGTAAACCCTTTTGCAACACAGACTTCATGGAATAGCAACTGATTCAATACCAAACTTATAGATTTATAGTAATAATTATGACTAAGCTGACCCTGTCATCAGTCCATGTTTGCTTACAGATTAGCAATTCAGTGCTATATGTTCTGAAGGAATGTCTGGAAGTTGAGTCATGGCAACTGGACTTATTTTCTTGTTGAGTTGAGATGTTTCACTGCCCATCCAATCAGCTTCTTCTGAACAAATTAGTTAGGTCTGATTTGGCTGAGAGGAGTTGGGAAGTGCCAACTCCTAAAATTCTTAGGAGTATTACCGCACCAACCTCAGATTCTACTTGTATTCTACTCTACTCAGATTCCCCTAATCAGCTTGTTCAGATTGAAGAAGCTGCTTGATTGGGTTGTGAAATGTCTCAAACCAACATGAAAATAAGTTCAGTTACCAGGACTCAACTTTCAGATGACTGTCTGGATGACTGAGAATCTTCATCCCAAAGGTGCTTTTTCAAATGGCAACATTGTTCAAATGGAAGACATTTCACTTCTCCTCCAAGAAGCTTCTTTACTGACAGTGAGAACAATCAACCAATGGAACAACTTGCCCTTGGAAGTTGTGGGAGTGCCCTCACTTGAGACTTTCAAGAAGAGATTGGACTACCATCTGTCAGAAATGGTGTAGGGTCTCCCGCTTGGGTGGCCGGTTGGACTGGATGACCTACTAAGTCCCTTCCAACTCTGATTATCTGTTATCTGTTATTTCAATAGGCTACAAAAGAAGCTTCTTGGAGAAGCAAAACCTCTTCAAGGAAAAAACAAAGTCCAGTTGTCTTTTGAAAAAGCACCATTGGGACAGCCATGACCTGGGTGACTGAGAATCTCCATAGAGAATCTTCATTGACACATGAAGGAACCTTTCCAGCATTATCTTTTTAAAATAAATTCTGAATTTTTCTTGATTTGTATTTAATAACGTGGCAGGCATAATATAATTTCCCAGTTAAACTTTTTTGTAGATATTATGTAGGGTTTTTTTTTTGTTGTAGTGGTAGCAAAAGATCTTTTCAAGTAGGCTAAAACATAAATAGAAACACCGGCTTCTAAGAAGCATGAATGATAAGCAAAACACAGTGGATAGGTATGTTATTGATGCTATTTATGCTATCAGGGTGAAGCAAACAACTCTCCTGTATTGATTCCAGTTGGTGAAGAAAGGGCATAATTCAAAGAAGGGCATGAAAGTTAGGTTGGTTGAATCTTGTACTTACTTTTGAAACGTATAAACCTATTTTTGTCTTGATGACAGAATGCTTTTCTAAAAATAATTTTAGCTGGAGGTCAAAGCACATGAAAACAATAGAGCATCATGCCAGTTTCTTTCCAATAAAAGGAATTTTTGATTAGTTTCAGATTACCAAGACTTGCATTGTTCATTTCAAAATGCATGGATCAATATTTACCTCCTTACTTTATTTTATAAGGTTTATTGCCTATTCAAATGAATCTAAGCATTGAACAATAAATATGATCTACGAGATTTGCTTCTGCCAGCTTAAAAATGTATAAAAATGCAAAATCTCAAACAACTTACAAAAAAAAATCACTAAAATCAGTATAAAATATATCATATGCTTCCTAATTAGACACCACAGCAACACATATTCCTAATGCTCTGATTCAACTCAGTCCACTGTCTAGAAGAAAAACTAGACCTCTATGGGTTTTTTGGGAAGGCTAAAATGGTATTCCTCTGCCTTTCCCTGGACTTCAAGTTGGAGGTTCTTACAAGATGTCAGGATGGCTATGGAGAAGCCATGCTCTGAAAGTGGTTCAACAATTCAATGGACCATTTAAATCTCATAACAAGCCCACCTTGTAGAGGATAGACTTGTCAAAGTCACATCTGAAGCATATGAGCTGGTCTATTTTAGGATAAGAGTATTTCTTTAACATTGCCTGTTCAACGTTTGCAATGAATTTTCTGGAGTATGAATGGCTGATTTGGGAGCAACAAAAATCCTGCACTACATAAAATGGAAAGGAAAAGAAATTCAGTTGCTTAGAGGGGGGATGGGACAACTTATCACAGCCAACTAACTGCAGGACAACTTGCTGCAGGACAATAACAATTTTATTTAGTTATTTAAAAAAAATAAACATTATTTTATTTTTTGCCGTTCGCATTTCATTCTGTCCCTCCTTTCGATCCTTTCTTTAATTATTCTATTCCAATATATCTTTGATATTTGTGCAACTCTTGTCCGCAGTAAGTTATCCTTTGGCAAGATGGCTGTGATGCATTGGCCATGGCAAGTTGGCCATGGTGAATTGTCATAAACCTGCCTGGAGGCTGTGCATGTCTGCTTGTCCTCCACTGAAGAGAAGAGTGAAAATGGCAAAATTCTGGTCAATTTCATGCCTATTTATTTCAAGGCTGCAGACAAAAACTGCAGACAGGTGAAAGAAGCATTTTCCTTATTGGATCTGTACTTCAGAACCATTTTTCATACTTATTATATCATCCTCATGGTCACATGATCAAAATTCAAGTAATTGGCAACTGGCATGTTACACTCTCCCATGGTCATGTGATCACCATTTGAAATTTTCCCAAGTGGCTTGCACAAAGTAAGGTGGGGGGGAGCCAGATTTGCTTAATGACCACATATTCACTGAACAATTGTGGTTAGAAATGGGGCAAAAGTCAGTTAAAAATTGTCTTGCTTCATGTGGGAAATTTTGGGCTCAATTGTGGTTATAAGTTGAGTTTCAAAAAAAAAAAAATCTTGCAAGAACAAAATCCATGCAAGAAAATTATGATCCATCAAAGATGAACAAACACAGGATGGGTCACTGCTAAGAAACATCTCCCAAAATTCTGATTTGAGGAAACTATAATATTAACTGATTCCTTGTAACTTCCTCCAATTTATATTGTTTCTCTTGAATGCTATTGCTGTAAGCATCTTTGGGGGGAAATCCAACAATCTGCTTTTCCACAAATGTATCACAGGAAACATTTGTTATCCATTAATTTAACTACAATCTTGCCAACAATGATGAAGACTCAAATGTTGATTGAAGGATAAATAAGTCTCCCATAGCACACTGAAGGATACCCTGACACTCATATTGCTCATACTGAACAGTTATTACAGTTCCATTAAATTATAATGCTAATATCTCACATCAGAATTAAAATATTTCCTTGCCATTGATGCAAATCCATTTTATCTGTACCTTAAAGAAATATAATCATTTCTGATTCTTACAAGTCAAAGGCAGTATTCACCTTCTCTGAATTTCCTTGGATTTTTCCCTCCAGAAATTTTAAAAGAACCACCACTCAGCACACAGACATTGTTCTCTTTGTGCTTTCCAATTAATGCCATCATAGTCTCTGGTTTCTCAAACAACTTTTTCACAATAACTTTCTAGTCCAGAATATGGAAATTCTAGAGACCCCCCCCCCCAAAAAAAATCTAATGATGTTATCAGCTGGCCATATTATCATGATTTAGCTTTCATGATTTATTATGTTTTCAAGTCTTACTTGCATATTTTGAGAATGGTTACAAATGGCTTTTTGTTTGCATTGATCCTATCTTCTATAACAACACACTTCAAAAACAAATAAACAGAAAATCATGCATCAAGTATACTTAAACCTAGTCTCTTGTGCTGTTATTTTTAACTCTATTTTTGAAAATACAATAGTGTAGCAAAACTACACTTATTTTAGTTCAAAGCATTTATGGAGGAAACACACTCTTTTTAATCACATCCAAGATAGCATTTGCCTTTTTAGAAAATACATCACAGTTCTGGCACAGGTTTAAATTGTGGTCAGCAAGGATACCAGATCCCTTTATCCAGGGTGGGATTCAAATTTTTAATGACCGGTTCTGTGGGTATGGCTTAGGTGGTGGGCTTGGTGATCATGTGACTGGGTGGATGTGGCTTGGTGGTCATGTGACTGGCTGGGTGTGGCCAACTCAATATCACTCACACTGAGGCACACATCTCTTTACCTGGCTTCTCATGACTGTGGGGATGCTGCAACAGTCATAAGTATGAAAAATGGTCATAAGTCACTTTTTTCAGTGCCATTGTAACTTTGAATGGTCATTCCAGACAAGCAAAGTACCAGCAAAGGAGAGGAAAAAAACTCCAGAGACATTCCTGAGACAGGAAGTCTAGTCCTGCCAAGAATGTAATAAGGGTTAACAGAGAGGCAGTTTCTGTAAACAACACCAGAATGTTTCCTTCCTGCCTTCCTTACAGGATTAGGCCAGTAATTTCTTCTAACAACCGGTTCTCCGAACTGCTTAGAATGTTAACAACCGGTTCTAGCGAATAGGTATGAACTGGTAGAATCTCACCCCTGCCTTTCTCATATTTTACTGCCAAGCCAAATTTCAACATTTTTATATTGTACATTTAACCTTGATGCAGATTGACATTTCTCTCTGTTCAATTCTATCGTGTTCATTTCAATTTCATCCCATTGCTCAAACCTATGTTCCATTATTAATAATAACAGAATAACAGAGTGGGCAGAGATTTTGGAGGTTTTCTAGTAGTTCAACCATTTCAGTTCTCATTATCTTTCTCTTTTGAAGTATTAGACATCCACCTCATCTAAATGCTACATAAAATTACAACCATGTTCTGTTTATAATTATTATTAAATGTTTGGCAATTCTATTCACATTTTTGTAAAGTAATTTTAATGACAGAACTGAAAAGTTGTTGAATAATAGGCAGCATAAGCATGCAAAACATGCTCTCTGGAATTCTTTTCCTACTGGCCTCATTCTAAACCATGTTATCAGGAAAGATGATGTTTAAAAAAGGGAGGAGCTTAAACTGTATAGTTGGAAACATTACTAAACACTTTCCTATAGATGATTCTTTTTTCCCAGTTCCCAATCTGATCAAGCTCAATTTCAAATACAATCTTTCCTTTGACAGTATCTTCCTATGCATCAAAATTAGCTTTGTTCTCTTCAATTTTTGGAAAGTTACCATGTTGAGGGACAGGCAGAATCTTGACTTCTTTTACATAATTCAGAATTGTTGAAAATAAGCTGGAATATAACTTTTATAAATTATTATTTCTAGATGCCCACTAGGTTGGAAAAAATAAAAAGAAACAATAATTATTTTAATATTTTTTAAAGAAATAAAACTAGGCTATGTCCAAATGGTGATATCTTTTTATTTTCCTTTTCCTTGATACAAAGAAAGAAATGGTCACTGTTTGAACTGTATGCATACCTGTCGTTTCCCCCCCCCCTTGGGAAAACTGTATTCATTCAGGATACAATTATCACATTGACCTCAGAAACTAGTTCTGTATTCTTAGGTACTTTTGGCTTTCTTTTTAATTATACAAAGAGACTAATTTGACAGTTTCAGGGTATAGCTCCTGGCAAATTGGACTGAGGATTACCAACTCCTGCTCTTCTGAAAGATTCAAGGCAAATTAAATCAGTCCTTGAAGGTCTTTCTTAACAGATTTTCTTTTATTGGTTTTTCATTATTTTGTGAAGAGATTTCTAAGAATAACTTCTGTTAATGTGAAAATATATCACTGAAAAGGCAGAGGTAGGCCAGAAAGTGGGGGAACAGTTCAATGTTTGAGAAAAACAGTAATGAATATACAATAGTTATATGAGAAAAAAATCCTTTTGTAAAAATAAAGTGTGTGTGTGAATGGTTAACTTTTATACACTCAAAAGCAACTAAAAATTTAAGTTACTCAAATTAGTAATATTCACTTATCCTACTTTACTTTTAAATAGTACTCTCTACAATTTAGTTGCTCAGAAGACGTTTGGAGGCATTTCTGCATTATGTTATTGTCACACTTTCCCTAATACTGGTCATCAACTTTTGGCTGACAGAATTTCTAAATGTAGTTTCTAAATTTCTACCCAGAAATCTTTTACACATTGACAAGAAAATTATTGTAGTGGTACTCTAGAGTGGGCTTTTTCTCCTACTCTAACATATTCACTTTGTATTATTGTAAATCTAACTGGAATGATCTAATTAGTAGATAATTAGATAAAAATAATCAAGTCACATGTAAACTGAAAGAAATATATAGGTTTGTTTCTACTTCCCACTTCTAAATGTGCTATTCTTCTTTTGTAAAGCCTACCACATCTTTATTTGGGAAATAAATATGAATGTCACGCAACTGTACCATCATTGGGGGAAAGACCTGAATACAGGTAGTCCTTAACTTATGACCAAAATTGAGCCCATAATTTCCATTGCTAAGCATTGTTGAATGATTTTTGCCTCATTTTACAACTTTTCTTGTTAAGTGAATCACTGCCATTGTTAAGTGAATCTGGCCACCCCATTGACTTTCCTTGTCATAGGGTCGCACATGACCTGTGACACTGCAACTGTTATAATTACATGCTGAGCATTTGAATTTTGATCAGGTGACCATGAGGATGTTTCAACGGTTGTAAGTGTGAAAACAGTAACTTTTTTTCAGCACCATTGTAATTTCAACCAGACACTAAGTGGATGGTTTTTGAGGACTGCCTGTAGTGGTCAGAGGATTACTTCCAATAAGGGCATGAAGCAAATATATAAGTCAGTGATTGTCATAAATAAGCAGTCAACATAAGCCATATTAGGATACTAAATAAAACAATTAATATAAATCATGAGATACAAGCAAGAAAGTTGTAAGAAGAAATGGAATAGGTAATAGAAAAGATGAAAAAAATAATAGTGATACAGTCCTCCTAGATAGTTTGACAGTGTGTGGCAATTAGTTATTTAGCAGAGAGATAGCAGGGGGGGAAAACTGTGTCGAGTTGTTTTGGTGTGCAATGCCCTAGAGTGTCATCTTAATGGAAAAAGTGAAACAGTTTATGTCCAGGATGTGAGGGGTTTGTAGATATTATTATAGTCCTCTTTCTGGTTCATGCAGTATGCAGGTCCTCAATAGAAGGCAGGCTGGTAGCAATTGTTGTTGTTTTTTTCTGCATTTTTAACTATCCATTGAAGTCTGTGTCTGTTTTATCTGGTTGCAGTGACAAACCAGGCAGTTATCGAGGTGCAAATGACAGATTCAGTAATTCCTTTGTAGAAATGTTTCAGCAGCTCCTTGGGCAGTCTGAGTTTTCTGAACTGACACAGAAAGAACATTTTTTGCTCTGCTTTTTTGATGACATTTTTGATTTTAGGTGTCCCTTTTAAGTCTTGAGATATTATAGAAGCTAAAAACTTGAAGGTCTCTACTGTTAATACTATGTTGTCCAATATTGTAAGAGGTGGTAGAACAGGAGAGCTTCTCCTAAAATTTACTGTCATTTCTACAGTTTTGAATGTGTTTAGTTCAAGATTGTTCCGGCCATACCACAAGGCTAGTTGTTCAATTTCCTGCCTATATGCAGATTCATTGCTGTCTTGAATCACTATTGTATCATCTGCATACTTCAGTACTTTTAAAAGAGGGGTCCTTTGACATGCAGTCATTGGTATTGAGAAAGAAGTGGAGAGAGCACCCAGCCTTGTGTATGTGTGATTTGCCTAGCACATCTGCTGCTTCCTGCTATTTGAAAGCTTATGATCCACTTACAAATGTGGTCATGGCTAGATAAATCAGTTTAGTTAGAAAAATATATGGAATTATGGTATTGAATGCCAAGCTGAAGTCTACAAAAAGGACCCTTGCATAGTTCCTTGGAGATTCAAGATGTTGTGAAGGGTGTCAAACTCGTGTCGTCATGGCAACATTATGTGTTATCGTAACATTTTTTCCCCTTCACTAAACAGAGTGTGGGCATGGCCAGCATGTGACTATCCAGCCTGCAGGGATCAAGTTTGATAGCCCTGTTGCAGAATGTGACATAGAGCTATACTGACAGCATCATCTGCCGATCTATTTTCTCAGTAGGCATCTTACAAAGGGTGTAACAGCAGATCCATGATGGTTTTCAAGTGGGCCAGTACTAACCTGTCAAAGATTTTCATTACTATGGATGTCAGAGCAACCAGTCTGTAATCAATCAGCTCCTTGATAGAGGGTTTCTTCAGCACTGGGATGATAGTAGAGCATTTGAAGCAAGAAGGAACATAACACATCTCTAGTGATTTATTAAAAATGTGGGTCAGCACAAGCTTTCAAGCAAGAAGGAGTTACCTTTTTTGGGCCTGGTGCTTTTCCAGGCTTTTGTCTATGAAATAGATCTCACAATCTTTTTCTGTGATCACCATAGATAGGGGCCCCAAAGAGATGGGGTCACTTGTAGGAGGCTTGGCTGGTGTTGGTGTATCTGAGATGGAGCTGGTGACAATAGTTGATAGTGCTTTCCTCTCAAACCTACAGTAAAACACATTCAGGTCATCTGTCAGTTGTCGATTCCCTTTAGCATGGAAAGGAGGTTTGCTGTAAACAGTGATATTTTTATCACATTTGCCGGTTTATTTGCTGAGAACTGATTCTTTAGCTTTTCAGAGAAGCTTCTTTTGCTGCTCTGATCTGCCTTGTTAATATATTTCTGGCCTGATTGTACAGCATTCTATCTCCTTTCCTGGAGACTTCCTCTTTGGCATTGCATTTAGCTGTGAAACAAGGCTTGTTGTCACTGTATATTCGCAGGTTTCTGGTCAGCACACACATAGGTCTTCACAAAAACTAATGTATGATGTTACAGCATCTGTCAGTTCATCCAAGTCTGCAGTGGTATCTTCAAAAACATTCCAATCTGTGTAATCAAGGCATTTTATCAAACATATTTATTTATGATTGTATCAAGAACTACAAACCATTTCTTTTTAACGTTTTAGTTAAAATTACCAAATCTCAAAGGAAAACAGCTTGTAAACTTTTCTTTTAGAATACTATTCTAAATCTTTCTTTTTAGAATACTATTTGCATTATCTACTCTATGTTGCAAACACAGCATCATCTCAAGTTGTCTGGAGACCTGTTATTGGAAGCTATATCTCTCCCCAAAAAACAATGACAGAAAGTGCTCTGTTGTGTTCACAATGCAACTATTTTTAAGGATATTAATAATTCACAAATAGGCTTTATTTAGTTTGGAGGGACCACATGGCCCAACCTGTTAGTTAACAGCATAGCATCTGTCACTTTTTATATTATTCATATTTTGCATGTTCTAGGTTGAGAAACTGGATATGTTCACACCTAAGGCTAAGTCCTATTTTTTTAAAAATGTGTTTGATTTGATGAAGAAGGAATACATATGTATAAGCTATAATAGGTGGAATTAAGCAAACCACATTATCTTTAACATAATAGCACCCAATTCACGCATTATGCTAACACATGAATTTCTGTTTGAAAAATATTTATAAGCCACAGGCTGTTTAAAATATAGCTTCTATAATTGGATGAGTGCTTAGAAATCATAGTTCAATGCTACTAGAAGAGCTTATCAGCACAAGAAGCATTTTCTAGATTAGAAATGATAAATTAACGTAACTAGTTACTCTATCAAGATGTAATAGAATTTTTCAAGGGGATTGTAAAATGAAATCAAAATTCAATAACTGAGGAACGTTGTTGTAAATTTCTTATGTACAATTAAAAGAAAAATTTAAAGTGGATAAAGAATATTATGATTTTACACAGAGTAAGATTGAATTTGAAATAGAATTATGTACAGCATAATGATGAACAAGTTACTGATAAAATGAATTAATGTTTATTGAAATATAAGACAGAAGAACAAGTGAAATAATGTATCATAAAAAGAGCAAAAAACTTTAGCTATAATATATAAATGGACCACTGGGAAAATATGTGATTGAAAGGATTGAAATTTACATTATGTTCCAGCTTTAAAGGGAATGTTTATAAAATGAGATATTGTTGATGTTTGTTGCCAGAGAAATTGCCTAGAACCTATAAAAGTACTTGAATCTTTGTTGGAAATGTGAACATGAAGATACATTTTTATCATGTTTAGTGGCCATATAAAAAAAAGCTAAACTGTTTTGGATAAAAATGAAAAATTGAAAAATTATTAAAATTTAAAGTACAAGTGAAACTAGAGAATCTTCTTTTGGAACTAATAGATAAGCAATCAGAAAAAATAATAGAAGTATGTTTTTATATATGACAATTGGAGCAAAATTATTATATGCTCAAAAACAGAAAGGCTTTACACTACTTACAACAGAGGAATGGTTAGTAAAGTTGATAAAAGTTGTAAAGATTGTGGGGAGCGGAGCTGGCGTCTCGACAATATGGCATGCGATCTTGGAGGTCTGAGATCGCTGCCAATATCTTTGTTCCTGGACAGTTCTATTGGATCTAAACCATCCGAAGAGATGGTGAAAGTGAAGAGCGCATCCTGTTGATCCAGAGATATTGCAAAGTCCCTGGTAGATCCAGGAGAAGCTCTTCTTGCCAGTGGCAAAGAGACAGCCATTAAAGCTGCTGAAGTTGGGACAGCCCCGAAACGAAAGAGAACAGAAAGAGAGAGTGTGCCGGTTTGGTGAGAACTTTTTCTTTATCCTAAGGTCTCAAAGGACACCCCAAGAAAAAGAAAGAATCTTGAAAAATTTTGACAGAAGTGATTAAGCGGCGATTTTAAACAGGAATGTCAAAGTAATGTTTCTTTCTCATTGCTGCATTTTCTATACATGATCTTACATTTTGAAACTGGACTGGTTTTTTTTTTTTCCATCCATTTTTTTTCTCCTTTATTTTGTAACATTTTAAGGCCCTGTCACACTGCTCAACGGGTGCAAAACGTATGTAAAAAGGACACAACGGACGAGCAAAATGTTCCATCCATTGTTATCGGCTCTCAAAAGGGGCAAAAATTTGCATAACCAGAGCGGATAACACGGAAAGGAACGGATACGGGGAGGATGCAGAGCAGATGGAAAGCGGATGCGGAACGGAAGCCCAGTGGATGGAAGCGGATGGCATATCCACTAGGCTTATGGGGGACCTCAGCAAAGTGGACGCGGAACGGATACAGCGGATGCACAGCGGATGCACAGCGGATGAAGCGGATGCACAGCGGAAGCCGAACGGATGCCGAGCGTTAATTGCACATGCGGGGGGATGCATTGCATAAGCCACGCGGATATAAAGGGAAGCAGCTTGCACGTGGCCAGCATTCGGAGGAAAGACCTGCTGCCGGATACATCGAGTCCTTGCCTGCCCTGCCTGCATGCCTGCCTGCAAGCCTTTCTGCCAGCCTTCCTGCCAGCCTGCATCCAAGCCTCCTGGCCAGCCTCCCAGCCAGCCTTGCTCTCTGCCTGCCTGTTAGCCTTGCTGCCAGCCTGCCTTCCAGCCTCCCTGCCAGCCAGTCTGCCTGCCAGCCTTGGTGCCTGCCTGCCTGCATGCCTTCCTGCCAGGCTTCCTGCCAGCCTTGGTGGCAGCCTTCCTGCCAGCCTTGGTGCCTGCCAGCCTCCCTGCCAGCCTCCCTGCCAGCCAGCAACCCCACAACCATGGGGAAGAAGTGAAAGTCTCAGCAACCTGCCACCATCCCTGGCAAGAGGGACAGGGCCACCCTCCCGCCCCATGCCCCTGACTCTGCTTCTGCTGGGGCTTCTGCTGCTCGGGCTCGCTCTTCTGGTGCTGGAGCTTCTGCTGAAGCTGCTCCTGGCGGTGGTGCTTCTGCTGGTGCTTACTCTGCTGAAGCTGCTCCTGGTCCTGCTGGTCCTGCTTGTGCTCCTGGACTTGCTCGTCCTGCTCGTCCTGCTCATGCTCCTGGTCTTCCTCATCCTGCTCATCCTGCTCGTGCTCTTGGTCCTGCTCATGCTCCTGGCCCTGCTGGTGCTGCTGGTGCTGGTGCTGGTGCTGGTGCTGCTGCTGCTGCTGCTGCTGCTGATTCTGCTGCTGCTGCTGCTGCTGCTGATGATGATGATGATGATGACCCTGCTGCTGCTGCTGATGATGATGATGATTATGATCCTGCTGGTGATGATGATGATGATGATGATGATGATACTGCTGCTGCTGCTGCTGGTGGTGGTGGTGTGGAGGAGCAGCCCTGACTACCTGGGAGCCCCTCTGATGAGGGCCCATCTGGTCCTGCCAAAGGGAGGAAGAGGCGTATGCGGGGACAGGAGAGGAGGCAATACTATATTGAGGAGGAACACGAGGATGAGGTGCTGGAGTGGCTGAGAGAGAATGACTATCTGTGGCGGAAGGGACACTGGCTGTACAGGGACACCAAAAGGAAGCAGGCTGCTTGGAGAGAGAGGGCGGAGAGTATGGTTACACTTCGGAGGTGCTCCTCGACTGGTGGAAGCACATGCACACCTGGTACGGGAAGCTGCATCTGAAGAAATCTGGCCAGGCCACGGTTAAGCTGACGGACAGAGAGACCTACGTCATGGCCAAGTGCAGCTTCCTGGAGGGTGAGATCCACCACCGAGGAGCACCAGGAGCCCTTCTCACTACACTCTCTCTCTGGCAGCCTGCTGAGACCCAGTCCTCTTCCGGCGAGAGTCAATCCCTGTCTCCAGGCAGGTTTCTGTGGAGCATGCCATGGCGGAGAACCCGCAGACAGATGTTGTAACCATGGTGGAGCGCGTGGAGGACTCCCTGATGCGGTGGGAGAAAGGAGATGTCATGTGCACCACAGCCATAGCCGCATCCACCCCCCCCAAGCTCCACCTCCACAGAAAGGCAGAGAGCCAGACAGCAGGAGGGGCAGAGCCACACTGTCCTGCTGGAGATCAGGGACACCATCCGCACCAGCATAGATCTCCTCTCTCAGCTGAACAACACCGACTCCTCATCCTCCAACCGCAAGCCCTTCCTCACCTATGTCAACCAGACCCTCAGGAACATGGAGCAACCCCAGTACCAGGTGGTGAAGGACCGGATCACCCATCTGCTTCACAACCCTCCAGATCCAGAGGAACCTGCTCCCACCCAGTCCAGGTCTGCTCCTCCACCTCCACCCCAGGTGATGTCCCTCCCATTCCAAGGCTTCCCACATCCCCTCACCTACCAGGGCTATGGCTACCAGGAGGTCCATCAGCACAGGCAGCAGCCCTTCCCAGTCCAGGCACAGAGTCATCGGACGACACCGTTGCCACCGGTTCCACTGATGCCACTGATGCCACCCACGACAATGATGCCACCGACAACAGCGATGCCACCCACGCCAGTCCTCACCCAGCTGCAGACCAGACAGCCCCACTACACTACTCCTTCCTCCACCCTACAGCCAAGCCCGGCCTCAGTACATCTCTCATCAGTACTCGGGCTGACACCCCATGGAATGGAGGAAGGACCTCTCAGCATCACAGGTCTGAGCCAGCTGTCTGAGAGCTTCCTCAACACACCGTCCCCTGTTGTCCTCTTGGGGCCAGGCACCCCAATGATGATACAGACCAGCACTCCAGCACCACCCACCTCCACAGCACCTGGACCCTTCACCCCTGAGACTGGGCACACCTCCGAGTGACTAATAAGAGTGCCAGAGACTGGGTAGCTGGCTACCTGTGGACTTTATTTGGACACTTGACTTGGGTCATTTTTTTTTTACAGCTTGTTGTTCAATAAAGTTTATCTTTGATTCACACACTTGCTTCATTTCTTTTTTTTAATAAAGTCTTGGTGGAAACTTTTAGAATTGGCTTAAGCCTTTGCATGCTTGTGGGATGGGTTAAGATCGTAGTGGGATGGGCAGGGATACCTTTGGGATGGATAATAGCTGTGGGATAGATAAACCTCCAGTGCAAGCACAGTGGGACTGTATAGTCCACCCTCCCAGGTGCCACACCTATGGCCCTTTATTATCAATAACAATGTAATAATCATCCACACATGTCAACACAAACACAACTCTTTATTAAATGCCCTGATCATTGTAGGCCCACCCAACATACAGGCCCAATCTCATCATTGTGATGAGACAGGCTGAAGGAAGCACCCATTAATCATCTATCATCCTGTCTTGCCACTCCACTGCTCCAGCTGGGGAGTTGCACCAGTGTCTCAGGAGGTTGCGCTGCTTCTTCCCTTCATGTGAGGCTCTGTTGAGGCCTTGCACATCCACAGTATCTATCAGGTTTCGCCCTTGCCTCCATTCACCAGGCTCCATGTCCCCATTGCCTTGCTGGAGGTCCACGAGCCTGTTCTGCAAGACTGGGTAGCGGGTGCGCATGAGATTGTGCAGGATGCAGCAAGCTTCCATGATCCTCCTCACGGTCTCTGGGCAATGCTGCATGTTGGTGAGAAGTACCTGGAACCTGTTGGCCAGGATGCCAAAGGCGTTCTCCACCACCCGCCTTGCCCTGGACAGCCTGTAGTTGAAGATCCTCTCTTCACGGGTGAGGCATCTGGAAGTGTAGGGCTTCATGAGGTAGGTTCTGAGGGAGAAGGCATCATCCCCCACGATGAAGTAGGGCACATATTGTGTGTCGTTGGGCAGGGGGTCTGGATCTGGAAAGCCCATGATGAGGTTGCCTTCCAGCCCCTCCTTGAGGTCAATGGCGTTGTATACCTGGGCATCTGAACATGAGCCGCTGCCTGAAGCATCGATGTTCATGAACTTGTAGTCAGCATCGACCATGGCAAAGAGGACGATGCTGAAGAAGCCCTTGTAGTTGAAATAAGTGGAGCCCGACTTGGCTGGCGCTTTGCAGGCCACGTGCTTGCCATCTATGGCTCCAACGGTGTGTGGGAAGTTCCACCTCTGATCCGACTGCTCTGCAACTTTCTTCCATCCTTCATCAGTGGAGGGGCACTGGAGGAGCTCTTCCAGGTATTCTTTGATGATGGCCTGCACCACTTCTCTGACCACAATGCTGGTGGTGTTGTGTGGCACCCTCCAGCCGTACTGCATGCTCTTGTAAGTGGTCCCTGAGGCCAGGTGGCGCAGATTGAGTGCCACCTTCAGCCCAGGTTCCAGGCTGGGCCGGAAGTTGGTGTTTGCCTTGGTCAACCTGGGTGTCAGCTGCTGCACAACTTCATCAAACATGGCTGGAGGCATCCTCATGAAGTTCTGGAATGCCTGAGTGTCTTCGTTCCTGAGCTCCACCATCAGCTTGTTGCACAGTCCTAACTCTGCTCTTCTCCCGATCCATCTTCAGACCCAGACGCTTCTTGGTCGCCTCTTTTTCTTCCCGTAGTAGAGTTCACAGAGCCTGTAGATGGCTTCGCACTGTTGCAGAACGATGGTGGCTGCCAAAAGGACTGTGTTACAATCCACGGTGGACATGACTGGATGCTGTGGAAGAGCAAGAGTCAGATGAAGGCTGCAGAGGTCTGCACAGCTGGTCTGCTGGTCTGAAAGTGAGATGAAGGTGAGTTGCTCCCCCTTTTTATAGGCAGTATAGGTGTCCCTTTGCATCCTCTAAGGCATCCTCTAGACATCCTTCATATCCGAGATAGGTCCCCTCTGCAAACGTTTTTTCCGTTTTAAATGCTTTGTTTCCATTCTGCATCCACTAGGCATCCATTCTGCATCCGTTCTGTATCTGTTCCACTTCCTCCCTGCATCCGAGCGGATGCGAGTTGCGCGGATGCGTAGCGGATGCCTAGTGGATATAGCGGATGCGTAACGGATGCAGAACGGACGAATTGGGTACATTTTCCACGCAAAAGTTTTGAGCAGCTCAAACCTTTCTGAGCATATGAAACGTCCATAAACGGATGCTGGACGGATAGAGAGGAAGCAAAACGGAGGCAGTGAGAACAGAACGGATACATCGCGTTAACCAATGGATGGCAAGCTTTTTTGTCTGTTTTACATCCTCTTTGCATCCGTTGGTTCAGTGTGACAGGGGCTTTAGGCTAGAGACTCCCTTTTAGTTATTTCTTTTTTTAAATATCTTTTTCATTTTTTTTAATTAATCCTTGTTATATTTTTCTTGGAAAAGGAGGGGGAAAGTGAAAGCAAAGAAACTTTGTAACACTGCCAACTAGAGGCTTGGAAATATTCTATTTCTCTTGTGACCAAACAAAGCAGAGAAAGAAAGAACTGAGACTTTTTTTCAAGGACATTGCTGTTTGATAAGATAGAGGGAAGAGCATGTGAGAGTCTTATTGCAGGTGCTCTTCTGGGTTTCTGTCAATAGCTGGAGTTTGGTGTTGAAGTTTATAGGAAAAGAAAAGGTGATAAATTTTTGGAGAAGAGAGTTATAACAAGAGCCTTGGATAATTAAACAAAGTGCAGTGTGTTCTCTTGATTTTTCCTAAACTGTGCTACCCCTCCTCAACAGTTTACTTTTTGAAATAACTATTTGGATTTTTAGTTCTTTGGAACTTGTCTTTGCTTTTTTTTTTTTTTTTTTTTGCTTGCCTTTGGAAGTTAAATTTTTACGTTTGCTTTTTATTTTAAAAGAAAAGTTTCAGTATTAATAATTCCCTTCCTTTTCTTTTTAAAGGAGTAGCCTTTTTTTTCTTTTTCTTTTTCTGCCTCTCTGGTACTTTTGTTTTACCATCTACCTCCAATATTGGTTGTTTTTTTTTTAATCTTCCTGGCCTTTTTTTTTTCTTTTTCTCTTATGCAGTCTTTTATATTTGAAACCTCTTAATTGGATTAAGGTGTTGAAGAGCCTGAAGAATTTTTCCTTTTTTTTTTTTACCTTTTTATTCCTCACTTTTCCATCTTTTTAAGAACTTTACAACTTTTTCTCTTTTGTGTGTGTTTATGGTTTTTTCCTTCATTTTTGAATTTTCACTGTTATCTAACCAATCAATTGTATTAAGGTATATTGGATGAAGGAACCTGTAGAAACTCTTTTTTCTTTTTTTATCATTATGACTATTTGGCTTCTTTTTCCTGACTATTTTTAATTGGAATTGCAATTGGTTACTTCACAATTGGATTAAGGTCTAGAAGAACCTGAAGATTTTGCATTGTTTGAAATGAGTAGGAAATTAACAGCTCCTGGTTCTTCAACTTCTACTTTCTCCTCTCCATCATCTGGAAGACAACGTTCAATACAGACAATGTTAAGGCAAGAGAAAGAACAAGAAAAAGAAAAAGTGACCCTGCAGATGATTATGCAAGGAATTCAAAACATTCAAACAAGATCAGAGAATATCGAAAAGAGAATAGAGAACATCGAACAAAGAACAGAGAACATTGAACAAAGAACAGGGAAAACCGATGAAAAAGTGGAGAACATCCAACAAATGATGATGAAGTATGATGAGAGACTACTAAAAATTGAAGAAGATAAACAAAGAGATAAGAAGATTGGAGACATTAATAACAGATTAACTGTGGTTGAACAAGATAAAAGTGGTATGCTGAGATGGGAGATGGACAGATCAGAATTTTATCTTAGATTCCAAAGTATAGAGAAAAAAAAAGGACAAAATCTACCTGAGATAATGATAGAAATATTGGCTGAAGCTTTGGAAAAAACTGAAGAAAAGATGATGGATCGAATAGATGAGGTCTATTGAGTCTTCACAAGATACACAATGCGAAATAGCTTACCAAGAGAAGTTCACATCAGATTTTCAAAGAAAGCCATTAAAATGCAAATATTGCAGGTGGCAAGAGAGAAAATACTGAAATATAAAGATAAGGAGATTGTGGTTTTGAAACAAGTACCCAGAAGAGTGAGAGAGATGAGAAGAGAATACCAATTCTTGACCAAATTGCTATTGAAAAAAGAGGTGAATTACAGATGGCTGATTCCAGAAGGTTTAATGCTCACATGGCAAGAACAGAGATACAGAATTGATTCAATTGAGAAAGCTGAATCATTTCATACAGGATTTTTCAGAGGGAAAAAGAAAGAGGCAGAAAAAGAAATTTCACTAATTGAATTCCAAGAGGACTGCCAAATGATGACTGAAAAAGAGGGAGGTGCAGTAGGTGGAAAGGAGGAAGCCAAAGAACAACGTGAACAAAGATCCATGAGAGCTGCCAAACCTAATTATAAAATATAACCATGGAAGAGAAAAAATCGATTACAATGAATATAAATGGACTTAATTCAGTCGTTAAAAGAAGGAAAACTTTTCATAAATTAGAAAAATTAAAATTTGATATAATCTACCTACAAGAAGTACATATAAAAAGCAATATGAACAATTATTGACACAGCCAAAACTAGGAAAAATATTTACCTCCTTGACACAATGCAAGAAAAGACAAGTGGTTTTACATATTAAAGAGACCATTCCAGCAAAATTGATTTATTCTGATGACAACGGAAGAATACTAATGGTGGAAATAATGGATAATAATATGAAAACACTCCTGATTTCAATCTATGCCACGAATGACAAACAAGAAAATCTTTATTAAAAATTACATATGAAAATAATTGAACTGGACTATGCTAATATAGTTATGATGGGAGATTTTAATGGAATTATAGACAACAAACTGGACTATACAGCACAGAAAACAATAAAGCAAAACAGAAAGACTCTCCCTAAATCTTTTTTTAAATGGTAGATGAAATAAACTTAAAAGATACATGGAGAGAAAGAAATGCTAAAACTAGACAATACACCTTCTACTCAAATGGACACTTATCATGGTCCAGAATAGATATGATATGGATGTCAACAGAATTGTTAACTAATATTCAAGAAATAAATATTGAAGCAAGTACTTGGGCAGATCACAATCCAACGACAATTAAATGGAAAGGACAAAGAAGAAGATCTAGATGGATGTTAAATGATACTATTTTAAAGGAAAAAGACTTCACACAATGGATGGACAAAGAACTGGCTTTTTTCTTTTGAGAAAACAAAAAAAAAGATCCATCAATCCAGAATGTATGGGATACAATGAAAGCTTGATAATAGACTATACATGGAAAAGAAATACCATGAAAAGATTAGTCTCAAAGGCATTAGAGGATGAGTATAAAGGACTTGAAAAAGAGCTAAAGAAAATGCCACAGAAAAAGGACATTAAGTTAAAAATGGATGTAATCAAACATAAAATGGGTCTAATAGAAAAAGAAGAATTAGCACAGAAAATTAGAGGTGCTAAACAGAACTATTTTGAAGATGCAAATAAACCAGGTGGAGAAAGGAGAAAGAATCAAGGAAAATATTGCAATTAATAGATGACCAAGGTCAAGTTTGCTATGGTAGTAAAGAGAAGAAGGAAATCATTCGAGACTATTATGGAGAACTATACACACAAGAGAATATTGATGAGGAAAGAGTCAAACAGTATCTACAGAATGCTAAGTTACCTCAGATACCTAAAGAGATTGAAACAATGCTAGAAAGCAATATAACAATGATGAAGTTAACTGAAGCACTCAAGAAGCAAAATAATGGAAAAGCACCAGGCCCAGATGGACTTCCGGCAGAATTTTACAAAACATTACAAGAATCGTTGAATCTTCCATTGCTAGAAGTTATGAATGAAGTTATGTTAAAGAAGAGGATACCTAAATCATGGTCAGAAGCTTATATCAAACTTATTCCAAAAGAGGAGGCCGATCCATTACAAATCAAGAACTATCGACCTATTTCTTTACTAAATGCAGATTATAAAATTTTTGCTTCAATATTGGCAAAAAGACTGAAAAAAGACTTAAATAATTTTATCCATACTGATCAAAATAGATTTCTGCCAAAGAGACAAATTAAAGACAATATGAGAGCAATCTTGGATACTTTGGAATACTACGAGGCACATCCTGAAAAACAAATGGCTCTGATATTTCTAGATGCACGAAGGCATTTGATAATGTGAACTGGCGATTCATGTTATTACTGCTGGAACAGATGGGCTTTGCTAGAACATTTATTCAAGCAATAGAAGCTATATATCATAAGCAAACGGCAAAGGTAATGATAGAGAGAGAACTGACAGAATCTATTGATATAAGAAAAGGAACAAGACAAGGGTGCCCACAATCACCTCTGTTGTTTGTGTTAACTTTGGAAGTGCTAAATAGAAATATTAGAGATGAAAATAATATAAAAGGGCTGAAAATTAAAAAGGAAGAATTTAAGTTGCAAGCATTTACAGATGATCTGATTTTTATCTTAGAAGACCCACTAGAAACAGCATCAAAATTTATAGTAAAGAAAGAGACATATGGAAAGGTGGCTGATTTGAAAATAAATAAAGATAAGACAAAGATCTTGACAAAGAATATGCTATCAAGACAAAAGGAAGAACTGGCAGACCTATTGAAAATTCAGGTCACGAATAAGATCAAGTACTTGGGGATATACTTGACAGCAAGATGCAATACACTAAAAGAGAATAATTATATCAAACTTAAACAGCAGATAGCACTAGATTTGGCAAAATGGGAAAATTTACAACTGTCATTAATAGGGAGAATATCAACAATCAAGATGAATATATTACCCAGAATTTTATATTTGTTTCAATCAATTCCAATTAGGCTTGGAAAAGACTATTTTGAAGATTTAAATAAAATTGTGTTTAAATCTATAAGGCAAGATAAGAAAGCGAGAATAAAGTTAAAACTTTTGGAAGATGCCAGAATAAGAGGAGGATTTGGTTTGTCTAATTGGGAGTTGTATTACCAAGCCACAAATTTGATGTGGGTTCAGGAATGGATAACATTAAGAAATACTAGATTGTTGACATTAGAAGAACATGATCTGTTGTTGGGGTGGATGCTTTTCTATGGTATAAAGGAACTAAAACACAGGGGTACTTTAGAAGACATTATATACGGGAGTCTCTGGGGTTAAATTGGGAGAAAATTAAAAGACAATGCTATTTGAAAAATTCCAGTCTGGCTATCGACTATTGAAGCATTTTCTTATCCTATAATATACAAAAAGGAACAAACAGTTAGATATAGTGAAATATTGAATGAAAAGTGTGAACTTAAATCTATACAAAAACTAGAGGAACAAGGTATCAAGATGAATTGGTTTTCATATGTGCAAATACATTCAAGGTATGATAAAGATTCTAAAACAGAAGGTTTCTATGATAAACTGACTGATTTAGATAAGATTCTGACAGGTACTGATGAAAAGGTGATTTAAAAAATTGTACGGATATTTATTAGAAATTAAATTAGAAGAACAAGAAGTTAAAGAAACTATGATTCCTTGGGGGAAGAATTTTGGATATGGGATTGATCTAGAGAAATGGCAAAAACATGGTCTCAAAATTATAAAATGACAATGTCAACCGCATATAAAGAAAAATTGTATAAGATGTTTTACAGGTGGCCTTTCCCCCCAATAAGAATAGCAAGAATGTTCAAGAATAAATCTGAAAAATGTTGGAAATGTCATCAGACATCTGGCTCATATTACCATATGTGGTGGACTTGTGCGGATGCTAAAAAATACTAGAGTCCACACGTGGTTGGAAAAAAATGACAAAAAAAACATATAGATTTGAAACCAGAGATATTTTTATTGGGAATTTTACCTGAAATATATAGTAAGACTTGAAATACCTGATTGTAAATGTATTAACAGCGGCTAGGATTGTATTTGCTAAAAACTGGAAAAATGAGAAAACACCATCACAGAAGGAAATCATTAAAAAAATATTGGAATGTGCTGAAATGAGTAGATTGACATTTGAAATTAGAGAACAGGATGATAAACAATTTTATAAAATTTGGGATCTATTCTATCAATGGTTAGACAATAAAATATAGTAACAAAATATGTAGACTTTTAGAAAATACTAAATATATAAAGATGTATTTTTTCCTTATATCTACAAAATGATTTTAGGATAGATTTGGGGTGATAATATGAATTGTCACAAAATAAATTAAGTGAAATATGATTATTTCCTAAAGCATGGAGGAATAAAAGTATAGTCAAATGATTGATTAATAATGATACCAATGTATTTAATATTGGATTGAAATTACAAGATCATATACAATGTAATTGTAATTGAAGACTATGAAATGGAAGCACAAAATAATTTGTAAACCAACCGGCACACTGTATGTACATATATGGAAGTTGGCTTGATGTTTTTATGTTTTGTTTGTTTATGTTTGTTTTAAAAACCAATAAAATTAAAAAAAAAGTTGTAAAGATTGTTAAATTAATTTCTTCAGTTAGAGAAAAGCAATGTCTACCATACACTTATGGTATATTTATGGTCAACTGGAAATCCCATACACTTGTGATTTGTGATTTTGAAGAATGGAAAAAAAAGATAATAGAAAAAGTGAGAGGTTTTTTGTAACTTAAAATATGGAATAATTTTGTAAATTTCCTTCTTTCCTTCCTTTCTTCCTTACTCCCTCCCTCCCTTTGCATTTTTACATGTTTTATAAAATGTTAAAAAAAAAATATTTTAAAGAAGTATTAGAACAGCTTAACTGGGGTGTTTCTAGACTGAACTCGAAGTGCTACTACGGAACATTGTTCTAAATGAGGGGTGTCAAACTCATGTTGTCATGGAATCTTCACGTGATGTATTTGCAACTTTCTTCCCTCTTTGTTAAACTGGATGTGACAGGGCCAGCACGTGAATGCACCCTAATTGCAGACTGCCGATTTGACAGACCTGATCTAAATGGTTCCCCCCCCCCCATGCTGTCTTACTATCACTGAAATTGACATCACAGCATTTTTAATGAGAAAATTCCCCATGCAAAGTAGAAAACAATTATCTAATGAACTTGCTGAAGTATTAATCTATAGAATGTTCTAAGGAAATCTTGTTTGCTTTTTATAACAGGCTTATTTCTATTGTATAAAATCTAATACTCTCCAACCTTTCCCAAATATTTTAGGTCACTTTAATTTTTCTTTATTCAGCTCTGGTTTTTGTGGGATAATTATACATACATACATACATACAAAAATACATACATACAGCTGCACTTCAAATTCAGCGAATAAAGGTGAGTATGGGAGCCCGGGTTGGAGGGTGGGCCCAATAGCAAAGTGGCGGAGAGAACCTGTTCAGTCTCTGCTGCTAATTGCTGCTACTGGCTCGCCAAAACTGGGCCGAACCAATCGAATACCACCACTAATATGCATACATACATACATATGTGTGTATGTGTGTTGTTAAGCTGAATATTTGATAGTATTTATAGTATAGTATTTATTCTGGTAGTGTTTATTAATGAAACATGAAACAAATTAGAAGATTGTTAAAAATAGTTATGTGAATCAGGAAAATAAGTTTAGTGGCCTGTAGGTAAACAAGTCACATGCTGAGAATTCCTCTTGGTGAAAGAAAGAAACAGTAGGGCAGTTAGCCTTATTTATATCCTAAGTTAGTTCATTGGCAATTAAACAGATATATACATGTCCACAACCAGGCAGCCATGACAGCTACATAATTGCTCCACATTTTATTCAATCCATTTAGAAGAAGAAGGCAATAACAGTGTCCAAATTCTATTGGAATTGTTTATTTATGTACTTATTTACTTACTTATTTGGGCTTATAAGCTTATAAACCAACTCTAATAAGAAACGACTGTTTGCAGTTTAAAAATCCTAGAGAATAAATCCCGAGTAAATAAATAAATATACAGTAAATTATAACTCTTTCATTTTATGATCAGTGATGCTCAGTGAATGTACAGATACTGATTAAATACATTATTTTAAAAATCAAAGTTTTATGTTATGCCAAGGATGTCCCTGAAGTCACTTTCATATGAGAACTATAGTTAGTGGCAACTTCTCCTTCTGTTCAATATTATAAAGAAAGGAAGAGACATTTCAAAGTGTATTCTTGTCTGCTGATTCTCCTCATTCAAACATTACCTATTCAGTAATATAATAACTAAATAGACAAAAAGATTTTTTTAAGAAACCATGAGGGCTTTTACCATTCACTGAGGGCTACAAATTTTTAATGTAGTATTTCATTTTATTTTCCTCAGCTTCTTTAATGGCATTCTATATGTTTTATGAGGCACCAGTAACAATTAGCCAGAAGGTAAAATAAAAACAAACCACAGCATCATTTTTATGTTGATATAATACATAATATCAGTTTGAGTATACAAGGTATAAAAACGATCCTTTCATCATTATTCAAAATTTTCACTTTCCTATAAAACTGATGGTGGCTGTGAATTGCATAGTCATTTTCCCTCATTTTCACATACCTGAGAAAACTCTTGCCAGAATTGTAAAATGGATAGGAGGATCTTGATTACTTCTTTTAGTTTTTCAATGTTAATAATAACTTATTTGAGTGGTCTATGCCAGTTTACTTCTTTTTTCTTAATCAGAAACTACAGGCCTCTAATGTTTCTGCATCTCCAAAACAGATAAAAAAATTAGAGAGGATACAGAGGATGTCCACCTCTAAATTTCATTTAAAATTGGCTTAATCCATTAGGAATTTTGGATGAAGTGAATATTACCTAGATGACATTTTTACTCTTTGAATATGATCTGAACTTGTTTAACATCTTCAGTAGAAATGGGGGGGAAATGTTTTGGATTCTAAGCATTTTTAGCTCAAAGCAGGCTGTTCTGACCTTGTTAAATGTGTTCTGACTCTGTTCTAACCATTCCAGAAATGTTCAGATTGTCCGTTGTGTTTGAAATTAGTCTTACAGATGCCAAAAAAGCGTACTTTGGGTACTTTTGAAATGTTTTATGATTAGTGTATTTGCGGTAAGGACAAAAAGTTCCAAATTTGAAAACTACTGCATGCCACTACCTTTTAAATTATTAAAAACAATCATACAGGTATTATTTCAATAATATAATAATAATACTTGTCCCGCAGAAATGGAGGCAGAGGTTTAGTTCAAGTTACACAAATGGTCAAAAAAGAAAATTTGATTACAAATTCACTGATTACATAAAAGACTACCAAGAACATGCATTGATACAAATTGGAGCTTTCTGAATGTGCAGAAAACAAAACATAAATATCAAAGTAAAATAGTAAAAACAAGAACAGAATGCTGGCAAGGAAAAGCACTGCAAAAATTATAAAAAAGATCTAAGAAAAAGTGGATAAAGATAAAATCTGGCAATGGTTTACAACTGGAATATTTAAAAAAAGTTGAAGGCTTGATTGATATGGCAGTTGAATAATACAATCCCAGCATAATTTGCAGTTTACAGTAAGCCAACATCAATTCTACAAAAAAAACAGATTCTGTAACAGCTTTGTTTCCTGTGGCATCCAGCTGGTAAACTCACAAGATTAGTTTTTCTCGTCATGTACATGTGTACATCCGAACTAGATTGCACTGTTTCTGTGTGTCATGTAATATATGTGGGCATATACACACTTTTGTATTTATTTGTCATGTTTATGTAGTGTCTATTGGAGGTGGTGACCCTTTGAGAGCTGTATGCAATGAAATTTCATTTAATGTATGCTGATTAATGTACATTCAAAGTGACAATAAATTTATTCGAAGCTCCAAGCTCTTTAAAAATGGATAAGAATCAAATATTCGACAAACAGGTAATATATAGCCATCTTGGATTACACAGTAAACAATTCCTCTAAATCCATAACTGAAAATGAAGATTTTTTTTCTGCTTTTTAAAAATAATTTATTTCATCATGAATGAAATTATAGCTGTATGAACATATGATGCTACTTTTGTAATTAAAATGGCCATTCTTAAGGCCATATAACATATAAACAATATAATACAACAATTTCACAAATTTTAATAATATTAGGCTTATACTTACACTATTAGGAGAAGTGGATACATATTTCGTTCTGAGAAATCCTTTGGAAATGTTAACTGTAAAGGAAGTTCTTTTAAGAAAAGAGCAAAACATTAAAGGCTGGTAGTTTGAAAGATGAATTAAAAATACTACTTGAAAACATATATTGACTTTTCCAGAATTTTCTAGTATATTTACCATAGTCATCAATGTGAAGCATTCTAGTTTCTGTTCGTAGTATTTTTCTCATTGAAATTGCTTCTTTTAAAACAGAGTTATTTTCTAAAATATAAAACTCTGTAAAATAAAAAGGCAAAGAAAGGAATCAATGTACATGCATGTTTAATTGGATGGAAATTTTAAAATACAATTTATATGACAGATGCAGTCCACATCTTTAAAGACCAACTTTTGGAAAGGCATATCTAAAGAATAAAATAAATATGGATATACTGTATACACATACACATTAGTGGATTTTGATAAATCTCTAAAACTGTAAAATTGTAAAAAACTGTAAAAAACTGTAAAAAACTGTAAAAAACTGTAAAAGGCATCAGTTGCATATGGATAACTATTTGACATGTTTTCTCCAAACAAATTTTTAAATTGGTAAACCACATCACACTTTAATGAAATAATTAATAATTTAGCTAGGAAGCAGTTTCAAAGTGTCAAATAAGCTGTTTTAAAAACAATATTTTGACTAAAATTGAATCATATAATTTTTATTTCAATAATAGAAATGATGATCAAATTTACATATATGTATATATGTATGTTTCCACAATTTTCTACACAAATATTTTTTTCCTCTGAATTTTTATAGGCAAGATTCAGCACAACAGTGTTTCAGTTCTAAAACTATGATTTCATTGTATATTATTTATTCTACTATATTTATTATGGGCAAGAATATTGTGCTTTAAATCAAAATACATATATGAACATTCATTTAAATTCAAGTATTTCCCCAATTAAAGTGAATAGTTGAATTATCCAAATAATGCACATTTCCATTGAATATACTGAAGTTATATATTTTGAAGAGATATTTCAAAAACATATTTTGAAAAAGTTACTTCTATAGAAAACCTATATGTATTTGCATGTACTATATATGCGTCTTATGTATGTGTGCACATGAATGTGTTGAATTGCTTAAACAGAGAGATTTAAACACACATAATATTTATATCATTAAAAAGGATGAATTAGATAACTGGCACTCAGAAATAATTCCTTAATCCAGACTAATTGTATAACTCAATTGTATTGAGTTATAAAGTTTTTAAGGCATATATTAGAAGTACTGAAATAAGAACTCAATTTGCATAGTTATTTAAAGAGATTGTGCCACTGTGCCATCTAATTATTGTAAGCATTAGTGGGAAATAAAGAGTACACAATAATGTAAGATCAGTCTGAAAAATCCCTAATAAATTATAGCTACTGTATTAATTAATTGTCCTTATTGCTTACATACTTGTTTATTCCTAGGTTGTAATTAAGATGAGGTTTGGAAATTAATTTCCTGATGGCCTCAACTGAAAGGGAGAAAACCCACAAGAAAATCCCTAGTGAACTGGTATTACTTACTTTCAGGATTAACTGTGCTGTGCAGGCTAACAATCGGAACACCAGGACCTGTAAAACACAGAAGAACAGGCACACAGAGGAAGTAAATAAAAGAAACTAGCTTTGGATTCTTCAACTTAAAAAAAACCTAAAGCAAAACATATTCTAAGACACAGTTTTCAAAACTGCTGCTGCATATGCTTTAATACTTAGCATACGAATGGTCCTATTAATGCCAAGGCAATACCATAGTCTGCTGGGAAATAATAAATGCATGATTGTTATTATCTTCATCATTTCAATTTTACAGCTGAGAAACTGACACATAGAGCAATTAACAGCCTGATTATATAAAGCACAGAGTATCTGCAGCTACTATTAAATCAAAGAGAGAAAAGGGAGCATTCAGACTTTGCAAAGTCATTTGGAGGCCATTAGAAAACTGAGTGGAAATCTCAGAAGAAACATATCCAAATGTCTTGTAGCTTTGATTCAGTGCACAGATAAGAGTGCCCTGGTAAAGGGGACACCTGATTTCATAGAATAATAGACATGGAAGGAGCCTTTCAGGATGTCAAACCTGTCCCCTCCCTGCTCAATGCAGGAATTCAAATCAAAATATCCTTGCTTCTACTTGAACACTCTAGTGAAAGAGTCCATCCTATTCTTTCTCCTCTTATGGTATTGCAATCTGCAAAATTCAGAATACAGGATGTCTTTAGAAATGTTTTCCCTTAGAACTGTGGATTGTGAAATGCCTGTAGCCGTAAGTAAATAATAAACAAACAAACAAACAAACACATATTTGTGTATGTAGTTCATTCTCCGGCAACTTCCATAACCTCCCTAGGCATTTTATGAATGAATACAACAATGTTATTTATGTCACTGATTCACAAATGTGATCTAGATCTGCAACTATCTAGATCAAATGTGATCTAGATCTGCAACTATTCAAGCTTTTGGCTGTGTGTAAGTTGAACACATTGAAGGAATGAGTGATCTCCTCTTAAATCGTAAAAAATAACTAGTGACCTCAACTTTAGTACATCTTTTGTACAATTACTTCTAACCATCCCTCTCCCTTGTTCTTTATTTCGTAGACCATTCTATCATAGGAATGATCAAATTTATCTGTACAAAATTTAAACTGTCCAGTAAGGCAATTTTCATATCCACAACAAATGTATAATGCTAGAGTTGAGATTTTGTAACTACAGTACTATAATGATATAAATATTTTTATTTGTAATAGTTATCACTGAGGTACATTTTTTCTGAAAAAATTTTTCTGAAAAATACAAAAACATTTCATTTTTTAAAAAAATAAGTGTAATAACAGTAAAAAGAGAGCCTGGCTTACCCTTACACTGTAGAATGAAATATTTGATTGAAGGGCTAAACTTTGCATTAAAATATGTACAATGTTCTTTCATAAAATTGCATGAGAGGCATTGACGATTTAGCAATTCAGTTGTTGACACACTAAGGAAGTAAAAAAAATATGAACAAGTACAAGAAAACCTATAACTAATATTCACTGCAAATATATTATTATAGGGAAAAATTGTTTGAATCTGTCAATATTTCAGATACTACAGGTAGTCCTCAACTTATGACCACAATTGACCCGAAGATTTATGTTACTAAGCAAGACAGTCATTAAATGAGTTTTGCTCATTTGACACCATTTTATGATGTCTCTTGACACAGTTAAGCGAATCGCTGCAGTTGTTAAGTTGTTAAGTGAATCCGGCTTCACCATTGACTTTGCTTGTCAAAAGGCTGCAAAAGGTGAACCTATGACCCCAGGACATGTCATAAATATGAATGAGTTGCCAAGCACCTGAATGTTGATTATGTGATCATGGGGATGCTGCAATGGTTAGAAGAATGAAAAATGGACATAAGTCACTTTTTTTAGTGCCATTGTAACTTTGAATGTTCACTAAACAAACAGTTGTAAGACATGGAGTACCTGTAGTGAACAGAGCTACATTGTTTCTTCTGTCAAACGTCCTCCCTACATATCACCAATTTTTTTATCTAGCAAAGGAATGCAGTGGGGAATGGAGGATATGGAAATACATACAGTATTTGTGAACACCAGGTTTATAACGAAAGAGAACCACACTGATTTTTATTACTTGTATTTCCTTGGTATTTTCCAATGCATATAAAATGCTAATTAGACTTAGTATTATACTGTGAAGGATGTATTTGGGTTATTATCTTTCTGTCACAATATGTATTGTTCCTATGAAATTTGCTACTTTTATAAACCCACAGATTCATGCAGAATTTCTAAGGTATGCACAGGATCTCTTTTGACATTTAAGTTAATAGCTTTTTGTAAACAAAGAGAGACAGCCCTATCAATCACTTAGGAATCACATTGCACCGGATCGGCTTACCTATGTAACTGTCTTCCTCTTGGTGAATTTTCTGTACTTAAAAAATAACTGGCAAAATGAGAAAAAAAAACACCTTTAGGCCAGATGAATATGTACTAATCTGCTGTAGATAATAAACATAATGAACATCAGACCTAAGGATTTCAACAATATAGGAGAGCAGGATCATTCTTACCATTAGAAAGATTGAAGTGGCTATCCACAAAACATCTTGAGACTAATTTATTTCTTTACATCCTAATTTTGCCTTAGCAAAGAAGCTTTGCAATTTTAGACTTATTTTCCCCTTTCGGGATAAGATATCCAACTCATTTTTGAGGCCATAGTACAGTTTTGTAATCATGAACATCATGATCATTCATGTTGACTAGAATGTGTCCTCAGGTGATTAAGAAGAAAATTCAAGAATTAGCATATCTGACTTTGTAAAAATAAAATTGAATTATTGTATATGCTATGTTCTAGGTAGATGGAACTTAATTAATGATTAAGATACACGTTTTTATCAGAAGTCTTACTGTTTTGTGTTCAGAAGAGATTGTCTGCCTCAATTCTCCCAGATTAAAAAGGAGAAGTAGATTAACTAATGATCAGGCAGAACAACTGATCTTGTTTTGTGAAAATGAATGCAAGGTTTCCTACCTTGTTTGTATTAAAGACAACAGAGACTTTAACTTATTCTCATACTGGGTACCAATAACTAAACATCTGTTATATCGGAAAATGGCTTCAACACTTCTACATATTTAAATGAAATCCTTTATAAATCTCATCACATTCAACAAGGTTTATTTCTATGCAATACAGGATTGAAGTCTTAACAAAGGCAATTATTAATAAATGATGTTTTTTAATAATTCCTGAGAAATCCTTTCTGTTAACAGTACTGGGAAGTACATCCATTTACAACCTAAGAAAAACGAACAAGAACCATTCCTTATTATTCTTGAAGGTAAGAAGATTTTAAAAATGAAAGATCCAAAGGTGAAAATGGATTTCATTTTTAAATCCTAATGTTCTGACTACTTAAGATTCTAAAGCAAGACCACTTGAAAATATTATTGCCTCACCCAGTGTTTGAATTTTCTTATTTCAATCAATACTTTGAAGCAGATTTTATTACAGCCTAGCCTTATTTTAATATTCAGGAAAAGTTCCGAGAACATATCAAGAGATTAAATACAGTTTATCTTTGTATTTGTGGTTCATGGCTAGTATTAGCATTTAGTAACAAAAGAAACATAATTAACATTGCTACACCAATAACATTGAATCTATCTTGATAACACAGATATTTTACCTGAACAGACAAAGAAAAATAATGCTCACATCTTTTGGGTATTTTCATCATATGCCAAGATTTTTATAACTTCCCAGTTCCCTGATGTCAGATGTCGTATACTAAATTGTTCATTTTTGATCTGCAAAAAATAATAAGTTTAACCTCTTTTGTCCCAAAACTTTCCTTAACTGATCAAAGCAATTATTGACAGCAGAGGTCAAATTCTATGGGCCCCTGTGGTATCAGTCAGGTTATATAAAAGGCTGCAACTTGAAAGAAAGAGAACTGAATGGAACAAAACAAAAAATGAAATGATAAATGAAAATAGATATATTTAAGGTTTGAAAAATTAAGAGATGAAAGATACATGAGAAATATTGAATATATTTAATAGGGAGTAAGATAAGAAAGTATGTTGTCAGGGTCATGATGTTTCGGCAGAATCTCATCTGTCATCATCAGGTTTCTGTATTGAGTTTGTCTGTGAGTCAGGCTCTCACAGCCATTTCAGTTTTAAATTTGAGGCTAGCCTACTGCTGAGCCAGAATGGTTTTTTCTTCATCCTGATTGGTTGGGAGTCTTCGTCTGTCTTTATTGGTCTTGGAGTTTGCTGTGTTCTGCTTGATTAGTGTGTCTAATTTCTTCTGTCTGTTTTGTGGCTTTAATTGGCTGGCAACATTGTCTGGCAACATTCTTGTACTGGAGGCTTTTAGTGCAGCTTGGCTCTGAGTAAAAGGACAGCTATCATTTGTTAGGAAGCTAGGTTTCATCTGGGTGCCTGATTGGGATGTGTTTGAGTTGGAGGTATTGGGGGGGGTGTCTGTTTGTGCCCAGGTGTTTGCCTGGCTTGTGGTGTGGAGATTTTTTTGTTTGTGAATGCAGCTTCCAAATGATTGACAGTCTGGTGGAATCATCTCTTTTATTCATGCTTTTTTTCTTTTATTTTTAAAACCTCTTTTAAGATTTTAAATTAAATTAACGTCTTTAAATTAAGATCTCTTTTATTCAGGTCTTTTTTCAATCTCTATGGCTTCTCTGATAATTCTATGGCTGGGGTTTTCTATAGTGGCTAGGGTTTTGGTGCCATTGAAGTTGATGCTATGACCTGTGGCTTTCATGTGTTGGACAAGTGAGGAGGTGTGTTCCAGTTTTTTAACTGCATTTTTGTGTTCATCCAGGTGGGTACTTATTCTTCTATTGGTCTGTCCAATGTATGTAACTGGACACAGAATAAGACACCAGGATACCAACATCCTATGCACAAGCAAACCACCCAAAAGCAACTTGCACAAAGAAGAACTCAAAGCACTACAAACCCTAAAAAATGATAACACCATAATCATACTACCAGCAGATAAAGGGAATGCCACAGTAGTAATGGACAGAAAAGACTACGAAACAAAATTGACAGATCTACTCCAAGACTCCACATACAAACCTATAAATACAGACTCAACCACGTATCTGGAAAAATTAACCAAGAAGAAAATTATAACCAGCCACATAAGCAAAGAAATCCAACAGACGATCATCCCAAGAGAAAAATCTTCCAGATGCCCCAAACTATACGGCCTCCCAAAAATACACAAAGAAGGCATACCTCTCAGACCCATAGTCAGCTCCAAAGGAGCACCACTACAAAACCTAACTGAACACTTAGCAAAACATCTACAGCCCCATGCTGAAACCGCAGCTTCATATGTACAAAACTCATACCACTTCTTAGAAATGATCAAAGATCTACATGTGGAATAAGAAGATCTGCTTGTAAGTTTTGATGTGGTTTCACTATTCACTCAAGTCCCGATGAAAGAATCTCTTCAAATCATCAAAAATAAATACCAAACAGCTAAACATCTCATGGAGCTAATAGAACACTGCTTAACCAAAACATATTTCATATACAAAGGACAAAGATACAAGAAAATTGAAGGAGCCCCTATGGGATAACCACTGTCACCTGTCATTGCAAACCTGTTCATGGAAGAATTCGAATCCAGAGCCCTGGATAATGCCACCCACAAACCCAAGCTATGGCTAAGATACATCGATGACACATTTGTGATTTGGCCCCATGGAAAAGAAAACCTAAACAATTATTTCCGAACACACCTAAACAGCACACACCAAGTTCACCATGGAAATGGAAACAAACAAACAACTACCATTCCTAGATGTACTAATCTACAAAAGAACAGATGGCACACTAGGACACACTGTATACCAGAAGGAAACATACACCAAGCGCTACCTCAACGCCCAATCCCACCACCATCCAGCACAGATAAACTCCATGGCCAAAATACTAATCACCAGAACTAAACGCCTGGCTGACAAGACACATATAAAGACTGAACTATGCACCCTGACTAAAGTACTGACAGCCAACAGCTTCCACAAAAACAAAATCACCAGCTTAATCCACAAAAACACACTGAGATGCAATAGAGACCTAGAAGATGAACAGATCTATGGAATAGCTGTCCTACCCTACATAAGAGGTACTACAGACAAAATCAGTAAGATACTACACAGGCATCACATCAAGACTGCCTTCAAAACAGACAAAAAAATAGCAGCCATCCTTAGAAACCCCAAAGATAAAATTGACCTGGAAAACCAAGGCATATACGAAGTCCCCTGTACATCATGCCCAGCTCCATACATTGGACAGACCAATAGCAGAATCAGTATCCGCCTGGATGAACACAAAAATGCAGTAAAAAAGCTGGAACACACCTCCTTACTAGTCCAACACATGAAAGCCACAGGTCATAGCATCAACTTCAATGGCACCAAACCCTAGCCACTATAGAAAACCCCAGCCACAGAATCATCAGAGAAGCCATAGAGATTGAAAAAAGACCTGAAAGCATGAATAGAAGAGATGATTCCACCAGACTGTCAATCATTTGGAAGCTGCACTCACAAACAAAAAAATTGCCACACCACAAGCCAGGCAAACACCTGGGCACAAACAGATTCCCCCTGATACCTCCAGCTCAAACAAACCCCAAGCAGGCACCCAGATGAAACCTAGCTTCCTAACAAATGATAGCCATCCTTTTACTCGGAGCCATGCTGTACTAAAAGCCTCCAATACAGGGACACAATGTTGCCAGCCAATCAAAGCCACAAAACAGACAGAAGAAATTAGACACACCAATCAAGCAGAACACAGCAAACTCCAAAATCTATAAACACAGACGAAGACTCCCAACCAATCAGGATGAAGAAAAAACCATTCTGGCTCAGCAGTAGGCTAGCCTCAAATTTAAAACTGAAACGGCTGTGATAGCCTGATTCACAAACGAACTCAATACAGAAGCCTCATGATGACAGATGAGATTCTGCCGAAACGTTGCTACAACTCTAAAAGCACAACTACAATGACGTGGGATAATACCCGAAGGAAGCTGAACAGCATATGTGTGTATATAAATATATAATGTTTTCTGAGGTTTTCACGGGTATTTGTATGTGGATCTTTGGTTAATCGGGTTTTCTCCTGCGTAAAATTGGAAGTATTCTGGCAACGTTTTGATGAAATCTCATTCATCATCTTCAGGCTTGTGTCTTGGGCTTTGTGCTTCTCAGAGGAATGTGAGCTTGCAGCTGCTGCTTCTTTTTAACTGCTAGTGGGAGTGTGACTTGATTGGGTGGGGGCTTGGCTGTGTTCTGATTGGTTGTGGGTTTGGCTGTGTTCTGATTGGCTGGGGTGTGTTCTGTTCAGGTGGGGGCTTGGTTGTGCTCAGGTTAGTCTTAGTTGCTGTGGGATTTGAGCTGGTGAGCTGTGATCCTATTGTTTGACTTCACATTCATGGTTGTGCCACATCTTCATCATGGTCATCCGTTCACTTTATGTATGGGTCGGAGGGGATTGAAGTGGGTAGTGATGTAGCTGCGGTACGGCTTCTGGTCCATGGTTGTGTCTCATCTTCTGTATGAGTATGAGTCTTTTTTCTACGTGGAAGTGTGGTGGTAGCATCTTGTTTGGCCCTTGTGGGTGTGGGTCTGGTGTCATTCTTCATGTTAGGTACTCGTTTGTTCATGAGGGCGGGTTTCCAAATGGCTGGTAGGCAGGAGGTATCATCTCATTTATTCATGCTGTCTGTGAATTTTTCTATCTCTATGGCTTCTCTGATTATTCTGTTGTTGAAGTGTTCAGTTTTGGTGATAGTTCTGGTATTTTTAAAGTCAATCTTATGTCCTGTGGCTTTGAGGTGTTAGACCAGGGAAGAGGTCGGTTCTTCTTTTTTGACTGAGTTCTTGTGTTCTTTAATGCATCCACTTATTCTTCTGTTGGTTTGTCCAATGTATGTGGTATGGTAGGCGGTGCATGGGATTTCGTATACTCCTTGATTTTCTAACTCGATTCTGTCTTTAGGGTTTCTTAGGATGGTGGATATTTTTCTGTTTGTGCAGAATGCTGTGTAACATCTAACAGCAAATGTTAGATATATTGTGTGATGTAGTGAGAAACATGAATCTGAAAATTCATGAATCAAAGCTCAAGGTATTTGTTTTTGACAGGTAAAATGGAATGAATGAATCAACACAAGTTTTATACAAATGGTAAAAAATAAGCAAATAGCAATAGCTGACTTTGTGTATCTTAATAAAATGTTAACTGAAGATAAAAAAATGAATACACAGGCAAATGATCGCAAAAAGATTGTACATAGTAATGAATATTTGTTGAAATAAGCAAAAATGGCCTTGGTATAAGAGGGTGCTTCTGGGTACTGTCTCATATGAAAATGTAAATTGATTGTTAGGATTACAAAGGATGTAAGTTGAGTTCAATGAAAATAAGTTATTTAAGTTTGCAGTAAAATTAAGATAGGGCCAAGAATGAATGGAATTAGATGGAATGCAAATGTGAGTGATGAATACAAAAGTAATATATCTGGGGCATTGGCAGAGCAGTAAAAAAGAAACCCTCAATACAGCAACCTAAATTGCATGTTTAAAAGTGTCAGGATTTCACTTGTACAGTTGCAGCTGTTATTTTGACCCCTTGAGCCTCTCCTTGTACCCAGGTACTCTTGACGTACACTGAGGGGATTGAGACATGTTACAGAATGAGGATCAAACTAAAAAACAGCTGTATGAAAGAAAAGTGAATGGATTGAATGGAAGAGTATGAGTAAGAAAGTCATGTTTGGATGATGATGATACTATCCTTAAAGAGAAACAAAATACAAATTATTGCATTTGTTTTGCTGAACATACACCTGTGTTAAAAAAAACACCAATGTCCATGCATATCCATGTTTTTTTTCAGAAGGTAAAGTCAACAGATATCCAACTGTTGTATCTCATGTTAATTTCCTTGAATTCTCAGTGACAGTACATCCTATAGCAGTCTACATGTTCTTAAATGGGATTAAAGGAAGCAAATTTTTCCCTTAATGTTTATATAGTTAAGCTCTAAAGGCCGTGTCACACTGCCCTACGGATGCAAAAAGGACACAATGGAAGAGAAAAATGTTACATCCGTTGTATCCGCGCTCAAAAGGGGAGAAAATTTGCATAATTGGAGTGGACAACACGGACGCGGGGAGGATGCAGGGTGGATTCAAAGCAGATGCGGAACGGAAGCCCAGTGGATGGAAGCGGATGGCGCGTCCGCTAGGTTTCCGGGGGGCCTCACCGAAGCAGACACGGAACAGAAAAAGCGGATGCAGAACGGATGCACAGCGGATGAAGTGGATGCAGAGCAGAAGCCTAGCGGATGCACAGCGGAAGCCTAACGGATGCCTAGCGTTAATTGCACATGCGGGGGGGATGCATTGCGCAAGCCCCCTGGATATAAAGGGAAGCAGCTCGCACGTGGCCAGCATTCCGAGGAAAGACCTGCTGCTGGATACCTCAGAGTTCTTGCCTGCATGTCTGCCTGCAAGCCTTGCTGCCAGCCTGCCTCCAAGCCTGCCTCCTAGCCTGCCTCCCAGCCTCCTGGGCAGCCTCCTTTCCAGCCTTGCTGCCGGCCTGCCTTCCAGCCTGCCTTCTAGCCTCCCTTCCAGCCTTGCTGCCAGCCTGCCTTCCAGCCTCCCTGCCAGCATTGCTGCCAGCCTGCCTTCCACCCTGCCTTCCAGCCTCCCTGCCAGCCAGTCTGTCTGCCAGCCTTGGTGCCTGCCTTCCTGCCAGCCTTGGTGCATGCCTTCCTGCCAGGCTTCCTGCCAGGCTTCCTGCCAGCCTTGGTGGCAGCCTTGGTGGCAGCCTTTCTGCCAGCCTTGGTGCCTGCCAGCCTTCCTGCCAGACTCCCTGCCAGCCAGCAACCCCACAACCTGGGGAAGAAGCGAAAGTCTCAGCAACCTGCTGCCATCCCTGGCAAGAGGGACAGGGCCACCCTCCCACCCCATGTCCCTGACTCTGCTTCTGCTGGGGCTTCTGCTGCTTGGGCTCGCTCTTCTGTAGCTGGAGCTTCTGCTGGAGCTTCTCCTGGCAGTGGTGCTTCTGCTACGTACTCTGCTGAAGCTGCTCCTGGTTCTGCTGGTCCCGCTCATTCTGCTCGTGCTCCTGGTCTTGCTGACCCTGCTGCTGGTGCTTCTTCTGCTGCAGCTCATCCTGGTCTTGCTGCTGCTGCTGCTGCTGCTGCTGCTGATCCTCCTCCTGCTGCTGCTGATCCTGCTTATGATCCTGCTGGTGATTATGCTGATGCTGATGCTGATGATGCTGATTATGATCCTACTGGTGATGATGATGATGATGATGATGATGATGATGATGATGATGATGCTGTTGGTGTGGAGGAGCAGCCCCTTCCACCTGGAAGCCCCTCTGATGAGGGCCCATCTGGTCCTGTCAAAGGGAGGAAGAGGCGTATGCAACAACGGGAGAGGAGGCAGTATTACATCGAGGAAGCACACGAGGATGAGGTGCTGGAGTGGCTGAGAGAGAACAACTATCTGTGGCGGAAGGGACACCGGCTGTACAGGGACACCAAGCGGAAGTAGGCTGCTTGGAGAGAGAGGGCAGAGAGTCTGGGCTATACTTCGGAGGTGCTCCTCGGCTGGTGGAAGCACATGCACACCTGGTACGGGAAGCTGCACCGCAAAAAATCTGGCCAGGCCAGGGTTAAGCTGACGGACAGAGAGAACTATGTCATGGCCAAGTGCAGCTTCCTGGAGGGTGAGGTCCGCCACCAAGGAGCACCAGGAGCCCAAATCTCTACCCTCTCTCTCCGGCAGCCAGCTGGGAGCCAGTCCTCTGGTGGCCGAGAGTCAGTCCCTGTCTCCATGCAGGTATCTGTGGAGCGTGCCATGGCGGAGAACCCCCGGGCAGGTGTTGAAAGCATGGTGGAGAGCGAGGAGGACTCCCTGGTGTGGTGGGAGAAAGGAGACATCGTGTCCACTGCTGCCGAAGCCGCATCCACCCACACCTCCGCCACCACAGTAAGGCAGAGAGCCGGACCGCAGGAGGGGCAGAGCCACAAGGTCCTGGTGGAGATCAGGGACACCATCTGCACCAGCATAGGTCTCCTCTCTCAGCTGGTCCCCATCGAATCCTCC
>BLBF01000032.1:11530616-11581592 GCA_015471245.1 Laticauda colubrina | reverse complement strand
CTGCCAGCCTTGGTGCCTGCCAGCCTTCCTGCCAGACTCCCTGCCAGCCAGCAACCCCACAACCTGGGGAAGAAGCGAAAGTCTCAGCAACCTGCTGCCATCCCTGGCAAGAGGGACAGGGCCACCCTCCCACCCCATGTCCCTGACTCTGCTTCTGCTGGGGCTTCTGCTGCTTGGGCTCGCTCTTCTGTAGCTGGAGCTTCTGCTGGAGCTTCTCCTGGCAGTGGTGCTTCTGCTACGTACTCTGCTGAAGCTGCTCCTGGTTCTGCTGGTCCCGCTCATTCTGCTCGTGCTCCTGGTCTTGCTGACCCTGCTGCTGGTGCTTCTTCTGCTGCAGCTCATCCTGGTCTTGCTGCTGCTGCTGCTGCTGCTGCTGCTGATCCTCCTCCTGCTGCTGCTGATCCTGCTTATGATCCTGCTGGTGATTATGCTGATGCTGATGCTGATGATGCTGATTATGATCCTACTGGTGATGATGATGATGATGATGATGATGATGATGATGATGATGCTGTTGGTGTGGAGGAGCAGCCCCTTCCACCTGGAAGCCCCTCTGATGAGGGCCCATCTGGTCCTGTCAAAGGGAGGAAGAGGCGTATGCAACAACGGGAGAGGAGGCAGTATTACATCGAGGAAGCACACGAGGATGAGGTGCTGGAGTGGCTGAGAGAGAACAACTATCTGTGGCGGAAGGGACACCGGCTGTACAGGGACACCAAGCGGAAGTAGGCTGCTTGGAGAGAGAGGGCAGAGAGTCTGGGCTATACTTCGGAGGTGCTCCTCGGCTGGTGGAAGCACATGCACACCTGGTACGGGAAGCTGCACCGCAAAAAATCTGGCCAGGCCAGGGTTAAGCTGACGGACAGAGAGAACTATGTCATGGCCAAGTGCAGCTTCCTGGAGGGTGAGGTCCGCCACCAAGGAGCACCAGGAGCCCAAATCTCTACCCTCTCTCTCCGGCAGCCAGCTGGGAGCCAGTCCTCTGGTGGCCGAGAGTCAGTCCCTGTCTCCATGCAGGTATCTGTGGAGCGTGCCATGGCGGAGAACCCCCGGGCAGGTGTTGAAAGCATGGTGGAGAGCGAGGAGGACTCCCTGGTGTGGTGAGAGAAAGGAGACATCGAGTCCACCGCTGCCGAAGCCGCATCCACCCACACCTCCGCCACCACAGTAAGGCAGAGAGCCGGACCGCAGGAGGGGCAGAGCCACAAGGTCCTGGTGGAGATCAGGGACACCATCTGCACCAGCATAGGTCTCCTCTCTCAGCTGGTCCCCATCGAATCCTCCTCCTCCAACTGCAAGCCCTTCCTCAATAATGTGAACCAGACCCTCAAGGAGATGGCGGATCCCCAGTACCAGGTGGTGAAGGAGAGGATCACCACGCTGCTTAACAACCCTCCAGACCCAGAGGCACCTGCTCCCACCCAGTCCAGGTCTGCTCCTCCACCCCAGGTGATGTCCCTCCCATACCAAGGCTTCCCACACCCCCTCACCTACCAGGGCTACAGCTACCTGGAGGTCCAGCAGCACAGACAGCAGCCCTTCCAGATGCAGGCACAGAGTCATCGGGTGACACCGCTGCCCCCGGTTCCAATGATGCCACCGATGCCAACCTCGACAGTCCTCACCCCGCTGCAGAGCAGGCAGCCCCACTACACTGCTCCTTCCTCCATCCCACAGCCAAGCCCGGCCTCGGTACATCTGTCCTCAGTACTGGGGCTGACACCCCATGGCATGGAGGAAGGACCTCTCATCATCACGGGGCTGAGCCAGCTGTCCAACACCTTCCTCAACACACTGTCCCCTGTTGTCCTCTCGGGGCTAGGCAATAACACCTCAGACCAGCACTGCAGCAGCACCCACCTCCACAGCACCTGCTCCCTAACATCTTAGCCTGGGCACACACCTCCGAGTGACCAAGAGGAGTGCCAGAGACTGCCTGCCTGGATATTTGTGGACATTATTTGGACACTTGACTTGGGTCATGTTTATTTTACAGCTTGTTATTAATAAAGTTTATCTTTGTTTCACACACTTGCTTCATTAATTTTTTTCGATAAAGTCTGGGTGGAAACTTTTAGAAATGGTTTAGCCTTTGCATGCTTGTGGGATGGGTTAAGATAGCTGTGGGATGGGAAGGGATACCTGTGGGATGGGTTAAGATAGCTGTGGGATGGGAAGGGATACCTGTGGGATGTGTTAAAATAGCTGTGGGATGGGAAGGGATACCTGTGGGATGGGTTAAGATGGGAAGGGATACCTGTGGGATGTGTTAAGATAGCTGTGGGATGGGAAGGGATACCTGTGGGATGGGTTAACATAGCTGTGGGATGGGAAGGGATACCTGTGGGATGGGAAGGGATACCTGTGGTATGGGTTAAGATAGCTGTGGGATGGGAAGGGATACCTGTGGGATGGGTTAAGATAGCTGTGGGATGGGAAGGGATACCTGTGGGATGGGTTAAGATAGCTGTGGGATGGGAAGGGATACCTGTGGGATGGGAAGGGATACCTGTGGGATGGGAAGGGATACCTGTGGGATGGGTTAAGATAGCTGTGGGATGGGAAGGGATACCTTTGGGATGGGAAGGGATACCTGTGGGATGCGCAGAGATACCTATGGGATGGGTAATAGCTGTGGGATAGATAAACCTCCAGTGCAAGCATAGTGGGACTGTATGGTCCTCCCACCCAGGTGCCACCCCTATGGCCCTTCATTACCAATTACAATGTAAGCATTGATCCACACATGTCAACTTAAACACAACTCTTTATTAAACACACTGTTCATTGTAGGCCAACCAAACATACATGGCCCAATCTCATCCGTGTGATGAGACAGGCTGAAGGAAGCATCCATTAAGCATCTATCATCCTGTCTTGCCATTCCACTGCTCCAGCTGGGGAGTTGCACCAGTGTTTCAGGAGGTTGCGCTGCTTCTTCCCTTCACATGAGGCTCTTTTAGGGCCTCGCACATCCTCAGTGTCGATCAGGTTTCGCCCTTGCCTCCATTCCCCAGGCTCCATGTCCCCATTGCCTTGTTGGAGGTCCACGAGCCTGTTCTGCAAGACTGGGTAGCGGGTGTGCATGAGATTGTGCAGGATTCAGCAAGCTTCCACGATCCTCCTCATGGTCTCTGGGTGATGCTGCATGTTGGTGAGAACCAACATCTGTTGGCCAGGATGCCAAAGGCGTTGGAACCTGTTGGCCAGGATGCCAAAGGCATTCTCCACCACCCGCCTTGACCTGGACAGCCTGTAGTTGAAGATCCTCTCTTCACGGGTGAGACATCTGGAGGTGTAGGGCTTCATGAGGTAGGTTGTGAAGGAGAAGGCGTCATCCCCCATGATGAAGTAGGACACATCTTGCGTGTCGTTGGGCAGCGGGTCTGGATCTGGGAAGCCCACCATGAGGTTGCTTTCCAGCCCCTCCTTGAGGTGACTGTTGTTGTATACCTGGGCATCTGAAGATGAGCCGTTGCCTGAAACATCGATGTACATGAACTTGTAGTTAGCATCGACCATGGCGAAGAGGATGATGCTGAAGAAACCCTTGTAGTTCTGATTAGTGGACCCTGACTTGGCTAGAGCTTTGCAGGCCATGTGCTTGCCATCGATGCCTCCAACGGTGTGGGGGGAGTTCCACTTCTGATACCACTGCTCTGCAACTTTCTTCAATCCTTCTTCAGTGGAGGGGCACTGGAGGAGCTCCTCCTTGTATTCTTTGATGATGGCCTGCACCACTTCTCTGACAACAAAGCTGATGGTGCTGGGTGGCACCCTCCAGCCGTACTGCATACTCCTGGAGGTGGTCCCTGAGGCCAGGTGGCGCAGAATGAGTGCCACCTTGAGCCCAGGTTCCAGGCTGGGCGGGAAGTTGGTGTTTGTCTTGGTCCACCTGGGTGTCAGGCGCTGCACAACTTCGTCAAACATGGCTGGAGGCATCCTCATGAAGTTCTGGAACGCCCGAGGGTCTTCACTCCTGAGCTCCACCATCAGCTTGTCGTAAAGTATGTACTGCGCTCTTATGGCGAACCATCTTCGGAGCTAGACTTTTTTTGGGTGCCTCCTTTTCTTGCTGTAGTACCATTCACAGAGACTGTAGATGGTTTCGCAGTGTTGCAGAAGGATGTTGGCTGCCGAAAGGATTTTGTCGCAATACACGGTGGACATGACTGGATGCTGTGGAAGAGGAAGAGGCAGATGAAGGCTGCAGAGGTCTGCACCGCTGGGCTGCTGGTCTGAAAGTGCGATGCAGATGAGTTGCTCTCCCTTTTTATAGGCAGTATAGGTTTTCCGCTAGGCATCCTCTAGGCATCCTCTAGGCATCCTATAGACATCCTTAATATCCGAGATAGGTCCCCTCTGTGAACGTTTTTTCCATTTTAAATGCTTTGTTTCTGTTCTGCATCCGTTCTGCATCCGTTCCGCGTCCGTTCCACTTCCTCCCTGCATCTGGGCGGATGCGAGTTGCACGGATGCACAACGGATTCCTAGCGGATATAGCGGATGCATAACAGATGCAGAATGGATGCGTAGCGGATGCGTAGCGGATGCAGAACGGACGAACTGGATACATTTTCCTTGCAAAAGTTTTAAGCAGCCTAAAACTTTTGGAGTGGATGAAACGTCCATAAACGGATGATGGACGGATAGAGAGGAAGCAAAACGGAGGCAGTGAGTACATCGCGTTTTCGAACAGATGGCAAGCTTTTTTGTCCGTTTTACTTCCTCTTTGCATCCGTTGGTGCAGTGTGACAGGGGCTTAAATCTATCCACAAGCATGGAACTCTGTCTTGGTCTTCTGATAATGAAAATTACAGTATATAGATACAATGTCTCAATACTTGACTCACAAAATAGCATTAGCTGAAGATGTTATCTACTTCAGTAATGAAACATGTTCAAAAAACAAAAACAAAACAAGCCAATTTAGAGAGCACTAAGGACTCCACAGCTCAACTACAAACTACAAACAGTCTCTTCTATTAGCATCAATGATGTTTAGTTTAGTTAGATGAATATATCACTTGCAGAAAAATAGGAGAAAGAAGAAATAATGGTGAGCAAGAAATAATTCACAAATAATCTGTAAATGCTAAAGCTGGTGCAATAGAGACTTCTACTAATGAAAACAGCATCTATATTTAGCATCCATATTTTTATTAATATCCATTGATATGAAATATACTTATACCACTGACTTTAAAAAGAATCAAACAGAGCTTGAGCACACGGTTAAAACTAACTCTTGTCTGTCTTTGGGTCAGACTGAATTAAAACTATGTGCCTAGAACTGCATCATGAAAAGGTCATAGGATCTAGTGCTTTGGGCAGGAAATCTTTTACTGCATGTTCCTCATCCCAAGAGAGATTTATTTCTTAATTTTCTTTGCAAAATTAATAATAGTATTGGAGATATGGAAGGGCCCATTTATTTATAGTACATTTTCATTCCAGAAAGCAGGATAATTCTGGAATTGGAATCTAGGCTGGAATCTAACTTAAGTAAAAGAAGCTCACCTGAACATTAAACATAGCAATATGGTGGAATTCACCACGACCACCTTGTTTAACTGGAACTGTCATAAAAAATGTATTACCATTTTTAGAAAAAACTGGTTCCTCATTCTGTAAAAAAAAACCAAAGAAAATATTATTGTTAAAAACCACCTTGTATATGCTATCAATTTATGGATGGCAGATTCAAATACTGAACACATTGAAGTTAAATGACATATTATGGCATAAATATGATTCTATGTTTTTACTGTTTTTACAATGGCTTATAAGCCATCTAGGGTCATGGTGCATAAGGTGGGTGGCTACAGATATCTTCTAAATGAAATAAAGAGGCAAGAAAATAAAGTCCAAAAATAATTCAAAAGGCAATTCCATTACTTAGAAACTCCCCCACCCCACAAATAATAATTTTAAACTGCTTTGCAAAAGAGTAAATCCTTCTTTGTGTCTTTAGGTTAATGTATGGAAGGCTTAAGGTAAGCAGAGAATAGAATTCACAGGCGGGTCTCACCTTGATTACCTGACCTCCATGAATTTTGACAGAGGTCCAAAGTGAAACTAAACTTGCCTTCACAGGAACACAAGAAAGCTTTCTATGCAAGCTGGCTCTGGGAACATTCTGAGAGACTTCCTCACCTTGGAGGAAATGCAAGTACAACTCTCCTGACCTCCAGAAAATTACTTAAAGAGAGCTAACCTCCTAGAATCCAGGACATCTTTTTACAGTGAAATATAATTACCATTAACACTGTAGGAAACTTACATGAAACTTCTGTCTTCCAGTAAGTTACTAGTGTGAATCATTGGCTATGTCTGTATTTTCTTAGGGATTGTGGATATCTGAAAATACAAATATAGTCCATGATAATCACTTTACACTTGTATGCATGTATGTATGCGTGTGTGCAGCCTGTCATACTAGTTCCCATGGAAGAGGCTTATTTAGCATCCCATTGACCAAAGAATTTTGGCTGGTTAGGTCTTTTCTTCTGCAGCCCTTGCTCTCTGTAATATTCTCCCATTAGAGGTGAGATCTTCCCTCCATACTCCTGGTCACTGGAAAAGCCTGAAAACTTGGTTCTACTGCTTGGCCTGAAGCCCTGATAGAGGGCTGCTATATTGGATATGGCTGTCACACAGGGGTGGGATTCTACAAGTTCAGGCTGGTCCTATAGAATCGGTTGTTACAATTCTGCACAGTTTGGAGAACCATCAAAATGTGCCCCTGGCTGGCCCCACCCTTCCTGCCCAGTCAGTCCTTATTGTGCATGCATGACATCAATGACTGCAGTCTCCCCCACCCAGTCACTCCTTAAGGCATTTATTTTTTCCTCCTGACGATCAGCTGTTCCAACAATCAGCTGTGCTGAGATCCCCTTTACTGTCTTACTGCTTCACCCAGGAGTCTTTCCTGAGGTTCAAGAGGCAAAAAGGGGCATGGGAGGGGGAAGCTGCCCCTCCTGCACTTCATTTTTGTCTTCCTGGGCCTCAGGGAAGCTTCCTGTGAACAAAAACACTGCCTCCCAGGAGGCTTCCCTGAAGCCCAGGAGGTCAAAAAAATGGAGCGTGGGCAAGTGGGGGTATTGTGCGGCCCCCTTGTGCTCCATTGTTGTCTTCCTGGGCCTCAGGAAATCTTTCTGAGAGCAAAAACACCCCCCAGGAGCCCCCCCCCCCCAAAAAAAAACAACCAGAGCGCAGGGGGAAGGGTGGGAAAAAAAAGAAGAAAAAAGAAAAAAAGAAGGCACACCCACCTAGTCACATGGCCATGCCCACCTGGCCATTCCTACCTAGCCATGTCCACAGAACCAGTAATACAAATATTGGCATGCCACCCCTGCTGTCATACAAGAGAAAATCCCCATGCCCAGACCATCCATCATCTTAGTTTTTAGTTTTGTATTTAATCCTCTCAATTTTAATTGTTTTGTATTATCTTTGTTACTTTTATTATATTGTAATCTGCCCAGAGAAACTTTAATTTTTAATAAATAAATAAAGCAAGCTCTACAGCAGAGAAAGCCCACCTCATGAGATCCACCAAATGTGGTTCTCTGACAGGACACACAATATGCCTTCCCTGCCATATCCAATAGGGTGGGGGATGATATAATTTGGGGAAAGTGGGTCCTCAGGTAATCCAGTGCCATAGCATGAAGGATTTTAAAGATTAGAGTCAGCACATTGAATTGGACCTAGAAGCAAATGGGCAACCAATGCAGTTTGCAGGACAGAGATGTAACATCCACTCTTCTAGGAGCACACATAACTGCCTGTACTATGACATTATGCACCTGCATCTGGATGCTTTCAGATAATCTTCAAGGCCATGTTGAATGCCTTATAGTAGTCCAATCTGAAGGTGACTAGGTCATAAGTGATTATTAGCAGAGTTTGTGAATTCAGGAATGAACACAAGTGGCGCATGACACAAAGCTGTGGAAAAGCTTGTATTTTATAACATTACCTACTATGTATAACATCAAACTTTATACATTTTTGACTTTATTTTAAAAATGGAAAACTCATGAAAGGCAATTTTGCATCATCGTCATGTATGCAAATAGTGATATGTTTTCTTGTCCAATGCACTGAAATTCATTTTTATTAGACACTTGATTAGGCATTTGTCTAATGACAAACTTATTATGTATTGCTCTGGAAAAAAGAGAAGCTGAGGGTCCCTTCCCTTTGGCAATCTATGGGGACATGGGCCAAAAGGCATATTAAGTAAGTCTTACCCTGTGAAATCCTATACGACCTTTTGCCTGGCTGATTGGATAATTATGTGTATTTACTATGTCATTGTATATAGTTTAATACACAATATAAACTTCCAGGAATCAGAATAAGATGGGCAGTATAAAACTCCAAGCAATCAAAGACCTATACTAAAATTTTATTCTATGATGCCATCAGAAAAATAAAGCAACTATAGTCAGGTACCCAAGTCATTTATTTTTATATTCTGCTGAAATTACTCCCAAGCTTTTAAGAAATCATCAATATCTGTACTTCGTTCCAAATAATTAATAATACTATACCTGTTTAGAAAGCCAGACTTCAGATGTAAATTCATACTTCTAAAAACAACACAATATATAGTTAAGTATGCATAAATATCAAGCAGTGATTTATTGGAGGATTATATGCCTAATAGGTTGCATTTTGAATCTTAAAATTGATAGGTTGATCAATTTTTATCAGCTGCCACAATCTTTTCCAATCTGAGTGCTCTCTGGTTATATGGATCAATTCATGAAATGTCAGCAATGACCATATATGATAGATTATGGAGAGGCTATGATAGGAGTGGAATACAAAACAGAAAGAAGCAATTGCAAGAGTTGTTTCTTTCTGTTCTGTCTTCCACTCCTTTCACAGCCAGAAATGACAACAAGAGAGAGTGAGAAATTTAACAGAACATTAACAGTATAACAGAGTTGGAAGGGACCTTGTAGGTCATCTAGTCTAACTCCCTGCTCAAGCAAGAGATCCTATACCATTTCTGACAAATGGTTGTCCAATCTTTTCTTTAAAACTTCCAGTGTTGGAGAATTCATAACTTCTGGAGGCAAGTTGTTTCACTGGTTAATAGTTCTGTCAGGAAATTTCTTCTTAGTTCTAGATTGAATCTCTCCTTGATCAGTTTCCATCCATTGTACCTTGTCTGGCCTTTGGTGCTTTGGAAAATGGGTTGTCCCCCTCCTCTCTGTGACAGTCCCTCAAATATTGGAATACTGCTATCATGTCAACCCTAGTCCTTCTTTTAATTAAACTAGATATACCAAATTCTTCATACGTCACCTAATCATCTTTGTTGCTCTTCTCTGTACTATTTCTAGAGTCTCAACATCTTTTTTAGTGCGTTCACCAAAATTTGATGCAGTATTCCAGGTGTGGCCTTAGTAAGGCTTTATGGAGTGGTACTAGTATCTCATGTGAACTTGATTCTATCCATCTGTTAATGCAATTTCGATTGCATTGGCTTTTTTGGCTTCTGCCAAACTCTAGCTCATATTTAATTGATTGTAAATAGCTCATATTTAATTGATTGTCCAATAGGAATTCAAGATCCCACTCACAGTTACTGCTATTAAGCCAGGTTCCACCTAATCTGGATGTGTACTTTTAGTTTTTCTGGCTTACTTTTCTCTACATTGAATTTCATTTTGTTAGATAGGGCATAGTGTTCCAGTCTCCTGAATCTTGAGCATATCATCTAGGGCAGGGGTAAGGAAACTTGGCTCTTTTATCACTTATGGACTTCAACTCCCAGAATTCCTGAGTGAGTCATAAAAGATTCTCCATCCCTGGCCTACTGGTTTTTCAGTTGTGAGGGAAATCAATTTTTGTCTTGAATGTGACTGTTTAAAATACAAATGTATATTTGTATATATGTAGGATATGTATCCATATATATGTAAGACATATGCCCTACATTTGTATATGAAACAGTCCCATTCAAGTCAAAAATTGATTTCCCTCACAACTGAAAAACCAGTAGGCCAGGGATGGGGAACCTTTTACGGCTCACTCAGGAATTCTGGGAGTTGAAGTCCATAAATGATAAAAGAGCCAAGTTTCCCTACCCCTGATCTAGGGTATTGGCTATTTTTACCCGCTTAGTGTCATCTGCAAATTTGATGAGTTCCCCTTTTATTCCATCATCTAAGTCACTTATGAAGATATTGAAGAGTACTGGATGAAAGATGGCACCTTGTGGTACCCCACTGCTTACTTCCCTCCATGTAGATGTAGTACCATTAAGGACTACTTGTTCAGCATGGTTTGTCAGCTAATTGATTTGTCTTAGTTTGAATTTATATCACACTAACCATCAGTGAGGAAGTGAATGAATTTTAGCTCTTGGTTCTTTGATCTTGCCCAATTATGTGGGGCTGGTCATCATGATACCTGGCTACCTATAAAAGCATGAATGGTTTGGTTGTTTGGTATCTACAGTACCACCTGCATTGTATAATTCCAAATGACCCCCTGAATTCATGTTATATTAAGGATGTTAAGTGTGGCATTCGGAAAAGACTGAACTGAAGTTTTCACTCTGGTCCGAGTTTCCAGCGGGAACATGGACCATTCCTATTGACTGATGCCATTTGACAGCCAGCTATAAAAGGGAGCTGTCAAACGGCATCAGCTGTTGTCTGCCGGCTGACTACCTTGTTAGTGCATCAGTCACGGCAACCCTTTATTGCTACAACAAAGTAAAAGCTGAAGTTTGCTCTGTGTTTGCCTCAGGTTATTCTGCCACTCCACAATACTGGCGATGAGGGCGGAATACATATAAGAGGCAATCGGGCAAAGAATCACTGAATGAAGTCACTACAAAAAGAACCGAAGTCACGACCAAGCTGAATGTCACTTTAAGAGCTGCTGTCATTATTCGCGAGCGTGAATTTAAACTTTCCTTGAAAGATCCGGCACCACTGAGTCGAGATGACTTTGAACCCTGCATTCCCGCCTTTCAGACCGACAGCGGAAACATGGGAGTCCTACAGAAACTGGTTTGACTGTTTCCTAGATGCCATAGACCTTGCTGACATTTCCGACCATAGGAAAAAGTCCTACTTTTTAAATGTTTGCGGAGCCACAGTATTTGACACTGCTATGCCATTATTGGCTCCATGTTGAATTAAGACTGTTCTATGGGAAGAATTGCAGGAAATTCTTTCCAACCACTATTCCCCTAAGCCATCCCAAATTGCCAGGCGTCATGCTTTTAGGAGATGAATTCAGGCTGAGGGAGACTATTAGTGGGTACATGGCTGCCCTACGAACAGCTGCCTTGCATTGTGGGTTTAGAGACTATCTGGAAGACATGTTATTAGACCAGCTATTTTTGTGGAGTAAGGAATTTAAGGCTACAAAGATGTTTACTGGCTAAAGGGGATTTAACCCTTAAGTTAGCAATTGAAGAGTCTCAAGCTGCTGAACTATTAGCCCTTTCAGCAGCAGAAATTCAGGGAAATCCAGTTAGCCAGAGCAGTTCAGCCATCCATTACGATGAAGCCTCCTCAGAAGAAGGCTATGAAGAGGCTAATGATGTAAATCGCCTCAGGCAGCAAAAAACCAGTCAAGGGGAAAACAGGCCAAGCCCCAGTCCACCTCCACGGTCCCGGCCTATTTGTCTAAGCTGTGGGGGAAACCACCTTAGGGCATTCTGCAAGTTCAGGAATGCCATTTGTCTAAAATGCCAAAGGAAGGGTCATTTAGCCAGGATCTGTCAAGCAGGAAAGACTTTTGCCCAAAAGTCTCAGGCAACCCAACATTTCCAAAAACAAGCTGAAGACTGTTTTACCTGCTATCAAGCCAGGCTGACTAACAAAGGCACTAACAAAATCAGTGCTTTTGTTTCTATAGAAGGGAAACTTTGCAGGATGGAGGTTGACACAAGCTCAGCACTGTCCATCATCTCATGGAGCATCTTGAAGCAACTACTTCCCAGAATGACTAAGAAGAAGCTTCACGGCTGCCAGTTAACCCTACGTGACGACCAAGGCAGAACCATCCCAATCATTGGAAAAGGCAAGTTTTTTGTACAATTTCAAAATGTTAAAGGTCACTTGCCTTTAGTAGTAGTGGATGGTGCCCTCCCTAACATGTTCGGGTTCCCTGCCCTTGGCCTCCATATAAGCAGAATCCACTCTATTACAAATGCTGAAGTGGACACCTTGTTTAATGACTATTCTGATGTGTTCAGCGAGAGGCTGGGCTGTTATTCAGGAACCCCAATATCTTTCAACTTGGACCCTCAGGCAGTACCAATCTGTTTAAAGCTACAAAGGGTACCTTTTGCAATCCACCCCAAATTAGACATGGAGCTTGACAAATTAATTAAACAAGATGTATTAGAGCCTGTGGACTTTGCAAAATGGGAAACCCCAATAGTGACACCCCTAAAGAAAGATGATAGTGTAAGAATCTGCGTGGATTGAATAAATATTTACAAATCAGCGCTTATCCAGTCCCTGTTATCCAGCACCTGCTACATTCCTTTGAGCCAGGAACCATTTTCACGAAATTAGACATGTCACAGGCCTATCAACAAATTCCCTGATGACACAGCCGCTGAACTACAAACTATTGTAACGCACGGGGCGCTTTCAAATGTAGGTACCTCCAATTTGGCGTAAATGTGGCCCCAGGAATTTTCCAAGCCTTAATGGAAAGACTTCTTGAAGGATTGAGCGTAATTCCGTATTTTGATGACATTTTAATATCAGCCCCTGACAAGCCTCAGTTACTGCAAAGAGGCAGAGGAGTCCTTGGTCATTTCAGACAGCATGGGCTTAAGTTAAAGAAAGACAAGTGCATTATTGCCAACCCACAGGTAGAATTTTTGGGACACAGAATTGACGCCTCAGGTATTTACCCAATCGAATCCAAAGTAAGGGCTATTCACAAGGCACCCATGCCAACTAACAAAACTGAGCTCCAGGCCTTTTTAGGACTTCTTAATTTTTACACTTCGTTTTTGCTACAGAAAGCTTCCATTGCATAGCCTCTGCACAGACTCTTGGATAAGCAATCCCCCTGGCACTGGGGACCTGGGGAAGCCCATGCCTTCCATGCTGTCAAATCATTACTTACATCCAATGATGTCCTGATATAATTTAATTAACATTTACCTTTAGTTTTAGCAGCAGATGCTTCTCCTTTTGGCATAGGCGCTGTTTTAAGTCATAGACTGCCTCATGGTTCTGAGGCACCCATTGCCTTTTTCTCCAGAACTTTCTCCCCAGCTGAGCGCAACTACAGCTAAATTGACAAGGAGGCTTTGGCTGCAGTTCCTTCTATCAAAAAATTCCATGAGTTTCTATATGGACACTATTTCGAGTTGATTACGGATCATAAGCCTCTGTTAGGCCTTCTGTCAGGTGAAAGACAAACTCCTATTTCCAATTCCTCCCGACTACTCGAATCTTCTGAACTTACTAATTGCTCATAGTATTCTTGAGCTCTTTCTATAGTATCAATTTTAATTTTCCTTTCTTTCCATGTAACAAGCATCCCTTCTGGAATTAACCATTTGAATACAATTTTTTTTTTGGTTTAAATAAGCAGCCAAAAATTTGTAATCTTGTCTTATTTCTCTTATTCTTCTTGGGACTTGTTTAAGGATCAAAATTTCTTTGCCCTTATCTATAATTGTTCCATCTCTAGATCTCTTAAAAATAATATCGTGGATACTCCTTCTCGTAAAGCATATGTGAACTTCTCTTGGGCATTTATGGTACCTCGCATAGCTAGTACTGACCCTATAGACTTCATCAAACTCTTTTAAAATGTCGTCCTTTTCTTTATCTAATAGTCCAGCCAGTATTTTCACCATCAATTGTTCTATTACATGTTATGTATGTATTATTATGTTGTTGTGTTTTTTTTTAATTGTAAAATCAATAAAATTTGTTTAAAAAAAAAGAAAGACAAACTCCTCAGAATTTGTCTCCAAGGATGACCAGGTGGACCTTATTTCTGGTTGCCTATTCCTATACACTGGTTCATTGACCTGGAAAGAGTCTATGCCATGCTGATCCTCTTAGTCGCTGCCCCTTACCTGTTCCTGTGGAGGATCCTGCACCAACTAATGCTGTTTCCCAGATCAATGATCTCAACCTCCCCATAACTGCCCTCGATATCACTGCCCACTCTTCCAGGGACAAGGTAATGCCCAAGTTCTTGACTGGGTGGGAAGGGGATGGCCGGCAATTCCTTATGCCCCCGAATTCGTGCCTTTCAAAATTCACCAGCAAGAACTATCTTCTTTGCAAGGCTGTTTACTTTGGGGAACTAGGGTAGTTATCCCTTCCAAGTTGCAAGACTCAGTTTTAAAGGTCCTGCATGACGGCCATCCTGGCATTGTCAGGATGAAGGCCCTGGCTGGTATGGTGGCCAGGCATGGATGCTCAGATTACAAGTTGGGTGAATGCTTGTCAGCCATGTCAAGTTACCAGACCTGCTCCACCCACATCCACTCCAGGCAGGTGGGAAGATTCTGTGGTCCCAGGTACATATTGATCTGGCTGGCCCCGTTCATAAGTGTACATTCCTGGTGATTGTTGATTCTTTTTTAAAATGGGTGGATCTGACCTTGATGACCTCCACAACTTCAGAAGCTGTCACTAAGGTTCTATCAAGGATATTCGCTCCCCATGGCCTCCCTGACACAATCGTGTCTGATAACAGCCCCCAATTTACTTCCTGTGAGTTTGAGATCTTCCTAGACAGCCTAGAAATAAGGCATGCGCTTGCAGCTCCTTTTCATACTGACAGTAATGGTCTGGCAGAAAGGGCAGTCAGATCAGTTAAGGAGGCCCTGGCAAGGTTTGGGCCGATAGACTGGCACTCTAGGCTTGCTAAGTATCTCCTGACCCAGCACACAACTCCCTGTGCCACCACTAATAGGTCTCCGGCTGAACTTCTCGTGGGTAGACATCTGGGGAACACCCTAGACAGATTCCATCCGCATTATGCTCCAGTCACAACCTTAGGATCAAAAAGCTAGGCAAGGGAGTTCACTGAGAATGACCAGGTCTATGCCCGGAACTATGCAGGACACCCTTTGTGCCTGGGCAAATCGTGGTGGTAACTGGTCCTAAGTCTTAAAGGCTCCAACTGCAAGACAGGCGCATCTGGCGCTGCCATATCGATCAGCTTAGAAGGCATTGGAGTGCATCTGCAGATGGCTCTCAAGACCTTCCTGCAACAGAGAAACTGCCGGCGACCATAGAAACTTCCCACAGATCTGACAGGAATGCAAGTATACCTGAACAGTCATCTGTCCCTCGCCCAGAAACACCTGAAGCCGAGACACCAGCTTCATTGGCACCAGAAGTTGCCCAGCAAGCAGAAAAGTTTCTTCTAGCAGCAGCTTCGTCAAGACTTAGAAGATCTGGCTGCCTGCGCAAGCGCCCGAGTTAGACTACACATGCTCCATTCTGGGGGAAAGGAGTGTGGCATTTGGAAAAGACTGAGCTGAAGTCTTCACTCCGGTCCACGTTTCCAGCGGGAACATGGACCGTTCCTATTGGCTGATGCCATTTGCATCAAATGGCATCAGCTGTTGTCTGCTAACTGGCTACCTTGTTAGCGCGGCAGCTGCGGCAACCCTTTATTGCTACAATAAAGTAAAAGCTGAAGTTCTCTCCGTGTTTGCCTCAGGTTATTCTGCTGCTCCACAACATTAAGTACCCTACATTCAGGCCAGGGGGCTTGAAAGCAAAATGCTTCATCTCCCTGAAACAGCCTATTCCCGAAAATTTGAATGATACCCTCTCTACTGCCTTTTAGAAAGGAAGTGAAAACAGAACTGTTTGGAAGGGTATACAATATGCACTGTTTCTAATGAAAGACATCTAAGAGTTATTGTATTGTTAACATGGAAGATAATGTTTTAATATAACTTTTATGGGAGCATCTTTGGAATTGTTGACTTGCAAACACACAAATATTCTGAAAATAGAAATCTATATATTGGAGAGCTCCCAGATTTCTGAAAGCATAATTGTGAACTATTGTGCATGTTTAAATTAGCTGCAAAATTGCATATAAACTAAAATTTGACACAGTTATATAAAAGTGTAGGTTGTTCAACACAATTGTAAGTAGTAATCTCTTTCAAAGATAGTATTTTAATGGGGGGAATCTGTAAATTCATAAAGGCTGCTAAACACCTTTTTTGCTCTTCTCTCAACTATTCATGATTCTGGTTTAAAGAAGGGGCACTAGAAGAATGAAGAAAAATCATTTTACTTTTTTAAATTAAAGAATTTCTGAAGCTAAAAAAAATTATGAATTCTACAAACAAAATGCCAAATAAGTCAGGAAAAACAAGGCTTTAAAAAAAAAAACACAACTGCACAGTATTTAATGTGTAGCTACGTATTTGGATACGTAGGTACACATATTCAAGAAGAAAACAAATAATTATCAAGAAACATCCATTTACAGTACTTTTGTACTGTACAATGGAAATATGTTTTGTACAATGTAAATATGTATTGTGTCTGACATAGTGTGAAGTTATGTAGGAGTGTCAAACTTTTTATCTATTGTTAATGAGGATACTGAGCTTTGTTATGAATTTGTATCTCTGTATTTGTGTATATGTATACATACAAAATGAAGCTTAGAAAAATCCCCACGAGGGTAAAAGTATTTTAACACTTTTAATTGCTACAATGTTTATAATACAGTAAATATATAGATCAATCTTTTAATTATAGTTTTTATTTCTTTAAACAGGGCAGAAGGGTGGGTTTCGTCTCTTGGAATTAATATTGATTCCTTGTGATTTCCTGAACACATCCCTGAAGTTTTCTTGGCAAGATTTTCCGAAATGAAAATCATTTTCTTCTTCCTGGGGCTGAGAGAGAATGACTGACCCAGGATCACAGTTGGCTTTGTGCCTAAGTTTGGACTAGAACTCACAGTCTTTTGGTTTCTAGCATGGTGCCTTAGCCACTACCCCTGAGTCTCATTTAAACAGTATCCTGCTTTTAGATACAAAACCTTAAAAATTGAAATATTATTATTCAAAACAGGCTCTATAACAAAAGAATTAAAAATAGCAAAACTAGAAAAAAACCAAAAAAAGAATGAAGTGAAAAATAAAGGAACATTTATTTCTAGCTAATACACTGAAAATAATAAAATCATATTGATTCAAATCATCAGAGTCATTTTTCTTCAACTACAGATTAAACTGATCATATTGTCTTATTTTCTACAAGCTAATATAAGAGCTGACAAATCTTACTTGGCCAGTGTTTTGAGTCTGGTAGCTCATCTGTATTATTTTCTGATCAACAGAGGCAGGTTAAACAATTTGCTTAGACATAAATTACAACCTTGCCATTAACTCTTTTCAAAAAGAACACCTTGCCGTTGACAGTATAATGAGAATCCAGAATTATCTATTGTTATAAGACCAGTAGTTGCTGCTTCATCTCTTGGATAAGTGCTACTAAATATCCCACTGAGAAATCAAACTGTTTCCTCATACTCTTTAGCTTTGTCAAATAAAGAGAAATTTTTGGAACCCCAAAATAGTTTATGGATACCCAATTGTTCTCCCTACCTGATTTTCTAGCCCATGGAGTTGGATTGAAGAAGAAAAGTATCATCTGATATATATGTTCATGGCAGGTTTCTTTGCACGCTAGATCTACAGTGAGGTACTATATATTTAACACAAGATGTATGTTAATGCATAGAAATGAGCTGAAGTCAAAATAAACCTCTAAAGCTTGTCCTACATGCATAAGAGCCATTATTAAAATGTAAGCTTAAAAATGAACAAGAAGTTTCATACCATACTACAGGCACCAGTGGTTGTTTCACACACTGTGAGGATGGATAGATTTTGAGGCCTGTTTAGCCACCGCACAACTGTCTTAGTGTTGCTCACCCACTTGACCATTGTTATATAATATTCTCTGCAACAGAAATGGGTTGTAAAATGCAGGAGTTACAAGCAGTTCTTATCAATTGCTTTGAGATATATACAAGATATTGAAAAATTGCCATAGGGCTATATTCACATATTTAATATTCAAACATCCTTCAAAATTGACTTTAGCATATTCAAAATATGTAGGATAACCAGGGGTGGGATTCAAGTTTTTAACAACCAGTTCTATGGATGTGGCTTAGTTGGTGGCCATGGCTTGGTGGTCATGTTATTGGCTGGGTGTGGCCAACTCAATATCACTCACGTCGAGGCATGCATCTCCTCGCCTGGCCTCTCATGATTGTGGGGATGCTGCAACAGTTGTAAGTGTGAAAAATGGTCATAAGTCACTTTTTTCAGTGCCACTGTAACTTTGAATGGTCACTCCACACAAGCAAAGTACCAGCGAAGGAGGGGAAAAAAACTCCAGAGATGTTCCTGAGACAGGAAGTCTAGTCCTGCCAAGAACATAATAAGGATTAATGGAGAGACAGTTTCTGTAAGCAACACCAGAATGTTTCCTTCCTGCCTTCCTTACAGGATTAGGCCAGTCATTTCTTCTAACAACTGGTTCTCCGAACTGCTTAGAATATTAACATCCAGTTCTAGTGAATAGGTACGAACTGGTAGAATCCCACCCCTGAGGATAACTCCCATGTTGTTTTGATCACAATGTTTGCCTTATAGTTTATCAGATTAAACAATACATACATACAGAGATATAACTTTCAAATCCATAAGCAAAATCATGGTGCCAGGAAAAACCAAGTATTAGTATTTAGGGAATTGGACTGTGGAGTACATAGTAACATGAGGTAACCTTGGGCCAATCATTCTCTCTTAGTCCAATGAAAAGGATTGTCACTACGGGTGAAAACTGGAGAAGATCAATGTCACCTTGGGCTTCGGAAAAAAAACAGGTTATATGAACATACCATACCAATATTCACTAATTTTTGGCTACATAAGAGAATCTTGAAATAACATTTATGGTTCAAGCTATTTCCTCTCCCTCTAGAAGTCCTATTAGATTGTCCTGCAGAAATAATTATGTAAGATAGTTTTCATCACCAGCTTTGCCATAATTTAAACTTAGAAATACTTAAGTTCTTAAGGCTGTGTCACACTGGCCAACGGATGCAAAACGGACACAACGGAAGAGAAAAATGTTACATTCGTTGTATCCGCGCTCAAAAGGGGTGAAAATTTGCAGAATTGTAGCGGATAACACGGACGTGGGGAGGACACAGGGCGGATGCAAAGCGGATGTGGAACGGAAGCACAGCGGATGGAGCGTCCGCAGGGCTTCCGGGGGACCTCAGCGAAGCGGATGTGGAATGGAAAAAGTGGATACAGAACGGATGCACAGCGGATGGAGCGGATGCACAGCGAAATCCTAGCGGATGCACAGCGGAAGCCGAACTGATGCACAGCGTTAATTGTGCATGCGGGGGGGCTGCATTGCGCAAGCCCCGCAGATATAAAGGGAAGCAGCTCGCATGTGGCCAGCATTTGGAGGAAAGACCTGCTGCTGGATACCTCGAGTTCTTGCCTGCATGTCTGCCTGCAAGCCTTGCTGCCAGCCTGCCTCCAAGCCTGCCTCCCAGCCTGCCTCCCAGCCTCCTGGGCAGCCTCCCTTCCAGCCTTGCTGGCAGCCTGCCTTCCAGCCTCCCTGCCAGCATTGCTGCCAGCCTGCCTTCCAGGCTCCCTGCCAGCCAGTCTGTCTGCCAGCCTTGGTGCCTGCCTTCCTGCCAGTCTTCCTGCCAGCCTTCCTGCCAGGCTTCCTAACAGGCTTCCTGCAAGCCTTCCTGCCAGCCAGCAACCCCACAACCATGGGGAAGAAGCAAAAGTCTCAGCAACCTGCCGCCAACCCTGGCAAGAGGGACAGGGCCAACCTCCCGCCCCATGTCCCTGACTCTGCTTCTGCTGGGGCTTCTGCTGCTTGGGCTCGCTCTTCTGTTGCTGGAGCTTCTGCTGTAGCTGCTCCTGGCAGTGGTGCTTCTGCTGCGTACTCTGCTGAAGCTGCTCCTGGTTCTGCTGGTCCTGCTGGTCCTGCTCAATCTGCTCGTGCTCCTGGTCTTGCTGACCCTGCTGCTGGTGCTTACTCTGCTGCTGCTCGTCCTGATCTTGCTGCTGCTGCTGCTGCTACTGCTGATCCTGCTGCTGCTGCTGCTGCTGCTGATGATGATGATGATGATGATCCTGCTGGTGATTATGCTGCTGCTGCTGCTGCTGATTATGATCCTGCTGGTGAGGATGCTGCTGCTGCTGCTGCTGCTGCTGTTGGTGTGGAGAAGCAGCCCATACAACCTCAAAGTCCCTATGATGAGGGCCCATATGGCCCTGCCAGAGGGAAGAAGAGGCAGACGCGTGATAGGGAGAAGAGGCAATACTTCATTGAGGAGGAACACGAGGATGAGGTGCTGGAGTGGCTGAGAGAGAACGACTATCTGTGGCGGAAGGGACACCGGCTGTACAGGGACACCAAGCGGAAGCAGGCTGCTTGGAGAGAGAGGGCGGAGAGTCTGGGCTACACTTCGGAGGTGCTCCTCGGCTGGTGGAAGCACATGCACACCTAGTACGGGAAGCTGCACCGCAAAAAATCTGGCCAGGCCACGGTTAAGCTGACGGACAGAGAGAAGTACGTCATGGCCAAGTGCAGCTTCCTGGAGGGTGAGGTCCGCCACCAAGGAGCACCAGGAGCCCAAATCTCTACCCTCTCTCTCCAGCAGCCTGCTGGGAGCCAGTCCTCTGGTGGCCGAGAGTCAGTCCCTGTCTCCATGCAGGTATCTGTGGAGCGTGCCACGGCGAAGAATCCCCGGGCAGGTGTTGAAAGCGTGCTGGAGAGCGAGGAGGACTCCCTGGTGCGGTGGGAGAAAGGAGACATCGAGTCCACCGCTGCCGAAGCCACATCCACCCACACCTCCGCCACCACAGTAAGGCAAAGAGCCGGACCGCAGGAGGGGCAGAGCCACAAGGTCCTGGTGGAGATCAGGGACACCATCCGCACCAGCATAGGTCTCCTCTCTCAGCTGGTCCCCATCGAATCCTCCACCTCCAACCGCAAGCCCTTCCTCAATTATGTGAACCAGACCCTCAAGGAGATAGCGGATCCCCAGTACCAGGTGGTGAAGAAGAGGTTCACCACGCTGCTTAACAACCCTCCAGACCCAGAGGCACCTGCTCCCACCCAGTCCAGGTCTGCTCCTCCACCCTAGGTGATGTCCCTCCCATACCAAGGCTTCCCACACCCCCTCACCTACCAGGGCTACAGCTACCTGGAGGTCCAGCAGCACAGACAGCAGCCCTTCCAGATGCAGGCACAGAGTCATCGGGTGACACCGCTGCCCCCAGTTCCAATGATGCCACCGATGCCAACCTCGACAGTCCTCACCCCGCTGCAGATCAGGCAGCCCCACTACACTGCTCCTTCCGCCATCCCACAGCCAAGCCCGGCCTCGGTACATCTGTCCTCAGTACTGGGGCTGACACCCCATAGCATGGAGGAAGGACCTCTCATCATCACGGGGCTGAGCCAGCTGTCCGACACCTTCCTCAACACACCGTCCCCTGTTGTCCTCTCGGGGCTTGGCACTCCAATAACACCTCAGACCAGCACTGCAACAGCACCCACCTCCACAGCACCTGCCCCCTAACATCTTAGCCTGGGCACACACCTCCGAGTGACCAAGAGGAGTGCCAGAGACTCGCTGCCTGGATATTTGTGGACATTATTTGGACACTTGACTTGGGTCATGTTTATTTTACAGCTTGTTATTAATAAAGTTTATCTTTGTTTCACACACTTGCTTCATTAATTTTTTTCGATAAAGTCTGGGTGGAAACTTTTAGAAATGGTTTAGCCTTTGCATGCTTGTGGGATGGGTTAAGATAGCAGTGGGATGGGCAGGGATACCTGTGGGATGGGAAGGGATACCTGTGGGATGGGAAAGGATACCTCTGGGATGGGCAGGGATACCTGTGGGATGGGTTAAGATAGCTGTGGGATGGGAAGGGATACCTATGGGATGGGAAGGGATACCTGTGGGATGGGTTAAGATAGCTGTGGGATGGGAAGGGATACCTGTGGGATGGGTTAAGATAGCTGTGGGATGGGAAGGGATACCTGTGGGATGGGAAGGGATACCTGTGGAATGAGCAGGGATACCTGTGGGATGGGTAATAGCTGTGGGATAGATAAACCTCCAGTGCAAGCATAGTGGGACTGTATGGTCCACCCTCCCAGGTGCCACACCTACGGCCCCTTATTATCAATAACAATGTAATAATTATCCACACATTTCAACATAAACACAACTCTTTATTAAACGCCCTGTTCATTGTAGGCCAACCAAACATACATGGCCCAATCTCATCCGTGTGATGAGACAGGCTGAAGGAAGCATCCATTAAGCATCTACTATCCTGTCTTGCCACTCCACCGCTCCAGCTGGGGAGTTGCACCAGTGTTTTAGGAGGTTGCGCTGCTTCTTCGCCTCACGTGAGGCTCTGTTGGGCCCTTGCACATCCTCAGTGTCGATCAGGTTTTGCCCTTGCCTCCATTCCCCAGGCTCCATGTCCCCATTGCCTTGTTGGAGGTCCACGAGCCTGTTCTGCAAGAGTGGGTAGTGGGTGCGCATGAGATTGTGCAGGATGCAGCAAGCTTCCATGATCCTCCTCATGGTTTCTGGGCAATGCTGCATGTTGGTGAGAAGTACCTGGAACCTGTTGGCCAGGATGCCAACGGCGTTCTCCACCACCCGCCTTGCCCTGGAAAGCCTGTAGTTGAAGATCCTCTCTTCTCGGGTGAGGCATCTGGAGGTGTAGGGCTTCATGAGGTAGGTTGTGAGGGAGAAGGCGTCATCCCCCACGATGAAGTAGGGCACATCTTGTGTGTCGTTGGGCAGCGGGTCTGGATCTGGGAAGCCCACCATGAGGTTGCTTTCCAGCCCCTCCTTGAGGTGACTGTCGTTGTATACCTGGGCATCTGAAGATGAGCCGTTGCCTGAAACATTGATGTCCATGAACTTTTAGTCATCATCAACCATGGCGAAGAGGATGATGATGAAGAAGCCCTTGGAGTTGAAATAAGTGGACCCTAAGTTGGCTGGAGCTTTGCAGGCCACGTGCTTGCCATCGATGGCTCCAACGGTGTGAGGGAAGTTCCACTTCTGATACCACTGCTCTGCAACTTTCTTCCATCCTTCTTCAGTGGAGGGGCACTGGAGGAGCTCCTCCTTGTATTCTTCAATGATGGCCTGCACCACTTATCTGACAACAAAGCTGATGGTGCTGGGTGGCACCCTCCAGCCGTACTGCATGCTCCTGGAGGTGGTCCCTGAAGCCAGGTGGCACAGAGTGAGTGCCACCTTGAGCCCAGGTTCCAAGCTGGGCGGGAAGTTGGTGTTTGTCTTGGTCAACCTGGGTGTCAGGCGCTGCACAACTTCGTCAAACATGGCTGGAGGCATCCTCATGAAGTTCTGGAACGCCCGAGGGTCTTCACTCCTGAGCTCCACCATCAGATTGTCGTAAAGTACATACTGCGCTCTTCTGGCGAACCATCTTTGGAACCAGACTTTTTTTGTGTGCCTCCTTTTCTTCCCATAGTACTGTTCACAAAGACTGTAGATGGTTTCGCACTGTTGCAGAAGGATGTTGGCTGCCGAAAGGATTTTTTCGCAATCCACGGTGGACATGACTGGATGCTGTGGAAGAGGAAAAGCAGATGAAGGCTGCAGAGGTCTGCACCGCTGGGCTGCTGAGCTGAAAGTACGAAGCAGGCGAGTTGCTCCTCCTTTTTATAGGCAGTATAGGTTTTCCGCTAGGCATCCTCTAGGCATCCTCTAGGCATCCTCTAGACATTCTTAATATCCAAGATAGATGCCCTCTGCGAACGTTTTTTCCGCTTTAAACGCTTTGTTTCCATTCTGCATCCGCTAGGCATCCGTTCTTCATCCGTTCTACATCCGTTCCGCTTCCTCCCTGCGTCCGGGTGGATGCGAGTTGCGCAGATGCACAGCAGATGCCTCGCGGATATAGCAGATGCGTAGCGGATGCGTAGCGGATGCAGAACGGACAAACTGGATACATTTTCTGCGCAAAAGTTTTAGGCAGCATAAAACTTTTGGAGCGGATGAAATGTCCATAAACGGATGCTGGACGGATCGAGAGGAAGCCAAACGAAGGCAGTGAGTACATTGCGTTTTCGAACGGATGGCAAGGTTTTTTGTCCATTTTACTTCCTCTTTGCATCCCTTAGTGCAGTGAGACACGGGCTTTAGTTGATTACTACATGCTATAAAATTATTGCCATTCTTAGCAACCAGTAAGAATGGGACTCCCTGTACTAATATTTCCACTTACAAGAATATCAATTCACACCAAAAGGTGAAAAATATTTTACAATAATATGTCTGGATTTCTGATGGCATCTGTGATATTTAACAATAATTTTGCCATGTCACAACTTAAAATGTTTTCTTATTACTTAATATCTTGAAATAACTTCGTACTTTTCTATTACAGGTAGTCCTTGACTTACAACAGTTCACTTAGTGACCATTTGAAGTTACAACAGCACTGAAAAAAGTGACTTATGATCATTTTTCAATTTATGACCATTGCAATATCCTGGAGGTCATGTGATTTATATTTGCATGCTTCAACCGAATCACATTTATGACAGTTGCAAGATCCCAGCTCAATTGTAAATTGAGGACTACCTGTATTTCAATTTGATGATTTCAAGCATTATTATTTATAGGTACTCTCGACTTACAACCATTCGTTTAGTGATTGGTCGAAGTTACAGTGGCACTGAAAAAGTGCCATAATAAAAATTTGGGTGCTTGGTAAGTTATGTAGTTACCAGTTGCAGCATCTCAGGGTCTTGTAATTGTTTGTAACCTATACAGCAAGCTCTGAGATGCAAAGTCAATTGGGGAAGTCACATTTGCGTAACAATTGCAGCGATTAGTTTAACAACTTTAGTGATTCATTAAACAACTGTGGCATAAAAGTTGCAACTCACATAAGTTCCTTGCTTAGCAACAGAAATTTTGGACTCCAGTGTGGTTATAAATCAAGGACTACCTGTATTGGGATACTTTTAAAAAAAAAACTTTTTCTCTTTCTTATAAATTCTGGAGTCATCCAAAAAAAAAAAACCTTTTAAAAGTATCTTACTGACTAATATTTGACACATGTAAAATAAGCAGATACTAAACTCTCAAAAGAAAAGGGATTTCTATTATTATTATGTAGACACAGAAACCTTAAAAACCTTAACAAATCTTACAATTGTATTTGATCAATTTCATATTTAGACAACACCTTCACACTGTCATTTAATGCATCAAGCATAACACTTAATTCAACTGTTTGGTTACTTATGCCCATGTGTAGGAGGAGGAGATTTTTTCCTAAATTTCAAGTTTCTTGAAACAACAGTTACATGCAAGAAAAGGCAGAAGCACTTTTTCAAATTGTGTGGGGCCTCAATTGCTTAGGTATGCTCTCATTGCCTTTCATTGTTGCACATACCTCTTTCACACATACTTATATACAAACAAAGGCCCTTCCCAATCCTACTTCCTCAGTTGACCAGTGTAGATCAGCTGAGGGATATTGGCAGTTTCTATGGTGATACAAATATTTCAAAGTTTCAAAAATAGAGTGTGTAAGAAGCATCCCTGTAAAAGAACAATAAAAACTGCTTGAGAAGTTGCTCCTGGCTTCTGCATACTGTTTCAAAGCAGCCATTATGAATATGTGGAAAGAAATGGCTCATTATACAATTCTTTGGAAAAAAAAATAACATCAATATTTTTTCTTTCTTTATGAGAAACTGTGTATTCTCCTACAGTGGTGGAATTAAGAACAGGACTTAACTGTGAAATCTTATAAATTGGAAGGGAAGGTTGTTGTTTTTTATTCCTCTTGGTACTAAATAAGGGTTAGCCTGGGAAAGGTTAGGACCAGGAATGAAAGATGGTGGATTGAAAGAGGAAAGCCTGTGGGGAAGAGTTTCTTCATATTTGAGTCAGAGAACAGGCAGTGTTTGAACACAAGGGCAAGGAAGCTCTTCATGTATAAACAATAATAATAGAAAACTGGGTGAATCTTTATTGAATAGAAAAAAGCCCTGAGTTAATTTGTTGTTTAAAAAGGCTCTTCCCCTAAAAAAAAAAAAAAAAAAACTTTTGAATTCAACTTTTAATATGTGCAGAATACAAAACTTAGAAAGTCTCATCAAATCTCCCACTGCAGTCTTGGTATCTGCTTGCCTCATTGTATTTACAGCATACTTGTATGAATCCTTGGCCGAATCTAAGTGTACTTGAAGAGGAGCTGAGAGCAGGCTCTCTCTCTCTCCTGTAGAACGTCTGATAGAAATAGTGGATGCTAGAGTTCAAGATAGAGGGGCAATATGAAGAGGCAATAGCTATAAATTGCATGAATAACATCCCTGTTGAAGATGTACTGAATGTTATGGACAAATTTTGCAACCTTTCCATCCTTTTGTCCTACTGATATGAGATATGGTACCTCATGTATTGTTATAATTGATTCATGTTCGACCAATAATTGATTTGATGCAAGATAACACAAAGATAAATGAATTGAAATGTTTACAAACTGCAAAAGGCAGCTATAAATTGGCTATAAATTGAAAGCTGTTGTCCAAAATCATGTGACTGATTAATTCCTTCTACCTAAAAACATGTTCTGGAAAGTGTCTGAGCTAATGGAAGGCCTTTCCAAGGAATATAACAAGCCATTTTGGTACATAAATCTACTATCACCAAAATAGTTGTGTAACCCTGTTGAGGAGGAACGTGAGTAACAGAACCCATTGAAATAGAGTTCCAAGGCCTAGATATGGAAGAAGGTGGCTGAAATAAATTGGCTGACTGCGCAAGGCCAATTTTGGTCTGGCAATAGACCTGATAGGATAGGACACAGTTCTTGATATCTACTCTTATCCTTCAGCATCAGAACTCTGAGCACCCAATGAAAACTGTTAAACACTCCCCTATGATCCACCAATTTGATTGTCATGGTAATGTTGTTCTTGAGGGAAGAAGAACATGATGTTATAAACAGCTTACATAAGTCACAGAAGATAAATTAGTCTGTGGTCCTCTGGAGATGGTGCTTTCTGTAAAGTGTTCCAAATTCTTCAGATGTATCTTGGAGGGTAAGAAATATCTGCCATACTGGAATGCTGCTTTGATCATAAGCAACTCTATTGAAAATGCTACGGTTCCTTTTCTTCTGGGAAAAGCAATTTATAATAAAATGCATGAAGCAGGATATTGTTCCACACCATTTTTGATGTTTGGAAAATGCCTCCTTATGTTGTATCTGTCTGATGTGTCAAAAAGATGAGCAAGGACAGGATGTCTGATGAATCAAGGATGTTATTTGAGACCATTTGAATCTCTGTCCCTTTTATAGCAGTTAACAGTCTTGTAGATCATGCAAAATCATGGAGAACATTTTCTACCAGTAGGTACTTACAGATTCCATAAAAATATTGGACATCTTTTGTACTTCGAGATGCTTGCTATAAGAGTATGGACTGTACTTTTGCAGAATCCATTTGTATTCCCTCTATAGAGATCTAATAACACAAATAGTTCACTTGGAAATATCAAAAACACATTTCCACCTTTAGTAAAAAGATTATGTTTGAGGAGTCTCTGTAAGTCACTTTCAGTATAAATCTTGTATAAAAACAGATGCTCTGAAAACATCAATATGCCGTCCAAGTACAGCACTACATGTTTGACAAAAATATCATAAAAGATTTCATTGATGAACCTGGAGAGACAAACAGGGCAATTATCAATCAAAATAGCACCATTGTGAATTCCAATTTCCCATGCTCGATACAAAAGACAGTTAAAAATTCATGGCCCTCTTTCAAACTGTGTCTTTCAAATTGATGCACTTTCTGAAGGTTGTTCAGCAGATATGAAATATAAGATAGTGAGTCAAGGTTTCTAATTGTCGAAGAGTTCAGAAATGTACATCTTCATCTACATCTTCAAGGAATTATTTTTCTTGGATAAAAAACACTTAGGAACAGATGCTGGAGATGTACAAGGGGAAATGAATCCCTTCTTCAAATTGTCATCCAGAAGCTCTTGTAAAGTGGTCAATTCTTGAATAGACATAAGATAGTGTCTCTTAGTTGGAATCTGGGCTCCTGGCTTCAAGTTAATTATGTAGTTATGTGCTTGGTGAGGAGACAGTGTAACTGTGACTTCCAATGAGAATTCATTGTGAACTAGTTGTCTCAAAAGGAGCAGAGATGACACTGTGGTGAGATCAGTGGCCAGATGGCAATTTCTGGTGGGCAAAATCTCTCTGGATAAAGAAAATATTCTGAGATTATCCTCTTGTACTCTGAACAGCTGCTAATGATCAAATTTTAGAAAATTAGGTTCAAGTAGTTGGGTGATTAGTTGCGTGGCTGGGAGTTAAAGTCATTTCCACCAAGCTTCTCGCCACAATGTAGCCCATATGGACATAAAGTTTTGCTGAGCCTCATTTCTTAATCACTTTTGGAAACAGATTTTTAACTGCTTTTCAACTATTAGGAAAACAAACCTTTTAGCATGCGCTGAGTTTCCTTTAATTCCCAGTGAAAGAAGTTTCAAAAATAAGTTTAAGAACATTAAAAAAAATCTCTCTCTCTCTTTTAGAATAAACAACAAAAGATGATTAAAATAATTGAATTAGTAGAGTCATAAGATTAAGGGTTTCAATGAATTTAAAATAAGATTTTGAAATTAATAAGAATCCTTCCCATTGTCCTGCTTCTGGTTTCAATTACTGACTCAAACACTGCTGCTATATCTCTCATTCTACTGAGGGCCAGGAGATAATAGCATGCAAACCAAAACAAAGTTTCAGATGCTTGCCTGAATAAATTGCTTTCAAATAGGAGCACACAGAAGAATAGTCCAGAATCGGTCCAAAAGCTAGGTCAAGGTTGTCAGTCAATCCAAAAATCAGAGCTTTAACGTTTCTTACATGAGCAGGAATATTATGCAAGAGCTGGAGATCAGACAGTTGCTTCCATGAGGGATCATTGATCAGAGCTGTCTTTTAAATCAGGCTGTCTTTAATCAAGAGATTTACTGCCTTGCTTGGCAGGAAGCCTAAAGGAATGATGTTGCTCTGTTCTTCACTCTACTCACCAGATGTAGGGGCTGGGATGTCTGATGTCATCAAAACCATCTGACTCTTCCACCTGTTCCTGGGGTTTGATGAGCCTCAATGTCTCCTAAGGCTGACACTCTACAGGTTCTGTTGGAGCCTCTTCTTCAACATCTGAGTTGTCTGAATCTTGGATCATGACACTCGAGGGAAAATGCTGTTGTTTTGAATTCTTAAAAGAAAAAACGATAGGATGGGAATTTGAATGCTGGACACTAGACGGAACCAGAAGGAACTAAAGATTACAATTAAAAGAGAAAAAAAATGCTTAAATTTGATTTATTAACATAGAATGGAGCAAAATATTTTAACACTGAAGTTATTGGAAGATATTTATAAGCAATGAATTGAGAAATTAATCTTAAAAGAGTATGCCATTAAATATTTTCCCTGCAAATGTAGGGTCTATTTTTTTTATTTTTTTTACAGATCAGCCCTGTGTTCAGCCACTGGTACAGCAGGAATTTACCCACCAGCTTGATGCCCCAGACTGACGACATAATGAACCCAAAGTCACCCAGTCACAGTTAGACTGTCCTGAAAAGATATTTTGGAATAGGAACATGCTTTATCAGTCAAAACTGAGTTTGATCTGAAAGTGAGTTTAAAAATAACAAGTTGCAAGACTAATATGGAAAAAGATGTTAAACTTGATATATAAATGAAACTGGCTGTTGTCTTAATAATTAAAAGGGTTATATAAATAGCAAACCAAGAGAGCAATTTGGATAGCTATATTATTTTGAGTTACAAAAATAATCTGTTTAAATTCTGAAGAATTTTTTTAAAAAGGACAAAGAAAAAATGAAAGGAAACAAACTCTAGAACATTATTTGAAGAGATTAAAGATCAAGATTGTTAAAAGTAAAAGGAAGGAAAATAAACTGGATTGATTTGATCAAAGTTAAAATAGCTATATTGTTATTCATGGTAATTATTACAATAATAGACTTTTACCGACAAGGACTGAATCACGAGATTTTAAGGATCTGTTTATAGATAAAGACTGAGACATGGGAGAAAGACATCATTGTATTTTTAGATAAGGTGGTAAAATTGTTGATACTGATTTTGACAAATGGGAAAGTAACTTCTTTATATATTTCTATTTTTTTTCTTATTTGGATTTTATAAATATTTTTTTTCCTAAATTATTTTTTCTGTTGTTCTGCGCTTTGTCTTATTTTCTTGTTTGCAGTTTTTTTTAACTCTAATGTTTAGTAAAAAATATTACAGTAAAAAAAAGAGAGAGAAGGAATGTTAATTCCTTGTTCCCCCAAATATCATCCAACTCTATTCACTTTCTGTAAGGAAGAGGATTGCCAGAGCTGTTCTGTAAAGAAGGCAAGAACAGGAATTTTGAAAATCATGCTGTTCACACTTTTGATTGGCTCTTGCTGCCAGTGGACATCTGGATCATTATTTTGAGCCCAATCAATGGGGCATGTAAATAAGTTATGATAAAATGGAATGGAAATAATTCTGTAGGATCATTTATTATCAGTTCTAAAAGTACATTGCCCGATAAAAGCAGGTAAAGTGCTTGACTGTCAATTGTTTCCACAAATAAACATTTCTCTTTGTCAGCAGTTTAAACTGCAGTATTATCTTATCTCTGACATTCGCTGTCCACCTTAATCTAGAAGGTGGAGAGTTGTACTTTTAAGTCTGAGAGTGTATGAAGGGTAACAAAAATAAAATAAGTTTGTCCGCTGTTGTTGTCTGAACTGTTCACTACCTGAGGCTCTCTGTTGAGATCTTGGGAGGAAAATCTATGAGGATCTCCAAAGATGATACTCTGGGATGATTTCAGCATTAGCTTGCTACACAATCCACTGTCCCACAGTTGTGGCAATTAATAACTGATTTAGAGATCTGTACTTCAGCAGTGCAAGTCTTCGCTAGATGACCTATAACTCCACAGTAGAAACAAACTGTGCTTTCTCCTTCTCTGTTTTTATGTTGTGGACAGAAAACCTATTTGTATGGCTTCTCAGGTGTTGGCATCTAAGAATTCCATAGAGTGGGGGATAAAGATGCAGAGAGGCTGTGAAACATTCCATATTCTTTCCTCATTCTTTTTCAATCATCTGTCAATATTGTAAGACACCCAGAAACACTTGAATGAATTGAGTAGCTATAGAAATACATACATTAAAAACATGCCACAGAATGTTTTGATAGTATGCCTTGCCCCAGTCTTCTCTCAGTTCATCAAGTCCTTCCCCAAACTGGTCAATCAGAATAAGATCATTCCATTCCATATTTCTATCTTATGATTGAAATTTGGTGGATACACATGAAATCCGTGACCACCTGCTTTAGCTTGTGAAACTCCTGAATTTTATTTATTTATTAAATGTGTTTGCCACCCATCTCGCCATGAGGCAATTTGCTGTAGCTCTTTTCTGAATCTTCAAAAGGTCTAATATTTGACTGAAGATCTGGTAATTGTCCAGCAATGGATCATTGCTATCAATGAAAGGCACAGACTAATTGGTTATTCCTCCTTTTTGCAGACTCAACAGAAAAGCTATATTTAAGCACTGTTCAGGACATTCTGTAATCCAACCCAGGATAAACAATTCATTTGGGTTGAATATATATATACTCATCTTTCAGACAGTGGGATGCTTCAAATATCAAATGAGCATTTTATCCAAAATGTTCTATTATAAAGTAGTGAGACTTTCAAACATGATGTCAGCTTTTCAAAGATGGCCAGGATCAGACAACTGAAGGGCTATCAGAATTCCACTTTATTGTTATGGGATATAACAACAGAATCTTGAAAGCCTGCTAGGATATTCCCTTGTCCCCTCTTGTACCAAAGAAAATCAGAGTAGTGTTTTTCTTTCTTTTTCTTCCTCTCTTCCTTCCCAAGGATAAGTTTTGTTTACCTAACAGTTCTAGCATTCATCTATAGAGATTCTCATGATCATTCAGATCATGGTTGTCCCAAAAGTGCTTTTTTGAGAGGCAACTGGACTTTCTGGTTTTTCTTTTGAAGATGTTTTGTTTCTCATCCAAGAAGCTTCTAAGTGAAATATCTTCAAAAGAAAAACCAAAATTAAGTTGCCTCTTGAAAAAGCACCTTTGGGAGTTTTTGTATTCCTCCTTTGTTGTTATTTATTATACTCCTTTACACTACTTTTGAAAATAGCTTCATGTTCTTCTAAAAAATTGTGTAACTGCTCTTGAGTATTATCTGGTTAACAAAATATCAGAAATTGTAAAACTGTTTATGGTATGATTTGTATAAACAAAATTAAAGTACCAAATTTGATATTAATACAAAAATAATTTGTGTAAATAATAGAAGTTGTTTGTTAGTGAAATGATACCAATGACTAGATTTCATCAAGCTAATAGTTAACAGTCATCTTATAATTATCTTTGGAGATAAAATACTATCATCTTAGCAATCAAGACTTGATTTCAAAAAGATATCAAAGGAAGGCCCTTTGTCTTTCATGTTTACATTCAGCAAATTAGGAGACTTTGCCAATATTCTTAAGTTTGAATGTCCCAAAGGTGTTTTTTTCAAGAGGCAGCTGGACTTTCTGGTTTTTCTTTGAAGAGCTGAAAAAGCTTCTTGGATGAGAAGCGAAACATCTTCAAAGAACAACCAGAAAGTCCAGTTGCCTCTTTTGGGACTTATTCTTGTAGGCATTTCTAGATGAAGTAATGTTAACATAGACTTCTTCTGCTGGATATGTTCATTTATCAGAACACCGTTTCTACATGCCCTTCTCTTTATTTTTCTTTAACAGCTGACACTGTGTCATCTGAACAAAAATAGTAAAAAACATCAAGCATATCAGAAATATATTGCTGCAGACTATGGACTTCTTTCAATGTGTATACAATAAAGGGTCAACAGAACTCAATTTGTTCTTGAGTGGGTAAAAGAAAGAGAAAATATAGCCTATGCCTTGAATTTTTAAAACATTTTTCAACATGCTTTTCGTTTATCATGTCCAATTCCAATTTTCCGTAACTAGGGCATTATACAGTACTTTCATAGGTAAAATTAAAATTGATTTTCCAGGGATGCACACACTCAGGTTTTGTGATATGACAATGGATGATTGCTTAAAACCATTTGCAATTCAAACAAAATGTATGAAATACATGATTTTTTAAAATAAGCTTGCACAAACCCACGATTAAAAAAAAAAAAGACCTGTTATCTACTTAGACATATAATATTTGTTCTTTAGCATACTACTTGGGAAATTCACTGTGGAATATAATGTATTTTGAATTTGATGATTTAGAACTCACCTACACATTTGCATGCATTAAGATCTAATTTTTTAAAAAATCATTTTTATAATACCATAATTTTATTGAAAATGACATATACACATCAAAGTAATACAAACTACAAAAATGAAAAGATAAAAATCGAATGCGCAAAGAAAAAAGGGAACAGAAAGAAAGAATCCACATTGGTGAATATGAACAACTTTAATTGCCATTTCTTAAAATACAATAAACAATATCTTCATCCTGTATCTCACCTCATTCTCTATGAACAAATCTTTAAAATTTTATTCTCCATCCTAATCAACAAAAGTTCATTCTAAATTCTTTGAAATCCAGAGAATTTCCCTATCTTGTATTTCTTTCCTTGATGCTTTTGTTTAATTTTAATTTGAAATTCAGTTCACTGAAATAAATGGTCAGTTTTCAGAATCAAGCATTCTTTTAGTGAGAAAAGTGACAAGCCACTTTAACTTAGTGATTATAGAGTTTGGACTTTGAATGTGGCATTTAGAGAAGTTTTCTGATGTTCTAATCTGTTGCATTCATTGTTGTCAAATTTAATCAGATAGTGCTGCTTCTCTTTCAGACTGCGTGAACAGATATATCTCTTGTATGATATTCTTCTCTTTGCATATCTTTTACGAAAACAATGTCAAATACTTTATTAAAATATTATATAATAACAGTTTTATTCTATTAGCTAAAACCAATCTATAATATTTTTTTAAATGGATATTATGGTTTGTTTTATGGTTAGCCAGTTGATTCGGCTGGATTTGGCACTTTTATCCACCTATCTGGTCCATCTGGAACAGACAGGTGTCACTGTGATGGTCCTGAAAATATCGGTTGCAGGATGTCTGTTCCAAATAAATCTGATGGGGATTTTGTCAATACTGACAGTTTTCAAGTGCTGCTCCAGATGCTTTGGGATAACATGTAAGGTCCCTTATTAGTATTGGTACTATCTTTGTTTTATTTGCTATATTCTATTTCTAATTTTCAGATGTTTGTATTTTGTGATTCCCCCACCCCACCTCCATTTTTTCTCTTTTATTCTGCTTTTATTCCAAGTATAGCAACATCTGCTATCCAGAATTTTTTTTTTCTGTCTTTCTTATTGACAGTTGTTAAGCTTGGTTTTTGTTTGTTTGGAGTCTAAAAAGTCCCACAGAACTTTAGCTTATTTATTTTCTATTGCCTTGTCTATTTTGTGATCCCACTAGTTCTTACTTTCAGGCAAGTAGATATTTCTTGAAGACCATGTCATGTCATTGTTTGCAATCAATCTGCATGGTCTTCTTTCAATAACTAATTAGCTGGTCCATTGTTCCTTCAGCTTCTTTGTAGAGGCAGCGTTTTCTATCTGTTGCTGTCTTCTCAGTTCAAGCTTTATGGCCCTATCCCACTGCACTTACGGATACAAAGAGGATGTAAAACGTTAAAAAAAGATTGCCATCCATTGGAAAACGCTATGCATCCATTGTGTATTCATTGCATATGTGTTTCATATGCTCTATCCGTCGAGCATCCATCCACTGTGATTTCATCCGCGCAAGAAGTTTTGAGCTGCACAAAACTTTGTGAACAGATGAACTTTCCACCGTGTACGATGTAAATCCACGACATACGAGCAACAAATGTTCTATGTCCATTTATCATCCGTTAAACGTCCACTGTATCCTCTCTGCATCCTCTGGGCATCCTCGCAACTCACATCCGCTGCAGCTGAAAATGGAAAGAGGGAGGAAACAAAAGGTACAAGGAACGTCTACACAGCATTAGTAGCACAGAAATAGAAAGGATGCGCAGTGAACGGTTTGCATCCGATATACATCCACGCGGCATCCTCTTTCTTTCCTTTAGGCATACGTGATGCATCTGCTTCATCCGCTATGCGTCCGCTTCGAAATTCTCCCCCAGAACCCCTTTGGAGGTGTCATCCCCTTCCATCCACTTTCATCCGCTAGGCTTCCTATGAACATCCATTTAACATCCCCGCTACATACTACCCATGTCCATTCTTTTCCGTTCTTTTCCGTTCTGTTTCTGCAAATTTTCACCACTTTTTGGAGTGGATGACAACGGATGGAGCCACCCCCGAAGTTTTGCTCGTCCGCTGCGTCCTTTATGCATATGTTTTGCGTCCATCAGCCAGTGGGACCGGGCCTTTATATGCAAGGCTTGGTCTTCTGTCGAGTTACCCTCCATCCCCATTTCTTTATTTAACTTTTCTGCTTGTAGCCCTTAAAGACAGTGTTGATTCATGGCGATTGCCTGGATTGGTTCTTGCAGTTTTCCTGGCAAGATTTTCAGAAGTTGTTTGGCATTGTGTTTTCTGAGGGCTGAGAGAGAATGATTGGTCATCAAGGTCACCCAATTGGCTTCATGTCTAAGGCAGAACTAAAATTTGCCATCTCCTTTTCTTTTACTGCATTAACCACTGCACCAAGCTGCTCCCTGGAATATAGTATAGTAGGTTAAATAACAACCTCTAATCTGCTTACCTTGATTTAAAACTGTCTGGTGGCATGAGTTCCAATGTATGTGTTGGGCCATATAGATTGACAACATACAGCTTGACTACTGGATTCAATTCACCTGCCTTTTAAAAATAAAAACAGTTCAGTATTGTTGAAATTTGAATGAAATAATTAAATACAAGTCACATAGATATCTAATTGATATTCTACAACAGAATATTGACTGATCCTAATATGATGGCCATGAATTGGCATATACAGTAAGACCTACATTCCTGCACACTGATTTTATTTTCCCTTTTTCCTTACGAATACAAATAAGTGTATAAAAATATAAAAAAGGAATGATGCTTTTATAAGGAGTAAAAATAATTATAAAAAGTTTCCTATGCACCAGCTTGGCCTAATAGTAGTCATAAATACTATTAAACCTGCCTAGTGAAGTAAAACTTTGCAAGGCATAAAGTCTTAATTCATATTATTAGATCATTTGCTTAATAATTAAGGTGAATTTAAAATGAACAGAAAAATTAAATAAAGGTTACAATTTATTAACAATATAATTCTGTTCACTATGTAATAAATTATAGTAGACTTTTATAATTTCTTTATCATAAGTTTAATTGAATCTTAAATTTTATCCTTTGTTGTGTTTCATTTGATATTGTTCAATTTGAAATTGCTAAAGAAAAGAAATACAATTGTAGAAATTAATTCTGCTCCTAGCAAAAACATGAAAAATATCCAGTGATGTACATTTAATTTTATATGCTGTTAAGTCACAATTTCATATTTTTAAAAAATCAAATGTGATAAATATAATTGTCAAAGAGACCCTAGTCCAGAGTAATACATTATTTAGGTTTTAAAATATATTTATTAGATTTCTAATATTGCTCACTGACCAAAATAATAAGTAAAAACAACAATAAAAATGAAATCAAGCTGGGGAGGGAAAACAGACTGATTTAACAAGTTCATACATCACTCATCCTGACCTAAATCCATGCTAATCCATACATGTCCAATTTGCAGGTTCTTTAATGTCTTTTTTAAAGTGTATTTATTTTACTATTCCTATAGACTGCCACACTCCAACAAAAGTTCTAGAAGTTTATAGTAATATGTTGAAGCAATAAAACCAACTATAAAACCAATAATTGATCAAAGCCCTAAACAAATTGGTAGCATTCATTAGCTATTCTCATTTGTATGCTTCTGAACTTCTGGATTGGCAGGAGCTGAGCAAAGTCATGGGAGCTCACCCTGTCACACAACACTTGGGTCTCAAACCTGGGCTGTCTGCTTTCCAGCTGAAAAGCTCAATTTATTATATTCCCATCATGCACCCTAGGGAATACAATAAATGAATGGATATATTAGTAATAATTAACTTTTTGAATTGTGCTGAGAAGCCTTCTGATAACTAATGCAGGGCCTAAAGCACTGATGTTAAATAATTATGTTGGCTGTTACTTACCAGCTAATTGCTTATTACGCACCAGCTGCAGTCTACAAAAGCAGTCCTAGATAAAAGCTCATTGCAATAATCTATTCTAAATGCAATGACCGCATACCTCAGATGGTTTTATGTCTGCTTTGGTTTTAGGTATATTTTGCAAACTGCACATAGTTTCCTATTCCTGCACATAGCATAGGAAAAGGTAGCTTTGCCTGGAGATAAAGCATTGTTAGTATATTCTACATCTTACAGTGGTTATTTGACATAGAAGAGGTAGTCAGCTAAATTTTAACCAGAGAGAAGAACTGGAATTATTTATTTGACTAGCTTGATACCCATGCTTCACTATGAAACTATGTGGTCGGGCTTAGTTTTGGGGAGGAAAATAAAGGGGAATAAATTCTGTCTCTGCCTACCAGCATCCATCGGTATTTATCTGGCTCCCATCCTTTCAGTGTGTGAGAGGGCTGTTTGGAAACTGAGCAGTATTTGCTGTATGAGCAAAAAGGAGACAGCAAGGAGCCTGGGCATGGCTTAGCTCAACTGTTCTGTAAAGCTGCTTGGTGCTGTGAAACTAAAATTGCAAGTCCTCCCCTCTGCTTGTGTTTAGCATTTGGAACAGATTTCTTTTCAGATGGGAAGGGGGAGTAGAGCTCCTTAGCATCAGAGCCTATTAATAATAATATGCAAAATATTAATGCTCTGATGGTTGTTTCAAAAAAATCCTTTCTTAGTGAGCACCTAGAACCCAAGAGGAACATGCGTGCCAAATTTCAAGTTTGTAGGCTTTACAGTTCTGGAGGTTTTGTGATGATGCGTGAGCGCTATTTCACTTATATATATATAGATTATTTATTTAATGTTACTATTCATTTATTTGTTAAATTTGTTTGCCACTCATCTTGTGCTTTAACCTGCTCTCACATTGAACAGGTGACAAAAAAAGAGACTAGCCTCATTCATTAATTCACAAAAACATCCACATAAGTCTCCTTGGACTGGGAAGTCTGTAATTATATCTGAGTAATAAAAAAAAAATGCTTAAATCTTTTATTTTTAGCTACCATAATAGAGTTATTATCTTCAACTCCAATGACTGTTTCTTCCAGCAATTGTGGGTAAGGGAGCAGTTAAATAAAGGATACATTAATAACAAAAAAAGTATTACTCAATTTCCTTACCTTTGGATATGGATAATGTTTTCCTTTGGGATACAAAGATCCAGTAAACCATGGAATAAGCATATTTGGTACTAATGAGTCATTTATCATAAGGAACGCCAGCCGCTCTCCATCAGGTGACCACCAGTGAGTAATGTGTGAATGAAGCAGCTCCTCTGAGGAAAAAATATATACTTAAACCCATGAAATTAGCATTTTGTATGAGATTTTCCAGTAAACGTTACCTTTTAGAATTCCATGGAAGGACATTTGATACATCAGTTTTATCTAAACATTTTGCTCTTCGAAACTTTTCTTTCATAAAAGAAAGAGCAAAGAATCTACAGAGGATGGTGTCCTTTATTTTAAACTAAATGGAACAATTCACTTTTCCCTGAAATTCACACTTTAAAATTATTTAGCTGCACTTCCACTGAAAAAAGTAGAATAATTTATAGACTACTAACTAAAAATATATTCCTTATCTTCCCCATGAAAGTTATGTCTCTTGAGGTAAAAAAAAAGCATAATTGGGATTTCCTTATTTTATATTCATAGTGCCTTTTTAAGGACATTTGGAGTGGGATCATTGTTCATATTGACAGAAGTTCCTGAGTCCACATATTGTGAAGGTGCTGATGAGCTGTTGTTTTTGCTTTTTGCTCTATTGACAACTGTACATATGCAGCTGATGTTATGCTTTCTGGAATGCCTTTTATGATAGTATAAGTTTTGTTTTTCTGTAAGGCCATGTCACACTGCCCAACGGATACAAAAAGGACACAAGGGACAAGCAAAATGTTCCATCCGTTGTTATCTGCTCTCAAAAGGGGCAAAAATTTGCATAAGCAGAGCGGATAACATGGAAAGGAAAGGACGTGGGGAGGACGCAGAGCGGATGTATAGAGGATGTGTAGAGGATATGTAGAGGATGCGTAGAGGATGCGTAGAGGATGCGTAGAGGATGCAGAGCGGATGCATAGAGGATGCAGAGCGGATGCAGAGCGGATGCATAGAGGATGCATAGAGGATGCAAAGCGGATGCGTAGAGGATGCAGAGCGGATGCAGAGCAGATGCAGAGCGGATGCAGAGCGGATGAGCTGCATCCGCTTTCATCCTTTCTCCATCCGTGCTACTAACGCTGCGCGTCTGTTCTGCTTACTCCCTGTGTCCGTTTACCGCTGGAATGGATTTGAGTTGTGCGGATGCACAGCAGACGCCTTGCAGATATAGCAGATGCATAATGGATGCAGAACGGATGTCCCCCGTATGCCTAGAGGATGCAGAACGGATGCATTGGATACATTTTCCGCTCAAAAGTTTTGGGCAGCTCAAAACTTTCTGAGTGGATGAAACGTCAATAAATGGATGCTGGATGGATAGAGAGGAAGCAAAATGGAGGCAGTGAGTACATCGCGTTAACCAACGGATGGCAAGCTTTTTTGTCCATTTTACATCCTCTTTGCATCCGTTGATGCAGTGTGACATGGGCTTAAAGTTGGATTTACAGGTTATCATCATTCAACTTAGTTATGAGGAAGTTAAGGATGGGAGTTTGTTCTCTTTATTCATCTCAATGTTTTCTTTAAAATCAACCAGTGCTTCCAAGGAAGCATCAAAATGTTTATCCCACAATAATTTTTTTTTCTCTTCAAATAATAAGTTCTTTAGTATTCAGCTTCATATAGCAATTTTTATTGTTCAATTTACCTTCATACAACCAGTCTGCAATTCCATTAAAAACAATTCCTTCTTTCCCAGAAGATGTCAATCTCAAAGAGCTGCTCTTTACATCAGGCTGGTAATAGATGTTATTTTCAAATATATAAATCTATGTTGGGCAAAAAAAAATATAACATGTTATATAATTAATATTTTCATATTCATTATCAGGAAAATATTTCTGAAGCTAATTTTATATCCTTCTACAATATATTGATTATTTTAGAAAAAAGTATTTGTGTCTAAAAAATGAACTTCAACAAAAGGCAAGGTTAATTTATACTTTAAACACTGTAATTACAGTATTAATTGATTTACATATTGCTACATTCAAGGTAGTAAAAGATATTTATTGACTTAGAATGAAATCCTTAAGAAGAAAAGATACATGTAATCCAAGATGTGTTCTTCTAAGGTCCATAGCAATGGCCTATATTTTTTAATTCTATTATTTTACAGAATTCTTGTATCTTACAGAATACCACACAGATATTGCATAGATAGAGATTGGCAAACATACTCCAGAATCAAGTCTTCTTGTTTTGTGTCTATGCAGCCAATCAATTCCTTCCTTTCTTCCTTCCTTTCTCCCTCCTTCCCTCCCTCCCTTCTAGAATTACTCTGGGTGGCAGTTTGTTAGCTTTAGTAGCAATTTATATAAAAACCTACTCCAAGAATTTATTTCCACAGCACATCTTTGGATTCAACACCTAATGTAGTATTGATGCTTAATAAAACCAATCCATTGCAATTGTATGCTGATAAATGTTATGGATAGTGGGAGTATAGCTTCAATACTGGCCAGATTCTTTTTCTAGTTTCAGTACTCAACACATTTGAAACAAACCGCAATAGCATTAGCACTTAGACTTATAAATCACTCCACAGTGCTTGACAGCTCTCTCTAAGCAGTTTACATTGTCCCCAATTATCTGGGTCATTACTAACCTCAGAAGATGAAACGCTGAGTCAATCTTGAGCCAATCAGAATCGAACCTCTGACAGTGGACAGAGTTAGCTTGCAATACTGCTTTCTAACTGCTGCATCACCACAGTTTTACACAATATTGCTAAAATATTGATTTTTTTTGTTGCTTTTTTAAAATAAATATGCCGTCAGTATTAAATGGGAAATATGTAGTATGTTTTGACTGTTGGATGTAAATCATGTCCACTATTTATGGGCATTTTTTAAAAGATATACAACAGAAACATTTAAAAAAAAAAATCCCCAAATTTCAAAAGATGGTTTAGCAAAGGAAAGGTTTCATAGAATCACTTTTTTCCAAACAAAATGAAATAATAATATAAATTTGACAATTACGGAACAAATATTAACACAATATGTAGTCTAAATTAATAATTAAAACATATAAACACATGGATATGTTTATAGTTAAAACATATAAACATGGCATTATAGGTTGTGCAATAGTATTATGTAATATTTTTCAACTTTATCTCATACTTGAAGTGTCCATAATTCTTGATATCTCTACTGGTTTTAGTAATTATATTTATATATTCAGTGTTTGTTGTCTGCCCACTTCACAAGAAGTTGAGGCAACTCGTAACAGGCATCAATTGCTATCATTCATGTTACAATCTAGCTATTTCAAAGCAAAATATAGTAGTAACAGGATGAGACAAAACCATTTCAGTCAACCATTCAGTTCTTGAATTGCATCTGCTTTTAGTCCCTTGACAAGTCCTCTAGGAAAGCAGAAGACTGATAGAAGACACGTCTACTGAAAAAGAAACCCAGTAAAGTAAAGTGCCATCTTTGGAGTACTTGGGGCAGTAGTAGCAACTTCTCCTAAGCTCCTTTCTCTTTTTGAGAACAAATGTATGTGTACTTGGATATTTTCAAACCAACCCGATGATCTTAGGTATGAAGGAACCAATCCTGATACCAATACTAAAATAACATTCAAATGCTAACCAATAGATTTTCTTACACGGAAAGAAATTCTTCTTAACTTTTGCCTCAAGCAGCAGAATGACTTTTCATTGGCCTTGCTTGTAAAGAGCATAATTAAATGCAACCTGTGAACAAGCTGATTCTTCAGTTAATAGAGCTTAAATTAATTAAGAGTTCTGTATTTGAAAATTATTAATTTAGATAGAATTTCTGTTTTCTAAGGGAATGAAAAGGTGTTTTAATTAATGTTTCAAACTTTAAACATGGCCCATTAGTCTGGTTACATGAGTGAAAACAGTACAACACATCAGAGATAATGGATTATTTATTGTAAGTTGCAAGGATCACTAGTTTTTGTGACAATTTGCACACAAGTTTAACAACATCCTTAAACTTTATGTTTTAGGCTGACAGATAATATAAAATATGCTTGAACCCAACAAGCACATTTCTTGTGTGTATGTGTAAGATTATTTTATATACTGTACAGGTAGTTCTTGACTTACAACAGTTCCTTTGTTCAAAGTAACAATGATAGTAAAAAAAGGACTTCATGACTGTTTTCACACTTATGACCATTGCAGCATCTGCATGGTCATGTAATCAAAATTTAGACCCTTGACAACTGATTCATATTTATGACAATTGCAGTGTCCTGTGGTGATCATGAGATCACCTTTGTGACTTTCTGACAAGCAAAGTAAATGGGGAAGAAGATTCCTTTAACAGCCATGCCACTAACTTAACAACTACAATGATTCATTTAACAATTGTGGCAAGAAAGTTCATAGAATGGGGAAAACCTCAGTTAACAAATGTTTCACTTAACAGCATAAATTTTTGGCTCAATTGTGGTCATAAGTTGAGGACTACCTGTATATCCGGGAGAACCTTCCTTTGCTGACATCCTCATACAGCAGTCCCCAACCTTTATGGCTTGGCTGCCCGGCCATGGGAGGCTGGGGGAGGGGAACTGGTCCATCACTTGCACAAGTTGAGCTGTGTGCATGCATGCCAGCCCACACTTGTGCAAGTTGAGCTATGCATATGTGTGCATGCATGAGAGCCCATCAATTGCGTGAGTTGAGATGCATGTGTGCATGCTAGCCCACCCCTCACACAAGTCAAACTGTGCATGAGTGCGTATACACACTGACCCACTGCTCATCTAAGTTGAGTTGCATGTAGTTCTCAGTCATGTAAGTTTAGCTTTGCGTACATGTGCGTGCTTGTTGGCCCACCACTGATACAAGTTGAGCTGTATGTATACACACTGGCCCACCATTCACACAAGTTGAGCTGCGTGTGTGTGCAGGTACACACTGGTCCACTACTCATGCAAGTCGAGCTGCCAGCTAGCCGCTCGCACGGCCTGTTCTGAACAGTCTGCAGCCCAGTAGTGAACCGTGGCCCAGGGATTGAGAATCCCTGTCCTAATAGTAATGTTCATTATTTTTGTTTATATTCAATCCATACAGCTCTTCCAAAAAGAAGAATGAACCAGGAGAGGCATCATACCTTGGTATGTGGGGACTAGCTCTACACTCCCACCTTATGTTTAACATCTGCATGAGGATGCTGGGTGAGATCACCCATTGGACTGGGTTCAGATACCATCAATAGATGGATGACCGCCCAAACTTTACTCCAAACAAATCAGGTGAGGTTGTCAAACCATTGCTTACATTCACATTTACTAAATGCAACACAGAATTGTTGTAGCATTAAGGCACCCTGATAAAAATTTAAAATAAATAAAGTCAAGGAAGAAGCAAAGGCAGTGATTTTCTTTCATCGTCCTTGCAGTCCTTAATATTCCATCTCAGTCTAGGTTAAGGGCCTGTCACATAGGCCGATGGATCCAAAAAGTATGTAAAAAGGACACAGTGGACGAGAAAATTTTCCATCCGTTGTTATCCGCTCTCAAAAGTGCCCCAAATTTGCATAAACAGAACGAACAACAACAGAAAGGAACAGATGGGGAGAGGACGGAGCCAGGATGTAAAGCGGATTTTCCACGGAAGCCTAGTGGATGGAAGCGGATGGAAGCGGATGGAAGATCCGCAGGGCTTCCGGGGGAGCACAGCAAAGCAGACGCGCAGCGGAAGGAGCGGATGCAGAGCGGATGCCTAGTGGATGCCTAGCGGATGCAAAGCGTTCACTGCGCATGCGGGGAGGATGCATTGCATCAGCCCCGCGGATATAAAAGGATGCAGCTCACAAGCAGGTCACCATTCAGAGGAAAGACCTGCTGCCAGACACATCTCCAGCCAACAACCATGGGGAAGAAGAGGAAGCCTGTGCCATATCCTGCCAGTCCTGGCAAGAAGGACAGGGCCACCATCCCATCCCCTGGCCCTGACTCTACTTCTGCTGGGGCTTCTGCTGCTCGGGCTGACTCTACTGGTGCTGGGGCTTCTGCTGGTGCTGCTCCTGGTGCTGGTGCTTCTGCTGGTGCTTACTCTGCTGGCGCTGCTCCTGGTGCTGGTGTTTCGGCTGGTGCTTACTCTGCTGGTGCTGCTCCTGGTGCAGGTGCTTCTGTTGGTGCTTACTCCGCTGGCATTGCTCCTGGTGCTGCTGGTGCTGCTGGTGCTGCTGGTGCTCCTGGTCCTGCTGGTCCTGCTGGTCCTGCTGGCCCTGCTGGTCCTGCTGGTGCTTACTCTCCTGCTGATGCTGATCCTGGTGCTGCTGGTGCTGCTGGTGCTGCTGGTGCTGCTGGTCCTGCTTTTGTTGCTACTGTTGTTGTTCCTGCTGCTGCTGGTGGTGGTGTGGTGGAGCAGCCCCTAGAACCTCGAAGCCCCTCTGATGAGGGCCCAGAAGGCCCTGCCAGAGGGAGGAAGAGGCATACGCGAGATAAAGAAAGGAGGTAATACTCAATCAAAGAGGAACATGAGGATGAGGTGCTCAAATGGCTGAGGGAGAACAAGTACCTCTGGCGGAAGGGACACAGGCTCTATCGAGACACCAAGAGGAAGCAGGCGGCTTGGAGAGAGAAGGCGGAGAGCCTGGGCTACACTTTGGAGGTCCTCCTCGGGTGGTGGAAGCACATGCACACCTGGTACGGGAAGCTGCACCTCAAGAAGTCTGGCCAGGCCACAGTCAAGCTCACCGACCGGGAGACCTACGTGATGGCCAAGTGCAGCTTCTTGGAAGGTGAGATCTGCCACCAAGGAGCAGCCCCTCTGTCTACCCTCTCTCTCAGGCAGCCCACAGAGAGCCAGTCCTCTTCTGGCCAAGAGTCAGCTCCTGTGTCCAGGCAGGTATCTGTGGAGCGTCCCACGATGGAGACTGCCCTGACGGCTGCACTCCCCATGGGGGAGCGCGTGGAGGACCCCCTGACGCAGTGGGAGCAAGGAGAGGGCACTTACATCAGAGACCAAGCCACACCCACACCCAGCTCCACCTCCATAGAAAGCAGGCAGAGAGCCAGACCGAGGGACAGAGCCACACTGTCCTGCTGGAGATCAGCGACACCATCAAAAGCAGCGTAGATCTCCTCTCTCAGCTGGTACACACCAACATACCATCCTCAAACCGCAAGTCCTTCCTCACCTTCGTCAACCAGACCCTCATGGACATGTCCGAATCACAGTACCAGGTGATAAAGGAGAGGATCACCGGTCTTCTGCACAACCCTCCAGGCCCAGCTGAACCTGCTTCGACCCAGTCCAGGTCGGCTCCTCCACCCCAGGTGATGTCACAGCCCTTCCAAGGCTTTTCACAGGCCCTCACCTACCAAGGCTACAGCTACCAGGAGTTCCAGCAGCACAGGCAACACTTCCCAGTCCAGGCACAGGTTCATCAAACGCCACCTATGCCACCGATGCCAATGATGCCACCGATGCCACCCACGCCACAGATGCCACCCACACCACAGATACCACCGATGCCTCACCTCAATCACCTGCAGACCAGATAGCCCCACTACACTCCTCCTTCCTCCACCCCACAGCCAAGACCGGCCTCAGAACATCTGTCATCGGTCTTGGGACTGACACCCCATGTCATGGTGGAAGGGGCTCTCAACATCGCAGGACTGAGCCAACTCTCTGAGAGCTTCCTCCACACACCATCCCGTTGTCCTCTCAGGGCCAGGAACCCCAATGATGCCTCAGACCAGCACTCCAGCAGCAGCCACCTCCACAGCACCTGGACCCTTCACCCCTGAGATGATGGGCATGCCTCAGAGTGACTGAGAAGAGTGCAAGAGACTGGGTTGCTGCCTGTTGACATTATCTTTGCTTGGGACACTTTTCTTGGGTCATTTTGCTTTTACAGTTTGTTGTTAAGAAAGTTTATCTTTGCTTCACACACTTGGTTCAGTTCTTTTACTAAATAAAGTCTTGGTGGAAACTTTTTGAAATGGTTTAAGCCTTTGCATGCTTGTGGGATGGGTAAGAATAGCAGTGGGATAGATAAGCCTCCAGTGCAAGCATAGTGGGACTCTATGGTCATCCCTCTCGATGAAGTAGGGCACATCTTGTGTGTCGTTGGGCAGGGGGTCTGGATCTGGGAAACCCATGATGAGGTTGTGTTCCAGCCCCTCCTTGAGGTGACTGGCATTGTATACCTGGGCATTTGAAGATGAGCCGTTGCCTGAAGCATTGATGTACATGAACTTGTAGTCAGCATCGACCATGGCGAAGAGGATGATGCTGAAGAAGCCCTTGTAGTTGCGATAAGTGGACCCTGAGTTGGCTGGAGCTTTGCAAGCCACGTGCTTGCCATCTATGGCTCCAACGGTGTGGGGGAAGTTCCACTTCTGATACCACTGTTCTGCAACTTTCTTCCAGCCTTCTTCAGTGGAGGGGCACTGGAGGAGCTCCTCCAGGTATTCTTCGATGATGGCCTGCACCACTTCTCTGACCACAATGCTGATGGTGTTGTGTGGCACCCTCCAGGCATACTGCATGCTCCTGTACGTGGTCCCGGAGGCCAGGTGGCGCAGAGTCAGTGCCACCTTCAGCCCAGGGTCCAGGCTGGGCTGGAAGTTGGTGTTTGCCTTGGTCAACCTGGATCTCAGCTGCTCCACAACTTCATCAAACATGGCTGGAGGCATCCTCATGAAGTTCTGGAATGCACAAGAGTCTTCGTTCCTCAGCTCCACCATCAGCTTGTTATACAGTCCGTACTCGGCTCTTCTCGTGATCCATCTTCAGACCTAGACACTTCTTGGACGCCTCCTTTTCTTCCCGTAGAACAGGTGAAAGAGCCTGTAGTGGGCTTTGCACTGTTGTAGAACAATGGCGGCTACCCAAAGGAGTGTGTGACGATCCATGTGGAGATGACTGGATGCTATGGAAGAGCAAGAGCCAGATGAAGGCTGAAGAGTCTGCACCGCTGGGCTGCTGGACTGAAAGTGAGATCCAGGTGATTTCTCCCCCTTTTTATAGGAAATATAGGTTTTCCGCGAGGTGTCCTTTTGCATCCTCTAGACATCCTAAATATCCGAGATACGTCCCCTATACGAACGTTTTTTCCATTTTAATGCTTTGTTTGCGAGCTGGATCCGCTTTCATCCTTTCTACGTCTGTGCTACTAATGCTGCGTTCCAAGTCCGTTTCGCTTCCTCCCTGTGTCCGTTTTCTGCTGGAGCAGATGCGAGTTGCACGGATGCGCAGCAGATGCCTAGCAGATATAGCGGACGTGTAATGGATGACCACAGACGTATAACGGATGTTCCCTGTATGTGTAGCGGATGTAGAACGGATGCGTTGGATACATTTTCCACTCAAAAAGTTTTGTAAAGCTCAAAATTTTTAAGCGGATGAAATGTCAGTAGACGGATGCTGGACGGATACAGAGTATGAAAAACGGAAGCAGTGAGTATGGAACGGATGCATTGCGTTAACCAACGGATGGCAAGTGTTTCCCTCCGTTTTACATCCTCTTTCCATCTGTTGGTGCTGTGTGACAGGGGCTTTAGATGATATCTTAGTACACTGCAGAGCAGCTCTTTAAAGTGAAGGTGGGAAAGAAATACATTAACAATACCATCTTCCTCCAGTATAAGTTAAGAACTGCTAAGTATGTTTATCTATCATATATTCTTCTACCCTACAAAATTCCCTAAACATAGTAGAAGGCCATGGGCATAATGTCTCACAGAATACTGGGAGGAAAAGATATTTCAAGCAACACAGTCGTGGTATAAATATTGCAATGCTGCTCCTGTCTAAGGTCATCTTGATAGTGCATTTCTCAAAATAATTAAAGAAAGGATAAAGAAAGGACACAGATTGCTAGTTGTATTTCTCTCACACATTTGACCCTTCTTTTCACTTAAGGGTAGAAAGTAGATACTGGAGAGGAAAATGATCTGACAAGAGTCAAAAGGAGCCTGAGTGCTAGAATCAGTGTGCCAAGTGGACACAAATGTAAGACAGCGATGAAGACTTTTTGATGTTGGAGTTATTCAGTGTGGATTCCTACTGATATATTTTAAATATAAATGTGTCAGCTATGCTATTTGCTAAGGCAAGAGCCTAGTTTCTCACCAACTGAATTTAAAAACCGAAGATAAAATTCTCTAGATATCATCACAAGTTAAGTCTGGTATATATATTTTTCCTTCAGCTTCATTTGATACGGCCTAGTTGTATATTCATTAGTTCTTTCTTCTATGATTTCACCTGATGCTAATACATGCAAAAAAAGTGATGAAATAAATAAAAAAATCCTACCCAATATTATAAGCCTGTGGAACTAAATATAAATAAGCAGAGATCATACTACCTTTCCAGATCATACTATGGCTGGGCTTCTTTGATGTTTGAAATAATGATGAACAGTTTCATGTCCTAGATGCAGATGGAGAAATGAGTAGAAAATGATGGATTTTCAACCCAGGAGCTGTCAATCAAATACTTTTTTTAAAAAAGTAGAATAGATTAAAAAAAAATTATACTCTTAATAAAAGTAGAATAGAATACATGCTCAATTAATATGGACAATAAGACAGTAAAAGAAAGGGAAAACATAATTTCCCATTCCCATAATTTCCCTTTCTTTCATGTGAATTTTTTGTGGATTATCAAAAAAGATCATTTCTTTTCTATATATTATTTCAACAAAACTTCATTCTACCAGGCCCTGACATGATGGAATTTCTATGCATCAAATTAAATAATTGTTGCAATTTATATTATTTGCATCATGATCTAATGAAAATGATGTAAATCTCCCATAATATCCTATTCAGTTCAACTGACATTCCTTAATACATGTAGTCACTGACTTACATCAGTTTAGGTTACAATGGCACTGAAAAAGTGAGTTATGATCATTTTTCACATTTACAACCCAGGATCCTCGTGATCATAAGATTGAAATTCAGACCCTTGGCAAGTGAATCATATTATGACAGTTGCAATCTCCCGATGTCATGTAAACCCTTCTTGAGACCTTCTGACAAGCAAATCAATTGGGAAGGCAGATTCACTTTATAATCATGTTACTAACTTTACAACTGCAGTTACTCACTTAACAAGTGTGGCAAGAAAGGTGGAAAAATTGGACAAAGCTCACTTGACAAATGTCTTGTTTATCAACATAATTTATCAACTGTAGTTGTAAGATGAGGACTACCTGTAATGAGGTCTCTTCCTGTAGTTCTGTGCCACTATTGGTAATGTAATATTACATTACCATTTAATTAGCATTAAATGAGTTTTGTTATTCAGGAATTGATAACATAGGGTGCACTGGTTCCATAGTACCCAAAGCATCCTTAAACAGCCTCTTAGAATTCTAACAGTGTTTTTAAATGCACACATAAGCACAACCAATAAATTTGTGATATTTTTCTGTCCTGGGGATGCAGTTACTGAAATATTGTAAGATTTGGTGATCTGGTGACTTTCAATTCATTTTTTAAAAAGTTGTAATTATACTTCTGGAAAGGTCACATGGTAGTAATTTGTTGTGAAAAAGTTGGTAATTCCAACTTTTATTTTATAATAAAAGTTATATTATATATATATTTATAATATTTATAATATATATATATATATTTGTTTTTTTAAGCTTTCGCGGGTACTTACATGTGTGCTGTTTAGCTTCCTTCCTACACAGGCATCATATCAAGACTGCCTTCAAAAAAAGGCAGACAAAAAAATAGCAGCCATCCTGAGGAACCCCAAAGACAAAATTGACCTGGAAAACCAAGGCATATACGAAATTCCCTGTACATCATGCCTGGCCACATACATTGGACAGACCAATAGAAGAATAAGTACCCGCCTAGATTAACACAAAAATGCACTAAAAAAGCTGGAATATATCTCCTCACTAGTCCAACACATGAAAACCACAGGTCACAACATCAACTTCAATGGCACTAAAACCCTGGCCACTATAGAAAACCCCAGCCACAGAATCATCAGAGAAGCCATAGAGATTGAAAAAAGACCTGACAGCATGAATAGAAGAGATGATTCCACCAGACTGTCAATCATTTGGAAGCCTGCACTCTCAAATAGAAAGATCCCCACACCACAAGCCAGGCAAACACCTGGGCAAAAACAGACTCCCTCTGATAGCTCCAACTCAAACACCCCCCCCCACCAGGCACCCAGATGAAACCCAGCTTGCTAATGAATAGCAGCTTGCTAATAAAGAGCAGCCGTCCTTTCACACAGAGCCAAGCTGCATTGAAAGCCTCCAACACAAGAACAGAGTGTTGCCAGCCAATCAAAGCCACAAAACAGACAGAAGAAACCAGAAACACCAATCAATC
>BLBF01000032.1:11515323-11530216 GCA_015471245.1 Laticauda colubrina | reverse complement strand
GTTGCTACAACTTTAAAAGCACTACAATGACGTGGGATAATACCTGAAAGAAGCTGAACAGCACACATTTAAGTACCCGCGAAAATTTAAAAAAACAAATATATATATGTGTGGGTGTGTGTGGGTGTGTGGGTGGGTGTGTATGTATATGTATATAATACTTGAAGGAAGCTGAACTGCATTCATGTAAATACCCACGAAATCTTAAAAAAACAATATATATATATATATATCTTATCTATAAATAAATAATATTTGTACTCAATCGTATCAGATCTGTTTTGAAAGAGATAATAACTTTTTTACTCAAATTTTAAAAATACCTTCTTTCTATAAAATGTTAAAACTTTCAAATTCATCATTTTGGAAACATCATGATTATATGTAGCAAAATGAGAATTGCTTTATTCTAATGTTTCCAATTTGGGATTAATTCCTAACAGGATCAGACCCTTAGATTATGATGATAACCTCTGGCATATGTTATGTCACCTTTCATATTAGAAAAAAAGAAGGGTAAAGCTAAATAGGAGCTATGGGAAAACTGTATAGAGCGCACCCTTCCTTGCTTACTAAGCTTTCAATCAGACATGAACCTACTCACTTTTATTGTTATAAGGGCTAGAAAGGTGAATAAAAATAAAAATAAATCTGGCATTTCCAAAAATATACATTTTGAAATAGAATTAAAACTCTGAATAGAATTAAAATTTGCAGAAAAAGTAAAGACCAGTCCAATGCAACATTTCACAAATCTAGTTACAGTGATGTGATAATTAATAAATACAATTGTCAAAGATAAAATGATCAGTTATAAATTTGAAGCAAGTAAAATCAAAAAGACAAATTTTGCCATAGGTGAAGAAAGTTTTCCTTACATTTTCCCAGGTCTTGGTAAAATAGAGATCAGTCCTTTACTCAAGGTTTTTGCAAGATAGTGAAGCCTATCTGTAAGGGCAAGCCTCAGGCTGAATGCATCACATGCATGCCACACTCACCCCAGCTCCATGAATGGAAAAAACATCACGAAACATCATGTGATGGCAATGTGACACAGAGAGTTTGACACCCGTGTTTTAGGGGGTTGGAACTAATGCAAGCCTTCCTCAGTCAACCAAGCATTTAAGTCACAGGTGGCCATGCATAAGAGGTCATTGAGCTAGAGAGACATCCCACAAAAATGTAAAAGAAAGAAAAAGAACTTTTTGTCAGGTAGGGCACCCACAGTGGAAGAAATTAATTAGAAGGAAATATTGCAAATCCATTTCATCTCCTTTAAAACCTCATCAATAATACTGAATACTTGTTCCATTCTTCACCTCATCTCTTTATTCCATAGCTGTAAGTTTAATGTGAATGTAGGGACAAACAAAGAACTATGTTCTTTATCTTTGAAACATGCAAGCAATACTGGCAATGCATCAACTTTGTACAGTACATTCCCATAATACATTTCAGCAATTATTACATCCGTTCTCCAAGGGGCTAATTTTCTAGGCAAAGTAAATTAAAGAAAAAGAGATTGTCACCATGGGAATCCTTAATTAAAATAAAAATATGCGGGTGGGAGAGGTGTGCTCAGGAGTTTCATTATTTTGTTTCCAGAATCTCATGTCAATCATAATTTATTGGACAAAATGCTCAGATGCAAAAGGAGTAAGTTCACCCTCAGAAGCTTAAGAAAATGGGAAAGAGCTTCATATTATCTCCGCTCTGTTTCAGTTTCAGTGATGCCATTATCCATCTGAGAGAACAGTTCCACTGTTTCAACTTTTACAACTACATCTTGCCTAGGGAACTAATATATCTCAATTGATGCTTAATTGGATATACAAATCCAGGTAGATAATGCCACATATTAATCAGAATCCAACCAGGAATGTGCCCCCCTCCCACACAGATGTTCACCTCTGCTGATTTGGAGTAGCAATTGACATCAACACTGATACAAAACAAATCCCAGGTGGCTTTAAAACTGCTGCTGCATCAACAAAATGTTCTGAATTATTCACATATATAGAAAATTTTCCTCATCAAAGAAACAGTGCTTTCTTTGATGGATTAAAATCAATCATCCAACATCTGGAGTCAGTTTGATGTTGTGGTTAAGGTGTTGGCCTAGAAAGCAGAAGACTGCAAATTCTAGTTCTGCCTTACTCATGAAAGCCAGCTGGATTACCTTGGGCCAGTCGCTTTCTCTCAGACCAACCAACCTCATATGGCTAATGTTGTGGGGAAAAGAGAGGAGGGGAAGGAATATTAGTTACTTACTCAAGTAATCTTGAGTTACTTATAAAGTAATAAGGGACAGATAAAAATCAATAAATATTCAGGAGCTAGTCTGTAGTTTTATACAGTGTAAAGCAAAAGACCTCTTTTGAAATAAACGCTCCAAGTTCAGTTTGATGAAATCAACTGTAATATTTTAGGTAAGATGGGCTTATCCATTGATTTCACAAAATTCCTCCAAAAACTGTGGCTGACTTGAAATTTCTTAATGTGACAGAAAGAGAAAATAATCACCTGAATGGGAAGTTGTTGTTTTTAATGCTTGCTTGTTATGCAAGTCTGCTTGTGCTTACACACTTCTCACGAGAAAACTATCAATGCATTGGGTTTGTTCATTGGCTGGTTTTGTTCAGGTTCAGAAGGAGCAATTGACTCAAGATGGCTTGGCTGGCTTCCTTAACCACTACACCATTGCACTGCAATGATACATGGAAGTAACCATCAACAAACTGTTTTGGTTAATTCAGTTGGTTTTTAATTACATTTGAATATTTCTGCAAGCTCCACTATGATGTTTGTTCTAAAGCAATTATGCTGGGGAAGGAAGGCAACAAATTTATCCCTGGACACAAATCTTAATTCTTCTAGTAAATTTCATAGCACCTGATTCTTAGTTCCAGGTCTGATTTTTACTATTTATATAAATAGCATGTTGATCTCTTGCCTCCCATCTCATTAAGGGATGCTCACATCCTCTGTGCTCAAATGAACCTAGTTCATTCTCACTATTACTGAATAAATATCCAGGACACAGTGGACAACTCTACGCCTCCCTGCTCCTTTCACATACTAACCCTGCTATAACATGTAATGTTGCTGGTTCTGTTCAGTAGTGCTTAAAACTATCAGATGGATGACTTGTGACCTAAACTAGTTTTTAATGAGCATCTAGTTTGTCATCCTATACTATTGACCTCACCCCCTTCCGAAGAGGCCTATAGGAGGTATGCATAAGTGCACCAATCATGTCTACTGTTCCTGTCCTATTTTTTTTCTTACAAGTATCTACCTCATGTATTCAAAGCTATATTTATTCTTATACCCGCGTATCTTGTATGCGACTGACAAATCAAATAAATACTAAAAAATACTAAAATACTAAATGCTCTGTACTGTGATAATATGCCACACACTAACCTTCATGTTCCTCTTTTCCCCCTCTAATGTACCTACCCTTCCTTTTAGAATTCTTTTACATCTACTTATATCATTTAGCATTTTATATTTATTATTTTTTTGGACTCTGACATATTTTTATGCTCTTTAATTGACTGTTCCTCATCCTCTTTATGCTGATCTTTGACTGTAATAATAATCTGACTGATTCAAGTGAACCTCTACTTTCCCCCTTTCCATACTCACACACCACATACACGGGCGTGAAGGGGAGAAAAAAAAAGAAAAGGGGGGAGGGGGAGAGGAAGGGAGAGAGAGAGAGAGAGAAGGAGAGGGGGAGGAAGGGGGAGAGGGAGAGGGAGAGAGAGGGAAAATATTGCAACTTATAAACATGGTGAAAGTTATCATAAAAAGTATCTGGTAGGGACTTTTTAAAAACAACAGCAGGGTGATTTATCCCTGAAACAATTATTTGCCTATGTGTATTAGTTAATGACAGGCAAATCTACATAGTATATACTAAAATTATAGATAATGTTAGAAGTAAGTGTTTGTTTTCTTTTTTGTGGAGGGGGTTTCCAAAGCTGTGTTAGCTTTGGGGACACAGCTGACTTTTTTAAAAAAAATGTTTTGGTCATTTGGAGGATAATTGAATTGCAAGATTGAATCTGGGTCAGTCACCGGGGCCAGAGATGTATTCTTCTGAGCTTTTGAACTCATGCTGGAGGTCATCTTCAAGGAACCTCTCTCTACTAGAACATGTGATTTGAGCTATTCTGTGAGTCATATTTATGTGGTGCCTTCCTATTGGTTGATTAGTCAGTTGATGGCTGGTGATTGACAGTTGTTTCTTTGTACTACCAAATCCTTAGTTCCTAAGTACTTGATAAGCTGGTGGTAAATCAGCACTCCTGTTAACTGACAAGAGGCCCACGTCTCAAGTTTTAATCTTTGTTTGATCTTGTAACATTATCCTGAGACATGTATATTTGCCTTCATTTGTGATAATTGCACTGTTCAGTTCAATTATCCTTGTCTGTTCTCAGCCATTGAAGGCCACCAGGTATCATTATCAAATGGGTGGCTTCAAACTATTCAGTGTCCACTTGGAATACAGAAGAAAGAGAAAATACTGTGTTACTGGAGACCCTAATCTGTTTCAGAATCACATTGCACTTTAAAAATGAACAATGCTGTAATTATATATTTGCATAGATTGCCTTTCATTTCTTGAGATGCTTTCATGAGTTACTACTATGTTTCCCCAAAAATAAGACCGATCAATAAATTAAGCCCTCGTCTGATTTTTAAGTGTGTGTCTAATATAAACTCTTCTCCAGAAGTAAGCCCTAGTGAAGGGGAGTGGGTGTGACTAATGCAGGAGGCAGCATGCGTATGGGGACCGACAGTGTCCAGCAGCAGCTGCAGCCTTCCATAGCACAAGTGAGTTGTTTACCTGTCCAAACAGCAGGTGGAGGCAGAGGCAGGGGGAGGCACGTGATATGTATGCACCATAGGAAAGCCAAGCCGATGGGCTGGAGTGGCAGATGACTGCAGGAGGCTGGTCTTCGCACAGAGAAACTGGCACCAGATGGAGGCAGAGGCACGAGGAGAAAGGCATACAATCTGGATGTGCTGCGTGGGCTGCAGAAAAGCTGAGAATTGATGGGCTGGAATGGGAGGCTTATCTTCACATCTCTTGGCTTGTCCTTGGCTCAAGTGGCACATCCAGATCACTTGCCTCCCCCCCTACAATGCTGGAATGGGAAGCTTGGACGGGGAATCAACTCACTTGCAATGTGCAGGCTGCATAACCCCAGAATGCACTGATTGGTGGGCTTCAGCTGCTGCCTGGATTCCATTAGTCCCGGGGTGCTTGTCACCTCTTGTGCGAGCCATCCAGTCGAACTGATCACCCTGAAATCATGTTTCATTTTACTGCATATTTTGGAACCCCTCCAAATATAAGACAGGTCTTATTTTCAGGGAAATACAATAGATACTGGTTTAGGAAGGAAGGGAATTGTAGAAAATGATGTTATAAGAAAATAAAATGCAGAGCTATTATTGGTTATTCCCCAATAGTATGAAGAAATACAGTCAGAAAAAAAAAACTCAGGCCAAGATGTAGGGCCAAAATTGATGAATTGGCCCCCAGAGTCTGAATATTTTGTAAATATTGGAATGTAAGATAACACGTCAGGAATAAATCAGGAAGTTTTTTTATATACTGATTCATTTCCTTTATTATATAGATCCAGGTTGCTTATTTTTAAGGGAGAAAAAAAATCCCACCTTTGTTCACAGTTTATACAGACACACAAAAGATAAAGAAAAGGCAGAGAAGGAAAATTTCCAATATGCAAATTAGAATGACTAAATAAAGATAAGATACATTTTATAGTTTTCTAACAGACTTTGTAATTTATTTTTGCTTATTGTCCTTATTGAATAGAAAGGAAGTGAAATTTATCTTTTAATTTGTATTGCCACTTGAAAAAAAGCAAAAATATATGCACTTATCTTTCTGTTATGTATGGCTCCAACTACCCAGCAGGATATTTTTGAAACATAGTTCCTTTCATGTTAGACCTTGTACTTGCTGAGTAGTTGGGGTGGATACTTTAAAGAGACAAGGTTCAGATCTTCAAATATGGTTCTGCAAGGACTGTGAATGGATTGTATGGGACTAAGTAGTGTGTGTGTGGGGGGGGAGGTTCCATGGCCTGAAAACCTCTGAGTATCTTTTAATATAAGATTTTAAATATAACACAACATTCAAACATTGCTGTGGTTTGCTTTCTACTTAAACATTAATTTGAAAATGGAATCGTATTAGTGAACATGCACTGAATTGTGACATTAACATTAAAAAATTACACTCCAATGGAAAGAGTATTTTTTCTTTCCCTAACTTAATAGCCCACATGACAAGAACTCCGTTAGCACATAGCCAACAATAACGTTTGTAGGTGTATTGTGATGCTTCACATAAGCATGTAACATATGTACCTTGTGTTGTGATGTGATTATATGTTTTGCCATTTACCCATCCAATTCCTCTCTTTCAGATGCCAATGATTAAAGCATCTAATTAGAGCGCTAATCATTGCTGTAATTAGTCTGTCTTGCTAACAATTAGTAGTATAAACATGTCGATCTTAGTCGGTTTGTAATTTGATCAGATTTTTTTTACAAAAGGACAGATCTATTCTTTTAAATTTCACAGAAATTATTCAACATATAGTAAGAAGGAAAGATCATTTTTATGCCGCAAAATTGGAATAACTCTACAACATCTATTGACATATAAGATTTACAATCTTGTAGCATACACATTAAATACTGTTTTCTTCTTTTCAACAATCCATTGGAACAATATCTTGTTTTACACATGCTTACAAAGAAATGAAATTCATGTATTTCATTTATTGTTTTTTGCACATTGATGATAACCTATGTAGATATGCATCAGAAGGGTCATACAAATATTAATGACTATGATATGTAATATTCATATCTATTATGCTGATAATTAGATGAAAACTTCCTTGATTAATAATGTGGTAATACATTTTGCAGCACAAATGAGGGACTGAATAATACAGATTGCTCTATGCCAAACTCCAATTTTGTGTGTAAAAGCTAATTGTATGAATTGTTCAATTACTTCTTCATGACATACATTATGATATGATAAGTTATCACTAATCAACTAACCAAAATGAATGCAAAGTACTGAAGATATGGTCCATTACACCCTCAAAAATTATTATTTTTTATTATAACTCGAGAAACTACTTCTATTGATTCCTAACATTGAAAATATAAGCTTAGCATTCCATATATGAACATTAGTTAAAACATTCATTATTTCTAATATTCCTTTACTGAAGAATATTTCCACTGTTTTTAAAAAGGATACGTGCTAAAAAGAAGAAGAAGCTAGAAAAAATGCTAACTATCAGTAAAGAATGGAATTATTATGACATGCTTGTGACTGTGTTGTAGCCTATTTTTTTGCACAGGGAGATAAACATTCAAACTTATGGAAAATACACATTTTGAAGCACTTATAGCTATTTTGCCTTTTTGGTAAACAGCACACAGTACCTTGCTCTGTGTAAAATTCTAGTATTTCTTGCCTGGCATTTTGTTGTGCAAGAATGGATTGATAAATTGATATAGTTAATTATTCAAAAATTACAAGTCATGTTCCAGATGGATGTAATTACTTCTCACTTCAGCTTTACTTTTTTGCTCCTATTTAATGAGACATGTTCTTACCAGTAGCATTTAAGTACTAATGCCAACTTGATTAACTACAGATGAATCAACACATCCTTAAAATATTTTATTTCATGGACTTTAACAGAATTTTCTGCCATAGAAGAACTTGTATCTATGTTCTGTTACCATATTATGACCAAACAGTATTATGAATCATACATATTTTCAAAATGTTAAGTATCAAGAACCTTAATATCAAAACTAAATTTCTATTAAATCTTTGTTTTGTCTTTATGTTTTTTTTAAATAAAATATATGTCATTGTTTCTGCAGGAATTTTCAGGAACATTTGATACCACTAGCTATGGTATTTTTTTTTTAATTGCCTGACAGAAATGGGCTTTGGAAATACCACTTAACTGGAGTTCCAGTTCTTAACAAGAAGTCAGTTTCAGGAAATTATCCTGATCCATTAATTCATCATGTCTTCGTGTTATTTCTGTGAAATTATAGGAAAGATTATCAGACCGGTTGAAGTGTGCTATTATCAATAAACAAATTATGTTTAACTCAAATGTCATCATGGTATAAGAGTGGAGCTTGCTTCTATACAGTAAGTCAGTGTTGCTCAGGGTAATGGTTTCTCCTTGATTAGACTGTTATTTATTGCTTGATTATCTGATGTTAATCCTAGTGTTAATCAGTACTTATCTGGGTGTTGATTACTGGTGAAAAGGTTTTTTTAAGTCTCTTTTGAAAGATATGTATATGATAGTGGTATTTCTATGTGTCTATTGATGACAGATTTATCTGAATTCCAGGAATTCCTTAGTGATTTTCAATTTAGCTTGGTCTAGGATTCTCACAGTTTCCCAGTTGACACTATGGTTAAGTCTGTTCATGTATTGTGAAATTAAGACATTTTTATTATTTCTTCTGACTGCTAATTGATGTTAATGAATATATGCTGCTAATCTTCTCCCTGCTATTTTACATAGTGGCTGTTACAGTCTTTATTATGTATGCTGTACATGATTCATGTTTTTCTTCTTAGGCTACCAACTTAACAACTGTAGTGATTCACTTAACTAGTATGGAAAAGAAGGTTGTAAAATGGGACAAAACTCAATATATGTCTCACTTAGCAACATAAATGTTGGGCTCAATTGTATCATAAGGTGAGGACTACCTGTATTTGTTTAGATTGGGTGTGTTATGTAGTACTGCTGCCATAGATCCTTTCACTAGTTCTGGATCTATGAATCTAAATAATGTACAAATGAGATCTTTATTTCATATTCTATTTTTAAGTTTTTGATTTTCTGGAGGCACTGTGGCAGGGAATTGATAGAATACTTATTCCCCATTGGTGAGATGTCTAAACATTTTTGTAACATTTTATCTATGTATTAATCAAATGTATTTTCCCTAATGTAATGTATGTTCCTAATATTTATTCCTAATCAAGGAACTACCAACTCAAATTAACAGTCAAGCAGTACACAACGACCTATTGCTGCCTACTTGCATGGTGATTCAAGGTGGCTTAGAAAACAAAACCAAAGAATAATTGCATACAAATCCCAAATAAGAAATGTACTTCCTATAAATTTTATCCTACTCCTAACACTTTAAAATAGATTAGCTGATAAAATGAACACGGACATTTTTCTTACCAGTTGCTGGTCTTGTATACCCCATGCTGCATACTGTAAAACTGAATCCTCTACTTCTGGAGGGTTTAACTCCCAAACTTCCCTTGAAAAAAGTAAACACTTTACTTGGACACATTTGTAGCATTCAGTACTCAAAGCAGTATTTATCAAATATTATCTTACCTTGTCTGTATGTTATATATCACATATGAAGCTGTATAAGAATAATGAAAAACCTGTAAAACAAGGAATAAGAAATACCCATAAATATTATCATCTTGATTGTAAAATAACTTTTTTAATTTTTGATTTAGTATCATACTGATCAGAATGTTCAATTATAGAGTATTGGGCAATCTCCCAATGTAGAATGTACTGACTATAAGATTCTAGTCAAATCCAGTTTAAAATTTAGAAAACAGCTTCTCTTTGGGTCAAGTCACATGACGCCAGGTCAGGACTTAAATATAAATCTGGATTCTTAACTCTCATCAAATACCATAAGAAATAAACAAATGCTCTCTGCTAAAATTTTATTTTATACTGAAATACAATCACCATTACAAAATATAACCAATGAATTGATCAAACTGTATTAGCATAAAATCTTAACAGTTCTGCCAGGATGTGTTCAAAGAAATATGTCTTGTCACAAAAGGACCCACATTAGACACAAATCTTGGGGAATTCTAGCACTTAGACCTGGAGTTTGGTCTTTATCAATAACTTGATATTTCTTTCACACAAGTTTTTAATTTGATGATATAATAGATACATTCATACATGATATTCCCTTTAGCTTAAGGAATGATTTAAAGTAGAGAAAGAAAGTAGTAGGGAACCAAAGAAATTAAAGTCAGAAACAATAAAGCAAGAAATCAAATTGAAAATAATGGAAATAATGAAAAAACAAACCATGTAAGAGTAGGTTAACCAAAACAAGTAATTCTAAATTATTCAGTTTACTAATGACAATAACATTTATAACAACCATCTTCACTTCCACTATTTCTAGACACCCGATTAATAAATCTTTTTTGAACTTCTCAATTGTTTGTAAGAAAATCAATACCGTCCAAATACAACTTTCTTGCTAACAGTTTCTAATAATAATAATTGTATGTTCTAAATTTATTACATCCGAGATATATATTGGATATTAACATATGTTCTTTATTTTTTTAAAAAAGGTATAGATCATAAACATGTAAACAGTGTTCAATGTTTAAAGCTCTTGAAATATTTGAGTCCAAATATGGGAGATTTTTGAGTTTTAAAGATTTACGCAGATATCACTCTTTTTTTTTTAAACAAAGTTTTTATTTTTTATAACAAACATACAAACAAAACATAAAAACATGAAACCCTCTTTCAATTATATACATACAGTGTGTCAGTTAGTTACAATCTTTTGTGCTATCCTTTTTTTTTTACCATTACTCACATGTTATATAAATTCTCACCTTATCAATCTAGCTTGTGCTTATATAATATCAATTATTAAACATTCAGTAGATATCACTCTTGAACAAATTATACCTTGCCTTATACACTATTGTTATGTGTACTGACATATTTTCTTTAAGTCCTTAAGTTACACATGCAAAATGATAGGTATATCTAATAGGCATGGATTACTTGAAGTTTCAAAATACTTTGGATTAAGATTTTCACTAAACAATATTATATACACAATAGTGGTATTATGTTATTATTATTATTTACTCTTTGCTGACATTGTAATTCCCAAAATGCTGCATTAAGTTAAAAAATATTTTTAAACAGTTACAATCAAGTTAAAGGATAAGGTCATAACTACCTGAAGACCATTTATCTTATTCAATCAACATCAATTACTTAAAATGATTTATTGCATCCTTTTGCTTATCACTGGGCAGAATTTATGAATAGTATTAACATTTTTGACTGTGAAATATTACTGTCATAACAACGGTATTTTGCCAAGCCAAAATAAATATAAGAAAGAGACATTTCTAGACATCTAATTCATCTAACATGAAAAAAGCCTGTCAACCTAGTCTAAGCAGCAAAAAGGCACATCTAGAAAATCTGCCTGGGCTTGTGCTGCTCTATTTAAAATTTATCATAAAGATTAATTATCTCATGAAAAAGTCATCTTCTTTGGAGTGTTAATTAATTTATAATCAATTAAGCTCAATGTAGCTAACCAAAATTTCAAATGTGATTCACCCTGAACTGAACGGAAAATAAATTATATTTATTATATTATTCTGGCTGGTTGTATAATAAGCCAGATGTTTAGACTGGATTTGACTTTTTATCCACTGAACTAGGTAGATGTGGATGTTTGATGGATAGTTTACATTCATTGCAGGATGTAAGCTGTTCCAAGTAAAGCTGCCTTTTGCAACTGACTGATGATTTTGTCAATGTCAGTGTGTTCAAATGATGCTCCAGATGTTTTGGGATTACACCCAAGGCAACTAATCCTTTCTCTATTCCCCAAAGGGACAAAATCAATGTGGAAACAAACATGATATCCTAAGGCTTTTCCACTGACCCTAGACACTGTAATCTACTCCCTAGAACAGGGTTGTCAAACTTGCAGCTCACAGGCCGGATGCGTCACGCGCTGGCCACATCCACACTCAGTTTAGTGAAGGGGACAAAAGTTGTGATATGTCACATGATTATGGCGTGATGACGCAAGTTTGACACCCCTGCCCTGGGACATTCTCATTGAAGATTAGTCTGTTTTCACTCCTCAGTCTCTCAACAAAGAGGTATACTCAAAGGCCAAAGCTGGATGTAACCCACCAGGACTCAAGGAACTGGAAGGGTGTGGCCTTGGATCTCCTGCACAGCTTCCATCAACCTGCATGTCCATGCTTCTAAGTATACCTTGCCTTCTTTCTATGGCCTCAAGGTAGTATCTAGTGCAAACTGTGAAATAGCCTTGGGCTATGAAATGATAAATAGTACACAGTCATTTGATTAGTTTTTGGACTCAGAATGGACTAGAAGTTAAATCTGCCTTCATCCTAACCATTACTGTATAAGACACTGTTTCTCTACTGTACTCACATATTTTGTAAGAGTTGTAATTCCAACTGATGGATATGCATGAACAATTTTATACAATAATCTGTCTTTGATATAAATCTGTTTGATCAGAATCAGAAAAAAAGACACTGACCAAAATTATATACTTGAAACTGAAAAACTATATTCCCAACTTTACATTAAACCCAAATTCTTAATAAAATAACAAAGGAAGGTCACCAAAAAGTGTTAAGAAAATAAACTGTTAGTATAAGAATTATGGTGCTGCAAAAATACAATGAAACTTTTTCTTTATCTCACTAACAGTCTCTACCATCTGTTCCAAAGAGTTCTCCAATTCTCTCAAGCAAATTTGGGGAGTAGACAAATTGCAGAAAGGAAACAAAAATATGTTTCTTTCATAAATACTATGCTGTTAGAAAACAGCACCAATTAGCAATTATTAGCATTGTACATATTTCCATTACATTTCAAAAAATTGGCTTAAAGAAAAGATCTCTATATACTGTAGACCACTTGCACATTTCTATTTTTGGAACTGGAATGTGAGACTTAAATACAGATAATTCTTGACTTATTATCACAATTGGCCCAAAATTTCCACTTTTAAACAAATTGGTTGCTAAGTGAGTCACACCTAATTTTACAACCAATTTGCCATGACTGTTAAGTGAATCTCTGTAGTTGTTAAGTGAAGCATGTGGGTGTTAAATGAATCTAGTTTTCCCAATTGACTTTGTTCGTTGGAAGTCACTTGGAAGGTCACAAATGTCAATTACCAGAAGCCAGAACCATCTTAAATACATGCTGTTTGCCAAGTGTCTGAATATGACCATGGTCTGAATATGACCATGGAGATGCTGTGATGGTCATAAGTGTGAGAACCAGACAAAAATCACTTTTTCAGTGTTTTAATTCTGAATGTCAAACAAATAGCTCTAAGTTAAGAACTACCTATAATCCATATGTGAATCAAAAAACAATAGTGTAAAAAACAGACCAAAATTCAAGCTTTTAAAAATAACAACAGCTATTTTTATCTACCTTTTTTCTGTCATATTCTTCAAGCTTTAAGGCAAACACTTATTAATTTATGATTTTAAACTTCATTACCTCAATGGAGATATGCAAATATTTCCATGTATCAATAAGCTGGCAATATTATTGTGTTCAATACAAAAATTACATGACACATACTTCTGTCATTTATTATATTGGTTCCAATAAAATACTTCATAGCTTAAAAAGAAGGGAATAGGGATACATCCCTAGTTGAACAAATGTGGACATGAGTATATACACAACAAATAAAGTTGCTTTTCTACTGCTACCAAAGAATTTTGAATATTTTAAAAACTATTTCTGTACAAATTTTTATTGGAAATTTTCTGTACTACATTATCCATGAAGAGAGCCATCAACTCTTTAAGATGCTTTAGCTCAGGAAACAAACATCACAAGAAATATTGGAGCTTTGTTGATATGGCTGCATAACAGAATCTTGAAAGTCTGACAGCATTTCCCATTCTATCTTGGTTACACTAAAGAGAGTCAAGGCAGGTCAATATTGAGTTTCATCTTCATGCTTTCCTGAGCTAGGGTTCCCACATATTTTCTTCAAGGACATTTCTGTATCTATGACAGTAAATCTGTACAATATCTCAAACTGTGCCAACTATCATGATCTAAAACAGGAAATGGAATCCCTGGACTATGCAGACTGGTGCAGGCTTGATTCACAGAAAAATCATTCATGCATCCTCCTTGCCACAGTGTTGAGATCACCATCTGTGAAGGAGATGTATTTACAGTAAGCCTGAAACTCAGTAGCAGTATCCTGCTGTTGAGACAGTCTTTTCAACAGTCCTGCTGTTGAAGCCAGATCAGACAGCAAAATGGTGCTTTCTTGGGAAAAGCAGAACAAGCTTTCTATGTGAAGATAGAAAGAAGAGTCTTCCTATGTGAAGATTCTGATTATGGAGGAGCCTAAGTGAAACGAGTGATCTGCAGGGATCCACTTGTCTATCCACAAGATTGACCCTTCCCATTGGCTTCTCAATGACCATATCCATTTTGCTGCTGAAGAGAAGAGATTCTTGCCCAGCAGCCTAAATGCAAAAGTTGTAATTGCTTTTCCCATCCTTCCTTCTTCCTTTATACTTAGTGTACCTTATACATGTGTTTGACTTAAAGTTGCATAAAAAGGCAGTGGTGTGGTAGCATGGAGAACCTTTCCTTTCCCCATAAAAACAAGCAGTTGCATGCAAGTACTGAATTTAAGGGCAAAAGATGACAAGGTTGCAAGTTTCCCTTCTTCTCAGCCCACAAGAATAAGTTCCACCACAGAAATAATCACAAGAAGAATAACACTACATATGCTGCCTTCTTTTTGGATGGTTACCAATCATTAAATACATTTAAAAACAAAGAAACAACAAAAACAAAGCAAAAATGAATAAAGATTTCAGAAATGACAAACTGAAAGAACAAAAAAAGAAAAGAAAGGAAAAGAGAAAGAAAGAAAGAAAGAAAGAAAGAAAGAAAGAAAGAAAGAAAGA
>BLBF01000032.1:11437376-11473927 GCA_015471245.1 Laticauda colubrina | reverse complement strand
ACTGATGAGAAGGTGATTAAAAAATTATATGGTTATTTATTGGGAATTAAGTTAGAGGAAGAACAAGTTAAAGAAACTATGATTGCTTGGGGGAAGAATTTTGGATATGGGATTGATTTAGAGAAATGGCAAAAATTGTGGTCTCAAAATTATAAAATGACAATGTCAACAGCATATAAAGAAAACTTGTATAAGATGTTTTACAGGTGGCACTTCCCCCCGACAAGAATAGCAAGAATGTTCAAGAACAAATCTGAAAAATGTTGGAAATGTCATCAGATACCTGGCTCATACTATCATATGTGGTAGACTTGTGAGGATGCCAGAAAATATTGGACTAAAATTCACATGTGGTTGGAAAAAATGACAAAGAAACACATAGACTTGAAACCAGAGATCTTTTTATTGGGAATTTTACCTGATACATATAATAAAGACTTGAAATATCTGATTGTAAATGTATTAACAGCGGCTAGAATTGTATTTGCTAAAAATTGGAAGAATGAGAAAATACCATTACAGGAAGAAATTATTAAGAAAATATTGGAATGTGCTGAGATGAGTAGATTGACATTTGAAATTAGAGAGCAAGAAGATAAACAATTTTATGAAATTTGGGATCTTTTTTATCAATGGCTAGATGATAAAATACGATAATAGAATATTAATACTATATCTATAAAGGGTTTTTAGGATTGATTTGTTATGATTATATGATTTGTTATAGAATAAACTGTTTAAAGCATTGTTATCTCACAAAACATGAATGACTAAAAGTATAGTCAAAAAAATTTTTTTTTCTTTTTTTTAGTAATATTAGGATATGGATTGACAATATGAGTTGTTATGCAATATAACTGTAATTGAGACTACAAAATGAATGCACAAAACTGATGAACCAACCGACACACCGGAAGTATATATGAGAACAGATGTTTTTAATGTTTTGTTTGTCATGTATGTTTGTAGAAAATTAATAAAATTCTTTTCAAAAAAAAAAAAAAAAGAAAAAGCCTGACAATTTTTTGAATGTGTTAACATTCAATAGCCAGGAGATTTACTAATTAGCATATAATGGTATTTATTTTTCTTACATGTGAGTTTTTCTTGCCATTTCATGAAGCTAATAGTTTATACTTCATGACAGAAGATTCATTTACGCAAACCAATTAATTCTCTTTCCCCCCCACTTATTGTGGAAATAGACTGTTCTGTAAACACAGGCACAAACTTTTTAGTCTATTTTAAAAATCTAATCTTACAGATTACTGTGAACCTCAGGGAGTCCAATGATTGCAGTTGACAATTTGTCGGTTGTTTCATTTATCAAAGCATTTCTCCAAATAGGAGTTAAAACAAGAGAAGATAATTTAATTTAAAAAATCTGATGGGATTGGATTGTTATCGATTTGTGAGCTTTGGAAACAAACAGTGCATCCATTCAAATTACACATGTAGATTTCAAGCAAAAATTATAAAATCAAACCTAACTCACATACTTAAAGTTAAACTTAGTTTTCCCCCACCCAATTAGTTTGCTTATTTCTTTTCCTTATTATAATATCAGATAGTTGCATTAACATAATTACAAGATACATTCTGAAAAAAAAATATTTTAAAAATCTACTACTGTGTAATAAAAAAAAAATCAGATATAATACATGTAAAAATGTATCATATAAGAGGTACACCAGATTATAACCTATTGCTTTTAAATCACAGAATCCAACAGTGTCTGAATGTGATTCCTTTAACCTTATCTGTGATTTTTTTTTAAATGGCAATTGAAGAGACTTCACTAATCCACATCTCAATTGTAATCTAAAATTTTCCAATAATGCACACATATTTCTTTGGCTACTATAATTAAATAGATAACTAATTCTTTATTTTTAAGCTTTTCATTTGGCCCTTAATAAGTGCAATAAGCCTAACTCTGGAGAATGATCAATTTTCTGCTAGACATAATATTTATCTCTCCAAAACCTATTTTCCAAGAGTATAAATTTATCACATGGACTACACAACTCGATCAGGACAAAATAATAGACGCAATCTACATAGACTTCTGAAAACCACCTGATTCAGTGGTCCACGACAAACTACTCCTAAAACTAAAATCTTACAGTATCTCTGGACAACTGCAGAACTGGATAGAAGCATTCCTGTTAAACAGACAACAAATGTTCAAAATTAGGAGCATCCTATCAAATTCTGTACCTGTCAATAATGGTGTCCCCCAAGGCAGTGTTCTAGGACCAACTCTCTTCATACTCTACATAAATGACCTCTGTGATTATATTAAGACCAACTGGGTTCTCTTCGCTGATGATGTAAAGCTGTTCAATACCACAGACAATACTGCTACCCTTCAAAAAGATCTTGACTGTGTATCAGAATGGTCAAACAAATGGCAACATCAAATCTCAACAAATAAATGCTCTGTCTTACATATTGGCAAAAAAAAAAACCACAGAAAATAAAATACAAGCTGAATAGTCAAGACCTTGTTGATGATCAAGCTCTGTAAAGGACCTTGAAATACTCATCTCTAATGATCTAAGTGCTAGAGTCCACTGTAACTACAAAGCCAAAAAGGCATTAAGAGTTGTTAACCTAATCTTATGTAGCTTTTTCTCTGGTAATATTACACTAGCAACTAGAGCATACAAAACATTTGCTAGACTTATACTTGAATACAGCTCATCAGTCTGGAACCCACATTACGTATCTGATATTAGCACAGTTGAGAAAGTCCAGAAATATTTCACAAGAAGAAAGAAAAAACTCCTCTATTCATTGTAGAATACCTTATGCCACCAGACTTGAAATTCTAGACCTAGAAAATCTTGAATTACGCCATCTTTGGTCTGATCTAAGTGTGGTATATAAAATCATTGCAATGTCCTACCTGTCAATAAATACTTCAGCTTCAATCATAACAACACAAGAGCACACAATAGATACAAACTCAAGGTTAACTCACCAAACTTGATTGCAGAATATATGACTGGTGGTCAATGTCTGGAATACTCTACCTGACTCTGTGGTTTCTTCCCCAAACCCCAAAAACTTTAACCTTAGACTGTCTACTATGGACTTCACCCCTTTTCTAAGAGGTTTGTAGGGGGCGTGCATAAGTGTACCAACGTGCCTACCGTCCCTGTCCTATTGTTTCTTTTATTTTTCTTATTTGTATATACTTTGTATATACTTATATCTATTATCTTGTAAGAGATTGGCAAATCAAAATAAATAAAAATAAAAAATAAATATGACCATCACAAATGAAAAAAATGAGCTTTTTAAAAAACAACCTCCACAACATTGGAAAGAATTATATGGATAAATATGTACCAGCCTAACAGGCGTCAAACACCTCCACTGCATTTCTTGCATTGAAGCTGAAGTAAATTCATCTGATCTCCATAATTTCTGCCAATTTTGTCTTCTATGTGGGATTACCGGTATCGTGGTACCCCAAGCTTCCTTTAAGTCATGTAGTATTTCTAATTGCAGTAATAATCTATACATTTATAAAAATTTGTCCTCTTGGTTGCCCTAAATAATGGAATATTAAATTTCAGAAGTTAGTATAAGGTCATATTGCTGACACTGTAATAGTTCTATTGTCTAGAAGATATTTAAATCAATACCAAAAAAAACCATGATACCTTATCAGCTTTTCGTTGCATTATCTGATTTTTGTTGGGATATTCACCATTGTATTTTGGTCTTTAGATTATATACACTCAAGTTTTCATTTTAGCATTATAATTGTCCTGAATAAAATATGTTATCAAAGCAGTTAAAGAAGAAATGTCCTTTATCAAACGATGTATTTGTTTTTCCAAATTTGAAGCATTATTTTATTTTAATAGACACTTTCAAATGATTTTATTCCAGAAAAATGTTTTTTATTTAAAAAAGGCGCTGATTTTTAAACTTGTTTAGCTGTGACATAGTTCTTATGAGAACCCATTGTTTAGAAGAGATTTCTATGATAAATTGAGTCATGTGCCTTAGCTGTGCTTCTTGATAATACGTACCGTATATACTCGCATATAAGCTGACTTTAAAATGCAATTTTTTTTTCAAATTTGGGGGTCGGCTTATACGCGCATAAATCTTATCTCACACAAATGACATGATGACATGACGCCACTTCTCAGATCATGCAATATCATCGATATTACTATTCAGTCATACATACCTACAGCACATTTTTTTTACTCTGGGAGCCTCCATTTTGCTTTTTCTACCATCAGATCATAACACACTCTGATTGGTTAGTCATTCACATGACTGCTTTCGTGTTTGTGATTGTCACATGCAACTTTGTGTCCAGTTTCTTTGCATTTGTAGTAGTAAAATTCATTAAAATATACCCATGCCTGATGTTAAAAGATGTGGGGGTCGGCTTATATGTGAATTTTTGCAAAATTCCTCATTTTGGGGCAGTTTTTTAAGGGTCGGCTTATATGCGAGATTGGCTTATATGCGAGTATATACGGTATATTGACATATTGGGCATGTCCCTGCCTCCCTGTTTTGGATGACTATATAAAATGATTGTGTTTACATCCAAGGTTCTGAAGGAACTGGCAGATGTGATCTCAGAACCACTGAACTATATCTTTCAAAGATCCTGGAGCACCAGGGAACTACCAGAGGACTGAAGAAAGTCTGATATAGTTCCCATCTTTAAAAAGGGGGGGGAATGGATCCTGGAAACTGTAGACCTATCAGCTTAAATCAATACCTGGGAAGACTCTGGAAAAGATAATCAAAGAATGAATCTGAAAACACCTAGAGGCAAACAAAGTCATAACCAGAAGCCAATCTTGTTTTGTCAAAAACAGATCATGCAAGACAAATCTAATTTCATTCCTCGGCAATGTGACAAAATTAATGAACCAGAGAAGACTGTGAATATAATTTACTTGGACTTCACTAAGGCATTTGATAAAGTACACCATAACCTACCACTTTATAAGATAGAAAAATGTGGGTTAAACAGCATCATCACCAATTGGATTTGTAATCAACCAATTAGATGACTACACCAATGTGTAGTCTTTAATGGAACTGCATCTACATTCAGGGAAATATGCAATGGGGTACCCAGGGTTTGTCTTAGGTCCAGTGTTCTTCAACAATGATTTAGATGAAGGGATAGAAGGGAAACGTATCAAATTTGCAGATGTCACCAAGCTGGGAGAAATAGTCAACACTCCGGAAAATAGGCTCAAGATACAGAAAATCTTGACAGACTTGAAAACCAGACACTATCTAAAAAAATGAAATTCAATGGCAAAAAAAAGCAATTATACATTTAGGCAAAAAAACCCCAAATGCACAGATATAGAATATGTGGTACCTCCCCCAACAATAGTAACTGAGAGAGGTATCTTGGAGATCTAATGGACAATCACTTAAATATGAACCAGCACTGTGCTGTAGCTTCCAAAAAAGTCAACACAGTCCGAGGCTGCATTAACAGAGGGATAGAATCAAGATAGTGTGAAGCGTTGGCATCATTTTATAATATCTTGGTAAGACCACACTTGGAATATTGCATCCAATTTTGGTCACTGCAATATAAAATAGATGTAGAGATTCTAAAAAGAGTGCAGAGAAGAGCAGCAAAGATGATTAGGGGACTGCAGGATAAAACTTATGAAGAACAGTTGCAGGAATTGGATATGTCTAGTTTAATGAAAAGGACTGGGGCTGATATCATAGCAGTGTTCCAATATCTAAAGAGCTGCCACAAAAAAGAGGGGATGAACCTATTCTCCAAAGCACCTGAAGGCAGAACAAAAAGCAACAGATAAAAACTAATCAAGGAAAGAAGCAAACTAGAACTAAGCAGAAATTTCCTGACAGTTAGAACAATGAATCAATAGGATATATAATGCAATTGTAATGGAAGACTATGAAATGGTTGCACCAAATAATATGTAAATCAACCAGCACACTGTATGTATATATATGGAAGATGGTTTATGTTTTTATGTTATGTTTGTTTATGTTTGTTTTAAAATCAATAATTTAAAAAAAATAATGAATCAATAGAATGATTTGCCTCCAGAAGTTGAAAGTGCTTCAAGACTTTAAAGTCTTTAAGAAGAGATTGAACAATTATTTTGTCAAGCCCAAAATTGACATAAGTGTAGTTATTTTTGTTTGTCTTAGTATATATTATTTTTCTTACTTTCTCTGTGGCAGTTATGGAGGGAAGAGTTTTGGGCTTGACAATTCCTAAGGGTGTAGGAGTGGAGGTAAAGAGAGTGTTTTGGCTAGGTGATCTTCTTTCCGGTAGGAAAAAAGCTGTCCATGCTTGGGCCTCTGGAGGTGGAGATTTATGACATCAGGCAACGTTGAATTACTTCTATGAGAGGATGTGACTTTTGAGGTTTGTTTCTAACTTATAGTATTATGGGGTAATTCCGGGTTGGGTCAGATCTGGAATTACCATGGACTTTGCCAATTTGATGCTTTCCTAAATAAAAAAAATCTTTTTGAACGAAGGACTTTGTACTTTTTGTTTTAAATGGATTTCATCACTTGGAAACCTGACACATTTATCTGAAATGATATAGGATTTTCTGCTTGAGCAGGGATTGGACTAGAAGACCTCCAAGATCCACTCCAACTCTGTTATTTGGTTAATTTCTAGCCTTAATCATTATACCAAAATAACTACACCAAAATAACCCTCTTCGAGTATAATACATAATATCAAATCATAATTAAATTATAAACTTTTAAATGATAGTACTAGGCTAAATTCATGACTATCAGCAACACATATTTTTAAAGAAAATTAATGTTCATAAAATTGCAATCAATGTCTACTGTAAAATTAAATATTCATTTTAGAGCCATATTTATCAATACTAATAACCTTTTATTTAAATATGGAATCATATTCCTGGCACCAATCTCCCACAGATTTTATTTACAACACATAAATGCCTATTACAAAAAGCATTTCATAAAATTGATCTTTTAAAAAGTTTTGAAGATGAACATGAATAAATGTGTGTTCTTTATGTGAAATCTGCTTCCTAGGCTATGTGGGGGGTTTTGCCTATGGATAAAGGAAAAGATTTAATAAAAGACTTGCATATAAAGTTTCATATGCACAGTGGTGTGTGAATATCCAATGTGTGAATATCCACTGTGTGAATATCGACTGTGTGAATATCCAATATCACATTACAGAAAAGCAGGATGATTTGGGGAAATTCAGATTTGTCTTAAATATGTAATTTTAATTTTAACATATGCTACTTGTAGTCATTTGCTTAGAATTATTTTTTAGAACTTTGTAATAAGATATGGAAAGAAATTGATTTATCAAAATTCTTGTAAGCAGGAAATAATTTGTATCGTATGTTTAAGTGAGCAAAAGCAAAAATTAAAAGCCGATTCCAAATCTGGCTGCAATGTTAGAAAAACTAAATATAAATAAAGTTGTCTTTAAAGGCAGTTTCCAGATGATTGCTTCAAGAAATCCATATTTTCCTGATAGCATTTTTGCAAGTGGCTTGCCAGGGCCTTTTTCCTAGAGCTGAGAGAGTATGGCTGACTCAAAGCCACTCTGCTGTCTTTGTGCCTAAGGCAGGACTAGAATTCAGATTTCTGATTTTTGCCTGATGTTTTCAACCACTTGCTGTTTTCATTAAACCATATGATAAATGTAACAAAGAAAAGGTTGCAATACAAAACAGTGGCATATTTTCTGGTGGTAAATTCAGTTTGTATTTTAAATATGAATTTTAAATTCTATATTGCTTTCTCTGTGTTTACAACCAAAATCTTTAAACACGCATCCCTCCCCTCCGATTGCCATTTGATTTTGCTTTCTCTTTTTAACTGTAAAACTGTTCTAGTTCTTTCAGGAGATTACATTCTGCAAAACTAATCATTAGCTCCAGCACTGAAATGAATGCATATGGATAGAAAAGCAGATCTACAATAGTAAGCTTAGCTTGATCCATGTGTATTAATGAAGCTGCTAAATCACTAACTCTTAAGACTGATTGAGAAGTCTACGTATCTTAATGGGCATCAGATTTAAGAATTATTTACCTTATTTTATTGTACATTCAGTGACATGTTAATTGATGAACTCCCATTTACACTGAATACCTTTCGACATTACAAATAAGGATCAATTCTCATTTAATGTGAGAATTAATGTGGTTGAACCACATTAATTACAGTAATTATTTAATGAAAAAATTCTGTTGCCTCTGGAAATTTCATATTTTCAGAAACTGTTTTCATGACTGCAAGAATCAAATTATGACACTAACATGCATTTTTAAATATATTCACAGATTCATATAATAGCATCCATGAATCCTCAGACCCAAACCCTAAGCCAACATTATTTACAACTGATACTCCAGGGAAAAAAAATTGGATCTATAAGGATCAATGTTTTTTGCATAGAGCTGCAGATGAAATGTTATTTTAAATAAACTATGAGTTTATTTAAGTGTAATACATACTTTTACAAAATCTAGTTTTGTGATTCATGTTAAAATACAAAGTGACTATTTACATAGATTATTTTTTCCAAAAACATAACCAAATCTCCACTTGAAAATTCCCTCATACAATATATTTCAAAGGGTGGCCATCATTTCATTATAGTGCGGGAAAATACATGACTTGCAGATCCTCATTAAGATAATTATTAAATTATCTTAAAAACATGATATTTTTTCACTAAAATTTCAATGCTACAATGCAAGCAAAGTGAGGACTAATATTGTCATTTCTCTACTTTCTGCAAGGAAGAAAGTATCTAATAAAACTCTTTATTTGGTTTTATAAATCTTTATACAATATGAACTTCTGGTATCTGACAAAGCTGATCATCAGGTTATCTACTGAATAAAATTGTATAGGTGGACAAGTCTGAACTGCTTATAAATAGTGTATATAAGAAATTATCTATAAACAATTTATTCTGACATTCAAGTAAGTTCTGTATTTTAAAAGTATTGAACAGTGTAACTGAACAATAACCATTGGGCTTTAATTTTTTCTCAAATGTTCTTCAAATAAAGGTATTTAAGAAAGCATTCTTCATGCACCTTTCATTATGTCTGGAAATAAATGTCTGTTCTGTCAATAATTTTGTTTAAGAAATGTGTTTTGTTGAATTTATATTTCAAGTACAAGGAGCTTTTGGCTTTAAAAAATCAAAGATCATAATTCTTCTAATATTGATTACTGTGAACACAGTAATATTACTCTTACTGTGTTCAGGATTATATAGTAAAAAGAACTGATAAACAGCATATATTTATAAGTTAAAGTAACTCCAAGATATATTCATGCAGACATGAATAAGTGAAAGAAATTCAAAATACTAGGTAAAAGGAACACATGTGCAAAAGAGACATATTGATTTTTTAAAAATTCATTCAGTTTTATTTTTTAAAAAAACATTGAATATGTAAAGTGAATATGATTGTGATTATTGTGATTGTGACTGTTGTGGGACAATACTTGTTTCACTTATCCATAACAGAGAAATTAAACAACTCAAACAGGTATATAAAACCTGTCACTAGATAGAATTACCTTTCTTGTTCCATTCTCAGAGCAATCTGTTCCATTCTCAATTCAATCATGAAATTGAACTTCCAAACCAGACTAAATTAAACATCCTGTTTCAGAGCATGTCTATTTCTGGAAGATTTTGAACTACTTTCATTTTCAGTTTGGAAAATACATTTCGATAAAATTACTCCTGACACTTCTAGATCATTATGATCTGGAAGGGGAATAGAATATTTTGGAATTCTCTAAAACATTCCATTACTGGGAAGTTCCATTTAAAAAAATAAATAAATATCCTGTACTTTGTAAGTAATTCAATCAATAAATCAATCAACCAACCAATAAAAAATACATGGTTGAGTGAGGGGCAAGCTATGCAATATATTATTTTGTTTGACTTTCCTATATATTTTTCCTTTTCTTTAAAAGGAAGGAAAGCATAAATTGGACTGAACAGAGGTACAATGGAATTGATGGAATGGGAGAAGGATACACATCAGTTAACAAAAAGTGTCCATGAACATTTTCCCGTTTTCTGAAATAATTCAAGTTTGAGAAAAAAAAAGAAGGAATAGACAAAACTTAAGCATACACAGGAGAACTGATCGTATGTACAATAAATGGAATGGGATAACTGTCCAAGTGCCCTCAGGACTGAAATGCAGTACATAATTTAATAAATAGTAATAAAGTTAGCTAGCTAAAGGCGGTGGCACATAAAGAGGAATTGATAGAACTTTTAAGAGAAATACTTCACAATGAGAACTTCTATTGCAAGCCCTGGTCATCTACCCTGAAAGTGGATTTTTTGACTGTAATTACAGCAGTTGATCTATTCAGAACTCTTCAAAAACTAAGAACTGTAGTTATAGTTTCAAGTACATTAATTGTTTATTAACACATCATGTAAGTAACTAGTTATGTATTTAAAATTATCTAAGAATATCAGACATGAAGCAGACATATCTATGAAAACAATATTGAAAATGTATATAATTCTTTTTTCAGGAGAAAAAAGTTCTGAAAGAAGGAAGCAACAAAATCACTTCGGCACTGTTGTCCAAGAAACCCAGTCATCATAAAGAAAGCTCATCTTCTTTGTTAAAACCTAGACAATCCAATCTCATGTCTTCTGAATTCTTTTCCTGTTTTTGTGACAATCAAAATATCTTGTATATATATAAAAACTCTACACCATTCTAAAACTTTTTCAGAAACTGGTGAAAGGGAACATAACTAAGAAGACAACTGAAAAATCATAAGTCAGCTTTTTCCTCTGCTTTTCTTCTCCTCAGTAATAGTAGCAATGGCAATGTAATGTTGCGCAATCCACTAGCACAGTGGTCTCCAATCTTGGCAACTTTAAGACTTGTGGACTTCAACTCCCAGAATTCTCCAGCCAGGGAATTGAAGTCCACAAGTCTTAAATTGCCAAGGTTGGAGACTACTGAACTAGCATGTGATTGTGGAAGAATGAAAATAATTGTAAAATAGTCATGGTACTCAGCAGACATGAAATTGCAATGCAAATTCGATGGCATGTGCATTGTGCAATGCATTTTAGGTTCCAAGCTATTTTCATTAATATTCTCAGTATTCAAACTAATAAGAGTTTTATTAAAAAGTTATTTGAAATTTAATTTGTAATAATATACTATTTTAAAACAAAATGTACTTGTTCTTGTTCTAAGCACATCACATTACTGATTTGCTTATGTACGCATGGAAATTTGTTCCAAGAAAGTAGTTTGAAGGATCATTCCAAAACAAACAAGCTGTTCTTGTTTTTTTTAAAGAACCCTAAACATTTATAATACTTTGTAAATTGATGCAGTTAATTGATGTAAATTTGTAGCAATTGATGAATTCAGAAAATCAGAAAATCACTGTCATCACCACCATCATCACCACCACCACCACTAATCACCATCATTTCTGTCAGAATCAAACAGATGTAAAATTGGAAATCTGCAATTAGTACTTGTCTTAAAATAGGAGGCCAAACTACTAAAGGATCCTTTATCAGCTCAAGGCCAAATCGTAACAGTGATAATTTTATCCTATATCATTTACTTTATATAATTAAATTATTTTATTTAAGCTTTTATTTTGTCAAGTCCAGAACAAATGTCATGGTCTTTTCTCCACAGAGTCAAATCACTGGGTGGGTTCAGTTTCAGTCAAGAGTCTCTCATAGCATAAAAAAAAGATTCAGTTATAATCTTCCTGATCTGATATACCCAGTTCTTGTTTACCTTTTATTTTTAAAGTAAGTTTCTTGATTGCTGATCTTTGTCAAACTTTTACCTCATAAAGTTACACTGTCATAAAGATATCCTTAAACAGTTAAGAATAATGATTCTATTAGTCTTATATGCATACCCTTTGTTCAAAAACTACTCAAATCCAATTTAATCAAAAAATAACTGTAAATACAGTTCTGATTCCAACTCATTAAGAGTATACTGTGTTGAAACATATTTCTTTCAGATTCCAGGCTATTTCATGGCAACATTGTTCAGATAATTAATAGATATTTTAGTACTTAATATTTCAATGTGTGCTTACCTGTTTAATGTCATAAGCAAGGAGAACATATCTTAAATCTGGAGATACTGAATATCTGGATGCTTTGAAAGTTACCTATGGGGATATAAGCAAATAAGATTGTTTAAAGGACTAATATGGTGTTGTGGCAGATGTAATGTCTCTAGGAGGCTTACAATAATCCGTAAAAACATGGTGAAAAAGTACCCTTTCAAGCAAACTCCAGACAAAACATCCTCATAGCTCATCCCCATCCTAGCCCAATACATTGGGGGAGGGGGACCAGTCTTCACAAGCCTCCAGAAGACTAAAAGAGTAAGGATTTCTCAGATATCAGGTGAGACATTGTGCCAAAGGGCTGGGAAAGTCATTGAGTTCTCATTAAGTGGCAACATTTAAGATCAGGGATCTGAAGTAAATCCATTCTATCTAACTTAATAGGATGACATAAGTCCTGAGGGAGGGTTGATCCTGAAAATAACCTATCCTGTCTCACATAGTTGATGATGGAAGGCACAGGACATTCAAGATACCAGGGTTATGCAAAACATTCAAAAGGAATTTATCACAAAGTTTGTTAATGAAAAAAAAAGCACCACTTTTTTTTTTAATGTTAAAGCAGGCACATCTTATAGAACACTGCCCTCAAAGGCTTGTGTATATCTGTGCATGTATACAAGATCTGATGCTTTTTGAAAAATGATGAAAACAACACTACAATCTTTACTGGTTTAGTTTATGCATCTTGTGATATATGTACAAAGAGAATGGAGCTGCTATTGTAATGCTGGGACTTTTTTTTCAGTCATTTGTTCCTCCTCCATGATCTCTTCCTGCAAATACTACAAACATTTGGGCTTGCTGTCAGCGCCCACAGTATGTTTGCACATTTAATCTATTGAGAACCAACTTCAAAGAAGTAGTGCAAGTCTTTCAAGGAATGCTACTAATTTACTGCTTGGAGAGGAGTGCTAATATTCTTTGTAAAATATTCATTTTAACTCATTTCATGCTTCACAGATAAATACGTTTAATGTTTAAGGACAATAGTAAAATTGAAGTTTAAAATATTTGGAACATTTCAAAGCAATTGGTGCTATAACATATTGATTTATTGTTTAAAAGAAAATAAAAAAATGATGAAAATCCTGGTAACCACATAAAATCTTAAAATGACCTTTAAATTTAAGTCTAAAGGAATTTTTAGGTTTTATGTAAATATGGATCTAAATAATTATGGATAAATTTGTAACTTGTGGCAGAACTCTGAACAGCTCAGTTATTTATGGAAGTCTAGTCTGTCTTTGCCATAAGCAAATTACTGTTCTGACCTCGGCTTCCCCCAACAGCATGAAGCTGAGTTCTGGTCCTTGTAACCCCCTTCTTCCCCCCCAAGCAGTTACCTATTAAGCAAACAACATTCTGACCCATTCTTGGCTCTTAAAATAATCTACTTCGTCTTTCTATACATACCCACTCTTTTATTTAGGTGTCTAAACTGAATAATTTTTCCCCCAGATCATATTAATTCCAAATGGTGCACAATGTATCCCCAAACCTATCTCTGATTCTTTGATTATTATCATCCAATAAAGCATTAATTGACAATTTTTACTCATCTATAAATTCTTCCTTTCATACACAGAAACAATAATTGACTTCTCTCATTCATAGCTAAATCTTACCTTCTATGTGCAGTAATACAAATATTTTTTTAAAAAAACTTGCTTAATATAAAACAGACAAATATTTTCTAACCATATTAAATACAATTGCAAGGCCTGTAGAGCTGCCACTAATGTGAAGTAAGAAACATTACTTTTGTAATTTCCAAGTTTTTTATTTCCAACTGTTGGTACATATATCTGTATATAAAAATGACATGACACCATGCATGATAATAAAGATAAACCAATTATCCTTACAAAGTATATACAACTGTTTTTCCAAATAAAAATATACATTATAACAGTTTAATCAAGGAACCATCAAGAACATTCCCGCTATTACTTACAGGGCAAGCCAGTAGTACATAAAAAGAGCAAACTCCCCTCCCTATTGGCACTGATGAAATTACCTAGATAAGTAATGAAATTTCAACAAGAAAAGAACCAAGCTCAGAGAGCATCAAGGATCTACAGTGATAAATGTTAAAACTGTTTCATTGTACCACTGTATTATTATGTTTAATATGTAACATATTTTAATTGATATAAGTTCCTCTGGTATTTGTATAAATAGAAAATCAGAATATGAATTTAATAGCAAAAAAGGATATAAATATGTACAATACAACACATTATTCATGTGTCAGCTAATACATCATGTTGTGGTTAAAAGACATAATATATAGGAGCTGTAACTTGAATTTCATTATGAACCTCCTGAATACTATTCCAGTTGTCTTCTGAAATATTCACACCTGATTTTTTCATTAGATCAGATAAGGGAGAACTATTGAAATTTAATGCCCAGACCCACTTTAAATGAATTATAAATGTGTCCCATTTTATTTAAGCTCAGTCTGGAGAAGTTAGTAGAAAATAATAAGAATGGCATTAATTTGATCTCTTGTACCCCTTTCCTGGATTAAAAAAATAATTTTAATAAAACCAGACTCTATATTACATGAAGTTTTGGATGCATATTATATATTATATATTCAGGTAAAACTCAAAAAATTCGAATATCTTGCAAAAGTTCATTTATTTCAGCAATGCAACTTAAAAGGTGAAACTAATATATGAGATAGACTCATTACATGCAAAGCAAGATAGTCCAAGCCATGAGGGGTCATAATTGAGATGATTATGGCTTACAGCTCATGAAAACCCCAAATCCACAATCTCAGAAAATTAGAATATTGTGAAAAGGTTCAATATTCTAGGCTCAAAGTCTCCCACTCTAATCAGCTAATGAAGCCATAACATATGCAAAGGGTTCCTCAGCCTTTAAATGGTCTCTCAGTCTGGTTCACTAGGAATCACTATCATGGGAAAGACTGCTGACCTGACTGTTGTACAGAAAACCATCATTGACACCCTCCATAAGGAGGGAAAGCCTCAAAAGGTAATTGCAAAAGAAGTTGGATGTTCCCAAAGTGCTGTATCAAAGCACATTAATACAAAGTTATGTGGGAGGGAAAAGTGTGGAAGAAAAAGGTGCCCAAGCAACAGCGATGACCGCAGCCTGGAGAGGATTGTCAGGAAAAGGCCATTCAAAAGTGTTGGGGACTTTCACAAGGAGTGGACTGAGGCTGGAGTCAGTGCATCAAGAGCCACCACACACAGACAGATCCTGGACATGGGCTTCAATGAACAACAAACAATGTCAGAAACATCTTCCCTGGGCAAAAGAAAAATCAAACTGGTCTGTTGCTCAGTGGTCCAAAGTCTTCTTTTCTGATGAGAGCAATTTTTGCATCTCATTTGTTAACCAAGGACCCAGAGTCTGGAGGAAGAATGGAGAGGCACAACTGCAAGATGCTTGAAGTCCAGTGTGAAGTTTCCACAGTCTGTGTTGATTTGGGGAGCCATATCATCTGCTGGTGTTGGCCCACTGTGCTTCATTAAGTCCAGGGTCAACGCAGATGTCTACCAGGAGATTTTTGGAGCACTTCATGCTTCCTTCCACAGACGAGCATTATGGGGATGCTGACTTCATTTTCCAGCAGGACTTGGCACCTGCCAACACTGCCAAAAGCACCAAAACCTGGTTCAATGACCGTGGGATTAGTGTGCTTGATTGGCCAGCAAATTTGCCTGACCTGAACCCCATAGAGATTCTATGGGGCATTGCCACAAGAAAGATGAGAGACATGAGACCGAACAATGCAGAAGAGCTGAAGGCCGCTACTGAAGCATCCTGGTCTTCCATAACCCATCAGCATTGCCACAGGCTGAGAGCTTCCATGCCATGCTGCATTGAGGCAGTAATTGCTGTAAAAGGGGCCCAAACCAAGTACTGAGTACGTATGCATGCTTATACTTTTCAGAGGTCCGATATTGTTCTATGTACAATGTTTATTGATCCTTTATTGATTGCATGTAATATTCTAATTTTCTGAGATTGTGGATTTGGGGCTTTCATGAGCTGTAAGCCGTTAGGAAAACCCTACTTCCCCAATGGGGATATCAGCAAAAAAAAAGTCACACTTACATCCTGCTAGACATTGAAACTGGTTGTAATGCAAGCAGGTTGCCAAGCTCTTAAACTGCAATGCCATCACAGTGGGGTCTTAATTGCAACTCTTATTTCTTCACTTTTAAATCACTTCTTTAAAGAGGCTGTGAATTATCATTAAAAAAATGGTTGTAAGTCAAGGACTACAACTGAGCCAAGGTAGTGCAGTACTGAAGGCTATTTCTGCTGACTGCCAGCTGCCTGCAATTTGGCAGTTCAAATCTCAAGCTCAAGGTTGACTCAGCCTTTCATCTTCCCGAGGTGGGTAAAATGAGGACCAAATTGTTGGGGGCTGACTCTGTAAACCTCTTAGAGAGGGCTGTAAAGCACTGTAAAGCAGTATACAAAGTGTAAGTGCTGTTGTTATTGCTACCGATAATATTATCAATCCAACTGAACTTCAGTGAGGTCAAGATTTAATTCAGTTTAAAAACTTTCACAAATTAAATAATGAGACATATGAAATATCAGATAATGAGAACTGGTAGTAATAAAATTTGGGATCTTAACCAAAGAACAATTTAAATATTAGGAGAAAACACAAATATCAAATTGCTCTGATTTTATAGTGCTAATATTGCTCTGCTTTTCTAAATAACATCTAGTAAAATTAAATAAAACAAAAACTAAGAGAACTATATGTTAACATAGTACTGCATATGATATAGTTTTATCTACCATTATTTTTGAAATCATTTTGCAGTAATGCAGAATTCTCTGGAATATCTCAGATGTTATCATAACGTTTTGAATACAGAAACTGCCCAATCTGAGAAAGTTCCATGGGATTAACTCTGTATGGCCTCTTTGGAACCTAATCGAAGCATGGAAGCCAGGATAGTTATACAGTGAAAGAAGAGCAATCATATACATACAGAGACACAAGGCTATGTATAAGAATGTTGCATTCTACCCATAACAATTTTTCTAAATTCCTTTTCTAATTTGAAGACGATGTCAAACCTAATTCCATAAAATTGGAAGAGCTGGAAAATAAAAATGCAGGATGATTTTTCTGGACAGTATTAATGAAATCTGCTTCTGGCAGGAAATATCCTGGGTAAATATGTTTCCTTTTTTTATAATTATATTGTTTTGTAATTTGTTTTTCTATTTTCAATTTTTAACATGATGCTTTATGGCCCACCAGAGAGTAGCATAAAATATTAGTTTAAAAGTGTAAAATCATATTTTCTTATCATTCTGAAAATGCAAAAACAACCAACAAAAAATAGTTGGCAGTTTAGCTTTGTAAACCATACTGGTGACTTAAGAAGCTACTACATGCTTTAAAAGATAGGACATCTCAGGTTGAATTGAGTCTTTCTGTTTGATTAATTGTAATATTATAGTGCTAGCAATAACATTAGCACTTATACATATATACAGCTTCAGAGTGTTTTACATCTCTCTCTAAGTGTTTTACAGTGTCAGCATATTGCCTCCAAACAATCTGGTCCTCAGTCATCAGTTTACCGATCTTGGAAGGATGGAAGGCTGAGCCAACCTTGAGCCAGTCAGGATTGAACTCCTAGTAGTGAGCTGAATTAGCCTACAAAGCTGCATTCTAACCACTGTGCCACCATGGCTCCTATATATTATATATAACTGTAAAATGAATAGCAATATATGTTGTTTTGAAAAAAAAAAAAAAACTCTCATGATTGAGATTTAATTCTCGAACTGACAGTGACAAATGGACAATAATAACACACTAACAAAGCAGATCTTTTTCATTTTCCACCTTTAATTTTCTTGCTTTCACAGATTCCAATGACACAATTTTCTTTAAATCTTAATGAATAAACTCAAGTAACACTATACTGAACATAAATTAATTCTATACTTACTGGTTTTCAAATAGTTATGACCCCAACTTTATTTTATTAATTCCAGGTTAAATCTTTCAACAATTACAATTCATAGAACTGATGTGAGTGATAGAAAAGAAGCAGACACTGTCTACTGTAGAAGGACAGATAGACAAATATAAGGAGTCTGGTAGTTCCTTTCCAACCAACAATGTTATTAGAATGCATACCTGATGTTATGACTTGCAGCAACATGAACTGCAGCTCATTAAATGTATACCTTTTAATAACATTTGTTTGCTAGAAAAGATTCTATCTGGCTACCTTTAGGGAAGAATCAGCTTGACTTCTACTGAACAGATTTTACAAATGTTGAAGCTTTTATTTGCTAAAATGTACAAGTACAGTCATAACTGATAAAGATTATATTTTTATATGACATCCTTATTTGTTCTTTTTAAAATTTACTTTAAACAACAGTTCTTACCAAAAAATAGAATAATAAAATTGATATAATTCAACAGAAAAGTGGCATCAATAATTACATGACATAAACATTGTTTATTCAGCAACCCACATGTTATAAATAATTACTTGATTTTTCCATGATGAGGGCATGAATCTGTACTACCAATCAATATCAATCAGTCTTGCTGGTCTCATGGTTTCTTGCTTAACTGTTACTCCATAAAGCAGGCAAGAACATGCCACTGTAACATGCCACATTCAAAATTATACATGAGATAGATTTGAAATATCTCTTGCATATAGATTCAGGGGAAAAATAGCAATGTAATTTCTTATTAAAAATAAAGAAGTAACACTTACAAAAGTTGCATTTTCCAGCAATAATGTAGTTGTGTTTGTTTCTACATTCAGTTTAATAACATGTCCATTCCTGTTTTTATATACCACTTCTGTATCTGTTAATAGAAAATGCATTAAGAATTAGAAAATGCAAATATTCCGTGCAATAGCTTCTTAGTTAATAGACTTTTTCAATAAAAAAGACATCATCAACCATCCAATACATTAAAATGTGATTAGGTGAGATAATGACTTCATCAGTGTTATCTGTTTTTGTTAATTTGTTCAAGATAAGTGTCCCTGGTCTTTCTGACTTACTAATGGAGATAGTCTTTCACCTTAATATTATTATACCTTCTCCCCTGTATAAAACAAGGTCAACTTGACTTTTTTAAAAAGAAGATTTAAGCTGTTTGACTTTAACCCCAAATCATATCTCTCACTCCCCCCACTCTTTTTTTTTTTTGCACTGTTTTTCACTGCTGCTAAGTAAGAATACAGGATGCTTAATACATTAGATTTTTTTTACACTTAGAAACAAACAAACAAAACTTTGTAGGTATGGTTAACTGCTTCATTATTCTACTGCTCTGATGTTTTGTAATTCTCCCACCTATTGAAAGTAATTTTAAACATTTCAAAATACTTTACTGAAATAAGCTTCGACTGCACATAAACTTTATATTAACCATTCAATGGCTACACAAAAAAAGGAAGAAATTTGTGAATATTGTACCATCACAACAGTATTGTGAAGAACATGTAATACTAATAAATTTAAACTTTTATGCTACATGTTCTTAATTCCTTTCATGTCCCTTTCAGATTCTGCACTAACTAGACTAATTTCTAATTAGGCAGAGCTTCTTTGCTATTTTATGTAATGAAGTACTGAAAGGTATCAAAATGTCTTTCCTTCGAGGATTTGATTTTTCCGCTGGGAGAGCTCCAGTGCAAGGATACGGACAACTGCTTGAAAGCTGGATCTTTTTATTTTTCAGAAAGGCGGAGAACAGCGAGAAGTCTGCATTCCTGGGATAGCTAGCTTCTTATGGTAATTCCCTGGTTTTTTATACCCTTTTCTCCCTTTGTAAGTTGATTTTGTGTGAATGTTTGTATTTGTGCTTAATGTTTCAAATCCTGTTTGAGTTTGTCTTTATTTCCGCTGGAAGGCAAACTCCACGGGATACAGAAGGCAAACTCCGTGGAGTGGCCAGATTGTATTATTGGTTTTCTGAAATTTCTTTTAGCTTTAAGATAGCTTTTCATATTTATTCTGTGGCAATCTCCTGTCTGTCCCTTTTGTAATTTATATTTTGTGTTTTTTGTCTGTTTGTTTTGCTTATTTGGTATGTCCTGTGTTTCTAAATTATCTTTTTGTTTCCTTTTCTTATTTGTCTAGTTTTCTTAATTACTTAGGCTTTTGTCTATAGGGATTCTTTTATACCTTTTTTATTTGATTCCTTTTCCTATGTAAGTTTGTTTTATGGCTGACCTGATGTTCCCCTTGGGCTTTTCCTGTTTTTGTGACACTACTGTCTTCCTGAAGTTCCCTTTCCACAGAAGAAAAAAAACATCATTATAGGTATCCTTTAAAAACTGGAAATGTTATTTATTGGATTAAGACTAAAGATGGCACAGTGTCCTCCAGCCTTCAGGATACTTTTATATCCTCAAGTCCTTTCATTTTAATTTATGTTACTCAAATGTAGCTGACACCAGGAGAGTTAATTCTGTTTCTGATCCATAATAAATAATTGAATGAAGAGCAGCCGTCCCTTCACAGGAAGCCAAGCTGCACTAAAAGCCTCCAACACAAGAACAGACTGTTGCCAGCCAATCAAAGCCACAAAACAGACAGAAGAAACCAGGAACACCAATCAATCAAACTCCAAGTCCAATGAAACAGGTCCAGGCTCCCAACCAATCAGAATGGACCAGCCTCAAATTTAAAACCAGGAGCTGTAAGACCCGTATCCATACAGAAGCCTGAAGATGGCAGATGAGATTCTGCTGAAACGTTGCTACAACTTTAACAGAACTACAATGACGTGGGATAATACCCGAAGGAAGCTAAACAGCATATATATATATATATATATATATATATATATATATATATATATATATATATATATATGTTATGACAGACAAACTCAATACAGAAGCCTGATGATGACAGATGAGATTCTGCCAAAACGTTGCTACAACTACAATGACGTGGGAAAATACCCGAAGGAAGCTGAACAGCATACATGTAAGTACCCGTGAAAACTTTAAAAAACATACACACACACACACATACACACACACACCATCAACCATCAAGCTGTCAGCTGCCTTCTGGAAGTGGCAAATTTGTGTTAACATGTGGAGGTGCTTAAGAGAATCAAATTAAGTGGACAGGCACACATTGCTATATCCTCAAAAATGTTATTGTATTTGATTGAAGAGATGGCATTCTTCCTTTCTCTGCATATCCCTTTTCTTCACTAAAATTAACTACTTTCATCTTGAATCTCTTATTCAAGCAGAGCCATCTCCTACTATTCTAAATGCATTTTTTCTGACCTAATGCCACCAGAAACTAATAAAAGGTTTGGATTAGCAGCAGCAAAAATTGCCTATCAACACTCATGGAGTGCAATCAGCTCTACCAAGAAGATGAAATATTTCCACAAGAGAACTATGCTGTGCTATTAAATCATAATCAGGATATTAAGATATATGTCAAGAACCATTTTGAGTGGCATAGTTTTGCTTCTATTTCTAGCAGCCTTTCCCAGTCACAAAGGGATTTTGGACACTCTTTATCATCTCTAGACAAGAGATGACTGAAAACAATGGAATGACATTATTTCCTATTGGAGGGCTGTGCGGTAAGACCATCAGTATGTTTCCTCAAGATTATTGCAGCAGTATTGGGAAAATAAAATAACAAAATAAATAAAACAACTACTTCAATATTCTTCCTTTCTAATCTACATATTTCATCAACCATAAGGCAATGAAATGTGCAGTAGGATTTTTAGAACAATGTAAGAAAATGCAATATTTATTTAGTTTTACTTATTAAATTTATATGACACCCATTTTCTATCCAGAATATTGATTCTGACATTTTGGGTTGGGATGATACAAAGTAATGACAATTTTCATTTATTTTTTTTTAAAGAGTGAAATAATAGATATTCTATTTTAAGTGCTGAATTTAAACAACACACCATCTATATACAAATACACATAAGCAAATGCATAAGCAAATAGATTGTTGCTTATAGTATTCCCAATTTGTCAGTAAAATGAAATATGAATAAATACAATATATTGTTACCTAATTAGTCACTGACATTTGTAATTTAGGAATTGAAATAACAATGTGTCACCTTTAAAAAAATAGAGCAACAATAGACTAAAGATCACTAGACAGGTGGAGAGAAAGAGAATATCCAAATATGCACATTTTACAGAGAGAGAATTTCCCTGAAGATGGGCTCCAGCATGAGTCCGAAAATTCAGAAGACCAAACCTCTGCTCCCAGTGACCAACCTAGACTGGATCCTGCGATATGCAAATATATATCTTCCTTTTTTAAATAAAATAAAATAAAATAAATACATGCTTATAATTCTGGAAAGTAGCCAAAAGAAATGATTGTTTTCTATAGGCTAAATATGAATATGTGTTTGGTACAGTAAGTTACCATAGCAGATGGTAGAAATGTTAAAATGTTGATAGGTATGTTAAAGTGCTACTGAAAATGTATTCTTCACACCTGTAATTACTTAATGAAACTTTATAAAAGAAGAGGCATTGGAATCTGACTTACAAACTCATCAGACAAGATAAAATAACAAAAAAGGATAATGAAATATTATAAATAGCTTGACAAATTGTTTCATATGACTGTATTAAACTCTGAAACTTCTTGAATATTTTATCTACTTGAATGACTAAAAGTTAGACTTTAAGCTAAAGCATCCTTCTTTTATCATAAGTAAAAAAGACTTGTTTTATAATTTCTTTGATTGAAGTCAGTTTGAAAATAATTTTTGTAACTTTGTACAATATATTGCTTAGCAATCCCACACTCCAAAAGCAAAAGTGAGACCAAATTTCCCAGTTCTGTTTTAATATCATAGCTGAAATGACCTTAAATTCCTAGGGAAGATAGAAGAACAGTCTTGTCTATATTATTAAGGTGAAGCCCTGACCTGCAATAGAGCCTATCAACTTAGCTTCTTTCTCTCTTTGATAAATTAGTAGCACATGGAAAGTACATGATAGCATGGCTGAGCAACTTTGGATTAATCAGTCTCTCACAGTCTAATCCACCTCACTGTGTTATTGTGTAGAAAACACAAACAGTAAAGGGTATAAATGATCGCTACCTTGAGTTATTTTTTATTTATTTATTAAACTTGTATACCACCCATCTCACTATCCAAGCAACTATGGGAAGTTTATAGTACCCACCTCTAGCCTTATAATACAATCTAAAATGTTATTTATATAAAAAAGAGTTATTTATAAAACTAAAAAGTGGGACAAAACTTTCATGTATAATACATGAATTCATGAATACATGAATACATCACTAAAAGGACCCATTGACTCATTCTAAAGAAAGCAGGAGCTGAAATGAAAATTTGCTACACAGCAAGTTAATAGCTGTATAGCATAACAATTAAGTTGTTGAACTTAGACTGCGAAGACTCAAGTTTTATAATCTACCCTCTGCCATGGGAATTCCCTGGGCAATTTCTCAGACTTTGTCACTCTCTCTCAACTCAGTTCAGTCGAGCCAATTGCTATTAAGGAGAAAAAAAATAGAAAGAAAGCTGTACAATGTATGCCACCTGGAGCATGAAAGACACATGTAAATCTAAAGCATAGTAGTATACACACATGCATAGTAAATAAAAATACAAGCATACATAAAATTGCTTTCAAATGAAGTCAAGACAAATTTACAGTGTATGAATTTAAGCCCATGTCACATTGCCCAACGGATGCAAAAAGGACACAAGGGACGAGCAAAATGTTCCTTCCGTTGTTATCCGCTCTCAAAAGGGGCAAAAATTTGCATAACCGGAGCAGATAACACGGATGCGGGGAGGACGCAGGGCGGATGTAAAGCGGATGCGGAATGGAAGCCCAGCGGATGGAAGCGGATGGGAGCAGATGGCACATCCGCTAGGCTTCCGGGGGGGGCTCAGCAAATCGGACGCGGAACGGATATAGCGGATGCACAGCGGACGCGGAACGGATGAAGCAGAGGCACAGCGGAGGCACAGCGGATGCACAGCGGATGCCTAATGGATGCCTGGCGTTAATTGCGCATGCGGGGAGGATGCATTGTGTCAGCCCCGCAGATATAACAAAAGCAGCTCGGAAGCAGGTCGCCATTCAGAGGAAAGACCTGCTGCCGGATGGATTGGCTGCCTTGCCTGCCCTGCCTGCATGTCTGCCTGCAAGCCTTGCTGCCAGCCTTGCTGCCACCTTCCCTGCCAGCCTCCCTGCCAGCCTTGGTTCCTGCCAGCCTCCCTGCCAGTCAGCAACCCCACAACCATGCGGAAGCACAGCAAGCCTCAGCCATCTGCTGCCAGCCCTGGCAAGAGGGATAGGGCTACCATCCTGCCCCCTGGCCCTCACTCTGGTTCTCCTGGCGCTTCTGCAGCACGGGCTTGCTCTTCTGGGGCTGGGGCTTCTGCTGCTTCTGCTTCTGGAGGAGCTGATGACAAGCACTCCAGCACCAGCCACCTCCACAGCACCTGCACCCTTCACCCCTGAGACTGAGCGGCCAAGAGGAGTGCCAGAGACTCATTTTTGTCTTATAGCTTGTTATTAATAAAGTCTATTTATGATTCACGCACTTGTTTCATTTCTTTTTTTTCATAAAGTCTTGGTGGAAACTTTTAGAAATGGTTTAAGGCTTTGCTTGCTTGTGGGATGGGTAAGGATAGCTTTGGGATGGGTTAGTATAACTGTGGGATGGGTAATAGCTGTGGGATGGGTTAGGATAGCAGTGGGATTGATAAACCTCCAGTGCAAGCACAGTGGGACTGTATGGTCCACCCTCCCAGGTGCCACACCTATGGCCCTTTATTATCAATAACGATATAATCAATCATCCACACATGTCAACATAAACACAACTCTTTATTAAACGCCCTGTTCATTGTAGGCCAACCAAACATACATGGCCCAATCTCATCTGTGTGATGAGACAGGCTGAAGGAAGCATCCATTAAGCATTTACCATCCTGTCTTGCCACTCCACTGCTCCAGCTGAGGAGTTGCACCAGTGTTTCAGGAGGTTGCGCTGCTTCTTCGCCTCACGTGATGCTCTGTTGGGGCCTTGCACATCAATCAGGTTTTGCCCTTGCCTCCATTCCCCAGGCTCCATGTCCCCATTGCCTTGTTGACGGTCCACAAGCCTGTTCTGCAAGACTGGGTAGCGGGTATGCATGAGATTGTGCAGGATGCAGCAAGCTTCCACGATCCTCCTCATGGTCTCTGGGCTATGCTGCATGTTGGTGAGAAGTACCTGGAACCTGTTGGCCAGGATGCCAAAGGCATTCACCACCACCCGCCTTGCCCTGAACAGCCTGTAGTTGAAGATCGTCTCTTCTCGGGTGAGGTATTTGGAGGTGTAGGGCTTCATGAGGTAGGTTGTGAGGGAGAAGGCGTCATCCCCTACGATGAAGTAGGGCACATCTTGCTTGTCGTTGGGCAGCGGGTCTGGATCTGGGAAGCCCACGATGAGGTTGCCTTCCAGCCCCTCCTTGAGGTGACTGGCATTGTATACCTGGGCATCTGAAGATGAGCCGTTGCCTGAAGCATCGATGTACATGAACTTGTAGTCAGCATCGACCATGGCGAAGAGGATGATGCTGAAGAAGCCCTTGTACTTGTGATAAGTGGACCCCGACTTGGCTGGAGCTTTGCAGGCCACGTGCTTGCCATCTATGGCTCCAACGGTGTGGGGGAAGTTCCACTTCTGATACCACTGCTCTGCAACTTTCTTCCATCCTTCTTCAGTGGAGGGGTACTGGAGGAGCTCCTCCTTGTATTCTTCGATGATGGCCTGCACCACTTCTCTGACCACAATGCTGATGGTGTTGTGTGGCACCCTCCAGCCGTACTGCATGCTCCTGTAGGAGGTCTCTGAGGCCATGTGGCGCAGAGGGAGCTGCCACCTTGAGCCCAGGTTCCAGGCTGGGCCGGAAGTTGGTGTTTGTACTTGTCAACCTGGGTGTCAGCTGCTGCACAAGTTCATCAAACATGGCTGGAGGCATCCTCATGAAGTTCTGGAACGCCCAAGTGTCTTCGCTCCTGAGCTCCACCATCAGCTTGTTGTATACGTCCTCTGCTCTTCTGGCGAACCATCTTCAGACCCAGACTTTTTTTGGGTGCCTCCTTTTCTTCCCGTAGTAGAGTTCACAGAGCCTGTAGATGGTTTCGCTCTGTTGCAGAAGGATGGTGGCTGCCGAAAGGACTTTGTCACAATCCACGGTGGACATGACTGTATGCTGTGGAAGAGGAAGAGTCAGATGAAGGCTGCAGAAGTCTGCACAGCTTGGCTGCTGTTCTGAAAGTGAGATGCAGGCGAGTTGCTCCCCCTTTTTATAGGCAGTATAGGTATCCCTTTGCATCCTCTAGGCATCCTCTAGGCATCCTCTAGACATCCTTAATATCAGAGATAGGTCCCCTCTGCGGACGTTTTTTCCATTTTAAACGCTTTGTTTCCATGCTGCATCCATTCTGCATCCGTTCTGCATCCGTTCTGTGTCCGTTCCACTTCCTCCCTGTGTCCGAGCGGATGCGAGTTGCGCGGATGCGGAACGGATGCCTAGCAGATATCGCAGATGCGTAACGGATGCAGAACGGATGCCTAGCGGATGTGTAGCGGATGCAGAATGGACGAATTGGATACATTTTCCGCGCAAAAGTTTTGGGCAGCTCAAAACTTTCGGAGCGGATGAAACGTCAATAAACGGATGCTGGACTGATAGAGAGGAAGCAAAACAGAGGCAGTGAGTACATCGCGTTTTCCAACGGATGGCAAGCTTTTTTGTCCGTTTTACATCCTCTTTGCATCCGTTGGTTCAGTGTGACACATTCATATTATAAATAATTATACATTAAAAATATTTAAGTATCTATTATTATGAAATATAGTTCTGTAGCTGGAACACGTGGATTTATCATATTCAGATCTACCCATGGTACTCATATTGCAAAAGCATAGGGAAGATTTACAGTTGATCCTTATTAATATGGAAATAAATACTGGGATATATGCATGTTGATATTAGAAATTTTTAAATACTATTCTTGGATACCATTATATCTCATTATTCCCAGTGTTCCAGGAATTTGAAATTTAAATGAACAAAAATGGTACACTGCATAATTAATCTCAGGAGTCAGTGTTTTATGCAGTAAAATATTTCTATGAATCAAAACAAATTCCTGATTTATATCCATGTTTTTTTTTCTGGTAACAATATGGATATGGTCCGACATTTCTTTTTCCCAGGATTTTAAAAAATATATCTATCTAATCTAGAATCTGCTGCTGGCCTCTAAATCAAGTACTATCTTTCATTTTTAGTTTGTTAAGATCAGCCAAGAAAAAAATAGTTGCTGTCAATTAACTACACAAGTCTAATGCATTAGTCACTAAATAAAGTTGCTTATACACTTCACAAAACCTCAAGTCTTAGTGTGACATAGTAATTAATGTGCTGAACTAGAGACAAAGAGATGCCCTAGTTCAGGACCAGCTTCACCCTTAAATACTCAGTAAGTCTGGGTCAGTCACACCATCTCAGCTACACCTACATCATATTAATTTTGTGGGATCAAAGAAAAGGTGATTCCTTTTAGGAAATGCAATGTACGTTGCTGAAATCAATTTTGCTTAAATTAGGTTGAAAGCAATCTAATTTCTAAAATTAAATTAAGAATAAACTAAACATTACCCGTATAAAATATACTCAGTAAGTAATAAATTTTAGGAAGCAAAAATGATTTAGTTTTAACAAGTGAACCAGTAATGTGTCTTTTTTATTCTACCCTACCCAAGTCAAGTCTGACACAAACCAACTTGTATAGCCCAGTTTCTACAAACGTTCATCAAATAATTAAAATGATTAATCCACAATATTTTGTTATATTCTCTAATAGGTTGCAGGCTAGAACTGTATTTAGGAGTGTTATTGTCTTAGAATAGGATAAATAATATCTTTTTAATATAATCTAATTAAATCGCTTACAATGTAGCATTTTCCCTGTGTTTCTTTTAATATACTACCATAATAAATGGCACTAACTACTAAACAAGTCATCCTAATATAAAAATGGCAACTATTTATTTTTCAAAGATCCTAAAATTGTGGGTATTGATGAAAGGAACAGAGGGAGGGGGAAAGAATCAAAGATGTTGGTAAAAATTATTGTACTGGAGCTTGCGTTTTGAAAAACTTTTCCCAAGAGCATTTTAAAAACAAATTCCATAGAGACAAAAGCACTAATATATATAATGGCTCTCACCACATATAAAATACTATTTTGTTGCTGCCATAGGTCACTTCATCTCTTCCCAGTTCACCTTCTTTACTTCATTTGACCAGGGCACATACTACACAGCCATCACAACAAATTATCTCTATTCAATGGTAAATTTCAATTGGAGAATCCTCTTTGACAGTTAAAATTTCAATTGCAACATAGTACTTTAAGTATAGTGAAGAGTATTCACTACAGTTTTTTGTTTTACAAATAACAGCAACACCACCTGTTCTCAGAGCAACTTCTCCCCAACTGAAATGGAAGAGCAGATGCCAAAGAACATGTCAGAGCTTCTAGAGTGTCAGAAGTGCCATCTGTTGGTAATTTATAAAATGGGAGGCATTTCTTTTCATTCAAGATTCATATTTCTTGTGCAGAGGGGATTGTAAATAGCAACATATAAGATGAAATATAATGTCTTGTAAGCAATAACTTTGCAACCAACTTTCATTCCAAAGCAGATTTAGAAGATGCATAGAAGACTCACTGCTTCTCTCAAGGCTATTGAACCATTACAATACCCCTGCAAAACCCATCAAGTTTACCTCTAAAACTTTGTCTATCCCACTTTAAAATAACAAAAAATATTTCTATTGTTGACAGATTAATATTGTTCTTAATAACAATATTTTTTGAGATTTTTTAAAAAAATCCTGCCTTTATTAGCCAAAATCAATTTTCATGTCTAAGACAGGATTAGAACTCAGTTTCTTAGTTTCTATCTAGTGCTTTAACCACCAGACCAAATTTTCTATTTTTTTTAAATGACCCTTTTAATACTTGATATTAAAGTACTAAGCATTTTTTTATTTTTATTTAAGAGAGACAGTTTTGTCTAATGGTTAAAGTAATAGATAGAAACTTGTTTTCATAATTTACTAATGCTAAAGTATTAATTAATAAATTATGAAAAGAAAAAATACGAACAGATACTTGTTACATTACCAAATATGTATAGAGAGAAATCAGTGCTGATTCCCTGAAGTAGCTGGTTATATTGTATCTTCAATATCACTCAGCTTTATTAAATTTGGAGTGGCTTTGATGAAACATCAATGTTGATTTTGCCTACCTTTGGAATCAGCTCTCAATCCGGTGAAAATTATGATATTTCAAAAGTATATAGGTCCTCAAAAGTATGGCAGCTGTTTAGGCCTGCTAAGGCCACCAAATATTGATATCATATTACCTAACTGATCTCTGCTTAGAATTTTCATGTCAAGGGCCATGGAAAAGTCATTTATAGTAACAATATACAAAATATATAATGTACTGTACTCATGAACATAATATTTTGTATATTATTGTGAATTAATAATAGAAAAGAAAAACTAAAGTAGATACCTTTACTGTATTTGTATTCAGATCTTTGGCATTGGTTCTGAATATATTGCTGTGAATAATATACTCAGCACACTAATTTTATTTGAAGGGACTGCAACTTAATTTTTTATGCTGCATGAAGCAATATACATAGATATAAATATAAATGAGAAGAAAAAGAATATGGTTATGATAATAACAGTCGTTATTATAATGGACTATCAGAGTTCCTGTTTCATTTTTACAAAACAAGAGAATGAGAGAGAGAATGAATGTCTATAATAAGTGTAAAAGCAATTTATATCTAACTGTGCCCCTGATGTAGAATTATAATCAAACTGTAGGACTATAATCAAGGCCAGACAAATCTAAAAGGTATAGATTGGATTGTCAAGCCTAAAGTTTTAAATATAACTTTATTATATGTATAGAACCATTCACATTTCTTTAACATTGGAATAACAATTCTGAAATTTTAATCTTCAGTTAATAACAAATAATTGATATAGCATGGAAGTACTTTTCCATGATCTTCACAAATTGTGCCCATTGATTGTTTAATTTTGTGTCATTAGTGTTGAGATACTGTGAACCTCCCATGTTTGTGTGGATCCCCATAAAAAGGTAAACAAGATAAGAATTTCTTTGTAACTGGTAGATTATTTTTTCAGAGATGAGAACATTTTGCTCCCCATTTGCCTGTGCAAGCTCACTGATATTACTGTATCAGTAAAGAAAATATTTTTTTGATATGGCATTTAGTTACATGATTCATCCTTGGCATTCTGAACTGCTAGAGGTACTTGGAGGACTATGGCATATGTTTCTTCTTAGCAGAAGATATTTGAATGTCAGATTCTAAAATGAGAAAGGTTCAGGGCTCAATCCTAATGGTAACTATTTCTACTCTCTTGCAAATTCCAAATCTTGACTTTGGGTGATTGGTTTTTTTAAAAAAACAATGTTTTCTTAATATTATTTCAAATTTTCAATGGCAATTAACTGCTATTCAAACTGGGTTTAGATATATAAAACTAAGAAAACCCCAGCTGGTTAGCAATTAATGAGAAAGCAAATCATTTTTTTCTCCAAACAATTTAAGACTAAATTGTTAAGACCAAAGAGAAACAATTATATAGAAATTAAGGGACAAAGAACATCCACATCACTGGTTTCATGAATTTCACAAATGTTTCTGAAATACACTGAATTATTTCACAATTGTTTTATACTCAAATTTTCTATTTTGTTCTTATTGTTATTCCAGAAAAAAAATCCTGTAACATTGTTTTTTTCCACAGCAGGAAATATTTAAACATGTCAGATATAATTGAATGGAAGAAAAAAACTAATGAATATTATAAAACTTGCTTCATTTGTACACTTATAGCACGATGTGTATGGCATCATTATGGCTTCGACCAGATGCCTATGAAATTACAACCAAGAAGTTAGCCAGTAATTTAAGAAATTAATTTGGAAAGAACAATTTGTGGGCAAAAAGCCTTAGTATAGTTTCATCAATAAAAACAATAATTGAAATGATCAAGAATGTAACTGGTCAGTCAGCCTACTGAAAAACAGAAATATTTCTTTGCAATATGCTTTTGAATCACTTTTCCTGAACATGGCTTAGTGACTGTGCAGTCTTTTTAATACAATCAAATTAAGATTATATTTATTATGTGTTGGGAAACTGCCAGTTAGGAGAAGTCAGGGGAGAATTTAGCTTGTAATCATTAAGCAGCTACAATTGGCATAAGCTAACCTTCCCCAAGATCCAGGAAATCATATCTGATTATACCCAGAGTAGATGAGTTGTCAGGAAAGATTCTTGTAACATACCATAGGTAGAAGATAATAAAGTTGTTTATTTTAGTTACTATGTTTCTCATATAATAAGGCCAGGTCTTATTTTTTTTGAGCCCCCCCAAAATGGCTGGGTCATCTTTTCGGGGGTGACTTAATTCCCCCCCCTTGCATCTACAGGGGGGTGGGCGGCAACAGGTGGGACATTGACCTAGGCGTTGATGGGGCACTTGTATTGGGGTCAACGCAGGCAGCACTATATCTGGGTGTGCAACAAAAGTACTTCCTAACGGCAAGCCTCCCCACCATCCCCCCCCCCATTTTGCATGTTTTAATATAGGCCTTAATTTGGGGGGGGGAGGGGCTTAATTTCATTTCATTCCAATAAAACATGCTGGGACTTCCTATTGGGGGAGGCATTGCCCCCAATGTCCAGGTTACTTTTGGCTGGAGAAAAAACTCTCCCAAGAACAGTCTTTAAGTGGAGGAAATTCAGTCTGAAAACAAAGTACATACAAACTGTAAATAAAAATCCACACAAACCACGCTGCAGTAATTAACGTGACAGGCCAAGAGAAGGAATTGCAGACTTGAAAGTCCAGCAAAACACACACAGTTGGGAAGATGCCAGGAACCCAGATAAGCCTCGACGATACCAGATAATTCATAATTTGCTCCCAACAACTTGCTGTGCACAGCTTCCCTTTTAAACACTGTGTTCCCAGCTGTAGCTAAAGCCCATGTCACACTGCCCAACGGATGCAAAAAGAACACAGCGGACGAACAAAATGTTCCATCTGTTGTTATCCGCTCTCAAAAGGGGCAAAAATTTGCATAACCGGAGCGGATAACACAGACGCGGGGAGGATGCAGGGAGGAAGCAAAGCAAGATGCGGAACGGAAGCCCAGCAGATGGAAGTGGATGAGAGTGGATGGCACGTCCGCTAGGCTTCCGGGGGGGCTCAGCAAAGCGGACGCGGAACGGATACAGCGGATGAAGAACGGACGCCGAACGGATGAAGCGGATGCACAGCGGATGCACAGCAGAAGCCTAATGGATGCCTGGAGTTAATTGCCCATGCGGGGGGGATGCATTGCATCCGCCCCGCGGATATAACAGAAGCAGCTCGGAAGCAGATCGCCATTCAGAGGAAAGACCTGCTGCCGGACGGATTGGCTGCCTTGCCTGCTGTGCCTGCATGTCTGCCTGCCAGCCTTGCTACCAGCCTTGCTGCCAGCCTCCCTGCCAGCCTTGCTGCCAGCCTGCCTGCAAGCCTTGCTGCCAGCCAGTCCGCCTGCCAGCCTTGCTGCCTGCCTTCCTGCCAGCCTTGGTTCATGTCTGCCTGCCAGCCTTGGTGCCTGCCTGACTGCCAGCCTTCCTGCCAGCCTTGGTGCCTGCCTCCCTGTCAGCCTTGGTGCCTGCCTTGGTGCCAGCCTTCCTGCCAGACTTGGTGCATGCTTCCCTGCCAGTCTTGGTGCCTGCCTTCCTGCCTGCCTTCCTGCCAGCCTTGGTGCCTGCCTGCCTGCCAGCCTTCCTGACTGCCTTGGTGCCAGCCTCCCTGCCAGCCTTGGTTCCTGCCACCTTCCCTGCCAGCCAGCAACCCCACAACCATGCGGAAGCACAGCAAGCCTCAGCCATCTGCTGCCAGCCCTTGCAAGAGGGACAGGGCTACCATCCCGCCCCCTGGCCCTCACTCTGGTTCTGCTGGGGCTTCTGCAGCATGGGCTCGCTCTTCTGGGGCTGGCGCTTCTGCTGCTTCTGCTTCTGGAGGAGCTGATGACAAGCACTCCAGCACCAGCCACCTCCACAGCACCTGCACCCTTCATCCCTGAGACTGAGCGACCAAGAGGAGTGCCAGAGACTCATTTTTGTCTTATAGCTTGTTGTTAATAAAGTCTATTTTTGATTCACACACTTGCTTCATTTCTTTTTTTTGATAAAGTCTTGCTGGAAACTTTTAGAAATGGTTTAAGCCTTTGCATGCTTGTGGGATGGGTTAAGATAGCTGTGGAATGGGTTGAGATAGCTGTGGGATGGGCAGGGATACCTGTGGGATGGGTAATAGCTGTGGGATAGATAAACCTCCAGTGCAAGCATAGTGGAACTGTATGGTCCACCCTCCCAGGTGCCACACATATAGCCCTTTTTATCAATAATAATGTAATAATTATCCACACATGTCAACACAAACACAACTCTTTATTAAATGCCCTGTTCATTGTAGGCCAACCAAACATACATGGCCCAATCTCATCCGTGTGATGAGACAGGCTGAAGGAAGCATCCATTAAGCATCTACCATCCTGTCTTGCCACTCCACTGCTCCAGCTGGGGTGTTGCACCATTGTCTCAGGAGGTTGCGCTGCTTCTTCGCTTCACGTGAGGCTCTGTTGGGGCCTTGCACATTCTCAGTGTCGATCAGGTTTCGCCCTTGCCTCCATTCCCCAGGCTCCATGTCCCCATTGCCTTGCTGGAGGTCCACGAGTCTTCTGCAAGACTGGGTAGCGGGTGCGCATGAGATTGTGCAGGATGCAGCAAGCTTCCATGATCCTCCTCACGGTCTCTGGGCAAAGCTGCATGGTGGTGAGAAGTACCTGGAACCTGTTGGCCAGGATGCCAAAGGCGTTCTCCACCACCCGCCTTGCCCTGGACAGCCTGTAGTTGAAGATCCTCTCTTCACGGGTGAGGAGTCTGGAAGTGTAGGGCTTCATGATGTAGGTTGTGAGGGAGAAGGAGTCATCCCGCACGATGAAGTAGGGCACATCTTGTGTGTCGTTGGGCAGGGGTTCTGGATCTAGGAAGCCCACGATGAGGTGTAGGGGCACTGGAGGAGCTCCTCCAGGTATTCTTCGATGATGGCCTGCACCACTTCTCTGACCACAATGCTGAAGATGTTGTGTGGCACCCTCCAGCCATACTTCATGCTCCTGTAGGAGGTCCCTGAGGCCAGGTGGCGCAGAGTGAGTGCCACCTTGAGCCCAGGTTCCAGGCTGGGCCGGAAGCTGGTGTTTGCCTTGGTCAACCTGGGTGTCAGGCGCTGCACAACTTCGTCAAACATGGCTGGCGGCATCCTCATGAAGTTCTGGAACGCCCGAGTGTCTTCGCTCCTGAGCTCCACCATCAGCTTGTTGTACAGTCTGTCCTCTGCTCTTCTGGCGAACCATCTTCGGATCCAGACTCTTTTTGGGTGGCTCCTTTTCTTCTCGCAGTAGAGTTCAGAGAGCCTGCAGATGGCTTCGCACTGTTGCAGAATGATGGTGGCTGCCGAAAGGACTTTGTTACAATCCACGGTGGACATGACTGGATGATGTGGAAGAGGAAGAGTCAGATGAAGGCTGCAGAGGTCTGCACCGCTGGGCTGCTCTTCTGAAAGTGAGATGTAGGTGAGTTGCTCCCCCTTTTTATAGGCAGTACAGGGTTTCTGCTAGGCATCCTCTAGGCATCCTCTAGGCATCCTTAATATCCGAGATAGGTCCCCTTTGTGAACGTTTTTTCCGTTTTAAACACTTTGTTTCCGTTCTGCATCTGCTAGGCATCCATTCTGCATCCGTTCCGCGTCTGTTCCGCTTCATCCCTGTGTCCGGGCGGATGGAGTTGCGCGGATGCGCAGCAGATGCCTACCGGATATAGTGGATGCGTAACGGATGCGTAGTGGACGCATAGCGGATGCGTAGCGGATGCAGAACGGACGAACTGGATACATTTATGGAGCGGATGAAACGTCCATAAACGGATGCTGGACGGATAGAGATGAAGCCAAATGGAGGCAGTGAGTACATCGCGTTTTCCAACGGATGGCAAGCTTTTTTGTCCATTTTACATCCTCTTTGCATCCGTTGGTTCAGTGTGACATGGGCTTAATGAAGGGAATCAGGGTCTTTTCCTCCCCCATAAGCCACACAACTCACATTGCCCCCTTCTCTATTCCTCCTGGATAGCCCAGGATGAAGATGGAGTGGGCCTGGGTCTTCCACTAAATTCCCTATCCCTTGCTCTATCTCTCCCCTGCTCAGCCCACCTGGCCCTTGCCCTTCCCCAGTCTCTTCCACAGGCACACTCCCACTCCCTGTCAGCTGTCCACCCTTTGTTTTGTCCACTAGATTCATTTGTTGCTTTGCTTGTGATAGGAAGCAGTCTCTGCTCTTCTTGCAGGATCATTCTTGGTGCCTCAATACTTGATAGGCTGGTAGCAGTTTGATATGTCTATTGATGGAGTTGTTGTTGGAGAGAGTAGAGGTAGGGGAGGATGAAACAATGGTGTCATTTGATGTCATATCACTGTTTACCTCCATTCCCTAGAACCCTAACTATAAAAGAACTATTATTGGAGAAGGAGTCACAAAACCCCAAAACCCCTAGCACAATCTCTTCCTCCTATTGAATTTCTGCTTTAGAACCTATTTTACATTTAATGGCCATACATATGAACAGTTAAAAGGTACACCTATGGAATCTCTGATCTCGGGAGTGATTGCAGAGGCAGTCCTCCAGAAATTAGAACATGAGGCAATGAAAATATACAGCCCAGGTTTTGGGCATGTTATGTTGATGACATGTTTGTCATTATTAAACAGCAAGATAAGACCAAATTTATGAAAATCCTCAATTCCATATACCCAGACATAAATGAATCTAGTGGACAAAACAAGGAGCTTTTAAGACGGAAGTCTTTTGAGATGAGGGAGGGAACTAGAGAGAATTCTGTCAAAGTCATGTGTACAATGGCCATTGGTTAATGTTATATAAAGGCACAAATCTTCTTAATGGTAGTTTTACATTCTGATGGTGTTAGCAGAGGCTAATGAAGGGTTAGTGAACAATATAATTTTTTAATTCCAGGGATCAGGATGTCTGTCTTCTCTCTCTCTCTCTCTCTCTCTCTCTCTCTCTCTCTCTCTCTCTCT
>BLBF01000032.1:11399432-11420131 GCA_015471245.1 Laticauda colubrina | reverse complement strand
CCCTATCATGAGACGCCCATCTAATGCGGGATAGCAGATACCGCATTTTAATATGTGGGCAAATTACTAGTCTATATATAATTTACTTTGCATTTTAAGATTTGAAATATAATCTTCATAAATAGCAAATTATGTATAAAAATTATTCAAACCATTTCTTAAGTGTAGCTGATCACTTCTACAAATTCCCCATCTCACTGACAAAATCCCTGTTGGCTCCTGTTGAGTTGTCTTTCCTCTTTCTAAAGTATGAGAACTAACAATGCAGCTGTACATCCCTACAAAGAAGTAAATTCCACTGAATTTAATAGGAAAATGATAATAGGATTACAGATTCAGTGGACTTAGCAGTGAAGCTTTCAACAGAGATCTGTATCAAGGTCCAGAACTAGCAATTATCCTGGATTGTCGTCCGTGACTAGTTTTAGACATAATGGCTCTCATTTGCACTACAGAATAAATTAGTGGAGACATTTGAAGTAAGTTCATTAGGCCTTTCCTCTGAGGAGTATCGACATCATTTACTCATGCAAATAAATTTTCTTCATAAGTTATTTTGTTTCTCTTGCTGGTTTGCATAAGCAAACAGACAAATATATGTTAGGGACTAATTTAAGTTATTAGAGAAGGAAAGTAAAAATCAGGAAAATGAAATATATATATACACACACACACTCATACACATACATACATACATACATACATACATACATACATACACACAAACATACCCATTTGGCCCAGTTCTATAGAACCAGTAGCACTGAAGAGTAGTAGACACCAAACTGGTTTGTTCAGTTTGGCCCAGCTGCCTGCCTGAGCTTTGGCTGTCCTTTATTTCCTGCTTTTTCAACCTCAGCTGCTTTGCACAGCACAGCTGAGGTTGAAAAAGTAGGAAAGAACAGGAGTTTATCAGCTCCTGGGGGGAACAGCTGAGGTTTTTTGGAAAAGGTCTACACACACACAAAATGCACTTTCACCAGGGGGTGGGATTTTACCTGCTGGAGAACCAGCAAATTGTGACATTAGCTGGCCCCGCCCCACCCTGCCCACTCACTCCTTACCTGGCATGCGCCTCATCAAACCTGCCCGCCAAGTTTCTTTTTTTTTCCTTTCCCCCCCCCCCCCCCCCGACTATTAGCTGTTCTGCTGTGCCTTTACTTTGGGTAAAGTTGCTCTTTTTATATGTAAAAAATTCAATATTTACATACATAGTGTGTTGTGAGTTAATTTTGTGATTTTGTTTGCAAATTGTATGAGTTTGTTCATCCCTGTCCAGAGAGGATGAAGTCTGTTCATCCCCATCCAGAGCATCATACCTTACACACACCAGAACTTCCATAACATCATTTAGCTCACAGGGTGAAGATATACAGTAGAGTATCATTAGCCTCCATACCATCCAATGATCTCAAATAGTAATTTCATACTGTAGGTGTTAAATAGGAGTGCAGAGAGAACTGGGATGAGGAGGAGGTTAACTTCTCTGTTACTCATTGACAGCTTAAGGAAAATGGAGAGTCAGCATAATATTATGTCCCAACTGGTTCAGAAGATACCATTCTCAATAGTATCAAACATTCCTGAAAAATAAGAGTGCAAGGTTATAATTCTCTCTCTCTCTCTCTCTCTCTCTCTCTCTCTCTCTCTCTCTCTCCCGCTCCCACTCCCACACACCAAATAATAAAATATGCTGTAATGCATGGTCACTGAAATTAATAGTTATGGATTTTGCATCTTAGCAGTATCTAAACTAAATACTATGCCTTTTGGTTATATATATTTTACACAACTCTTCATTCTTTCATTTATATAGTTTACATTGAACAAGATGAATGAATATTGAAATTGCTGAATTATGCACGTGGACTATTTTCTACCAGACACATAAATCATATTATCTGGAAAAGAAAAAGAATTGAAATGGAAATGTGGCTGAATACATTCTGGCTCAATACATTTTTAAAATTGTTGGTGCAATAAAAATAATTTTAAATGTAATTCAGGTTACAATTAACTCCAGTGGTTAAAAGTAAACAGAATAAAGATAGGCAGGTAATAGATTAGATAATCCATGAAAACTCTATTTGTATTCACCTTGACTTCAACTCTTCATATCCTGCATGCATTTTAATATCCTCAATGCAATTTAACCCTAAACAAGTATGTAATAGATTGCTGACTGAAAACTTCAGAAAGTTTTCAGAAAGCATTCTAAAATGTCATATTCACATTTTCTTTAAAGGATTCCAATTAATTGGAGACCAGTCAACATGCTCGTGCAGTTTCTATTAATAAATATCAAACATGAAATATTAGAGAAAGTAAGCCCTCCTTTGGAAAAATACTCATAAAACTATTCTTGGAATGGCCGTATGTGTATTCTCAGATGCCACCATTCAGTAACATTCAAAATGGTCTACAACTTCACGTTCTGTGAGAATAAAACCAACACTTCCCAATAATTCCACTCTAATAGTGAGGCTCTTATTCTTTCCAGTCCCAATGATGTTTCAGTGATATTTCTTAATAAAATACATACCAGATTAAAAATACATGTGTGTATAACCAACAGTGTTCTAAATGTTTACATCAGACACTTAGTAGAGAAATCCAATGCCTTTATGATTAATAATATAAAACAAGAAATTATCCTTCCTTTTGTTTTCCTGAGCAGCATGGTTGATGAATTTTGAAAGAGACCTCGTAGCTTGTAGAATATCCTGGCAGGGTTTTTTTTTAATGTAAAGTTTTTTAAACATCCATTGATATCATTTCATGGACAATGTTGGGTCTGAGTATCATTCATTCTGATACAAAAGTAACATTAATAGAAGTGAAAGTTACCACAATTATCAGACTTCCATAATGTAGTGTTATTATACATATCAATGTTCGCACATAATACTTCATTTTTCAATTATTCAATATTCGCTACATCCTTCTAATACTGTGTTTCTCAAAAAAACAGCAGACTTCCAGGTGTTGTTATTCTTATCAAAGTTTTCCCCGGCTGCTATCCTCCTGTCAGTAAACTTTATCTATCCAGTTTTCTATACTCCATAGCATTTAGGGTGCAATTTATCTCTGTTACTCTTTGATCACCACTTAAATATATTCCAAAGAGTCTCTTTTCCTGGATTAATTTTCTTTTAGGGAAATCCTTAGCAGAAGCTGAAAATCTACTCAGCAAGCTCCAATTACTATCCACTCTCACCACTCCAGCACAGGTTTTTTGTTTTCTTGGGCTGTCCCAGCTTCATGGTAGCCATTTTAGCTGCCTTGTCTTCATCCTCGGCAAAGAGGGAAAGAAACCTGGGTCCAGCAGTTGAGCAGCTACTCCCTGTGAACAGCAGGGTCCCCCTCCTTATGAATCCTACAGGGTGACTTTAGACCCTTGGAGGGCCCTCCAACGAAGAGGATTCAATATGGGGATATAGAACCCCACTCTTCTGTGCTGATCATACAGCAACATCAGATTGAAAGTCCCTTCTGGCAGTTTTGTATTGAGCCTTATTTCTAGAGGCTTCTTTTTCTCTTTTATAAGGAAAAAGCATGCTTCAAAGCATATGTGAGCAAGCAAGTAGCACTTATCATCAACCCTTAAACCAAATATATATTTTAGATTATCGTATTGTAAGCACAATATGATCCCAGAAGAAAATACTACAGCTTTTAAGGAGTTGCTGACAAGTATTATATGAGTGCTTCTGTATACTGCTAAGTACCTTTTTCCCTCTGAACCTGAAATGCTACAGAGATCTACTAAAAAATAATAAGTATGTATTAAATAGAAAATATGTTTGGCTTTGTGCTTGGAAAAAAAATCACCTCACCTAGGGTGGAACTGGAAAAAAAGAGACATGCCCTTCCTTTTGCCTTTAAATGCTTTGTCTGGCAGGCATAGCCTTAAAATCAAATATTGTCTGACTTTCAATATATTGGTTTAGTTTGGGCTACTTTCACAACAGCAGCCATTCAAACTTTTTTGTATTGTGCCCTTGTGTATCATCTTCTTTTTTCTTCTTTCTCTCATCTCTCAACAGATTTTATAATTATAATTACATTATTTAATTTATCTCCTAATTTCAGCAATGGCATTAAACCATTTGATCCATTGCTATTCTTTGAAGTTTTTGCAATTGTTTCCAAATATGGCAAAAAGGTAGTTAGTATCTGTGTGCTGGTGGAAACAAAGTGCTTCTTGACTATATGAATATTAATATTACAAGAGTTGTACATTAACAAGTTTAAGGACATTTTTATAAAAAATTTTCTTGAAATAAACAGCAAAAGGGTGATTAGAATAAATTAGAATTTTGAGCATTACAAATAAACCAAGGTCCTATATGAATTTGAAATGGTTTCTTCTTATGCAAAAGTGCATTTGTATTCTTAAAAAACAAACAAACAAAACCGGATAAAACTTTGAGGATTGGACATTAGAAGGAACCAGAAGGAACTAAATCTTATAAATAATTTATTTTTTATCCCACTTTTATGACTTCTATAAATAATTCAAGATCGCAAACATACTTTATATTCCTTCCTCCTTCTATTAAAATTAAAATAAAGGAGAAGAACACTTAGATTTGATTTACTAATACAGAATGGAGTAAAATACTTCAACACTGGATATACTGAGTAGAATATCTGTGAACAATGAACCCATATGTTAATTTTAAGAATGTCATTACGGATGGATAAAGTTTAAAATATCATATTGAAGAGAAACAAATGTTACTGAACAAAACTGGAGTTGATTTGAATATGGATTTAAAAATAGCAGGTACAAGAATGATATGAAGAAAGATTGTACACTGAATATACAAAGTTTCAAAAGGCTGAGTTGTTCCCTCAGGAAAGAAAGAACTGTTGATGGAGGTCTCTAGCAGATTTAGCTTGTTTCTCTTACACTTCAGGCCTCAAACTCTGCCAAATTCTTTGGAATCTGCAATTCAGGTGCCTCAGTTTGAAGTTTAAACAACCCTAGAAGTCTATGAAAGTGATGTCCATAAATGTGATGTGTACAGAATAGTAAAAAGCACGAGGATTTTTGGAGGGGAAGTTAGGAAATTTAGATGTTAAGATGTTCCATGAGGAATTAACAAAGTGCATTTCTTCACTGCTTTCAAATATGTTACAAGCCTTAAATAAAAGAAAGTTAGTCGCTGAAAACAAATATTCAGTTTACTCAAGTAAATTCCTGAACATTGGCATAAAGTCTGGTTATCCTCCATGTCTTTTCTTTTGAATTTCTGATATTTTCTCTATTGCATTAATTAATTCATTAATTTTATTTTAGAAAATGTATATTGTCTCGCACTATATGTGTATAGTGTATATACTCGCACATGCCGACTCAAGGTGGTTTACACCAATATAAAAACATATAAAAATAATAAAAGAAAATAATAAAATAATAATAAATAATAAAATAATACCCCCCCCCCCCCATCTTGGCAACAATGCATATTTATATCAGCCATTTAATGGGCTCCATCCTATTCTGGGTTCCCCATACCTGTTGGAAAAACCACATTTTCAAGACCTTCTGAAAGAATGTTAGAGTGGGTATTTCCCTAGGGGATGAAACCCACAACATTCCTTTCTGCTCTAGTGGGTCGGGTAGATGTGACTGGCAAGAGACGGTCCCTCAGATAACCTGGTCCCAAGCTATGAAGGGCTTCAAAGGTGACATTGATCCTTTGACTACTTTGCTGCCTTTCCATCATTCCATTTCCTGGATTCCTGACCTTGCCTTGAATACACCGCACAAGACAGTAACTCGAGTTAAACTGGGCTTCACTGCTACCAAGAGAAGGCAGACCTGCACTAACTGCAGTAAAAGAACAGACACAGTGATCCAAAAACAGTGAATCATCTTGCAGCAGTGTCAATAGTCTGGACTATTTTTTCTTTCTTTCTTCTATTTCTATTGAAACTAAAATCAATTGTCTGGCTTTCCCAGAAAACTGATGTACTCATGCAAAGAACAATAAAATTAGTCCATCATGTCTATTTAAAATTTTTTTTTGTCTATCTATTTATCTATCTATTAACTAAATCTATGTCTGTATCTACCTATCTGTCCATTTCTGTTTCTATGTTCTACAGTTACATATGTTTTTTTCTTGAATAATATAAACTTTTATTACAATTTTTGGGAAAACATCTTGGAAATCAGCATAGACAATACAATTCCAACTGGGAATGCTCATTGAAGTCAACTATGTTAGGAGATGATTCCATGAATGAATTAGTGTAGTACCAAAAGTAAATAAATAGATTCTGCAATATGATTTTTGTCACTTTGATGATTTCTGATAAATGATGATGAATATATAACTAGAGCCAATCATATATCAAGCTTCACAAATTTTATAAATTACATTTCATAACTGACTTAATCTATCTGAACCATGGAAGGTGGTTTTCACCGTTTTCTGTAATCCCTGGATCTGTTTTAGCTGTGTATTGCACACTCTTATTTTTCTAACCCTTTGATGGCGAACTTATGGCACGCATGTCGGAAGTGGCACGCAGAGCCATCTCTGTGGCCACATGAGCTGTTACCCAGTTCAGTTTCACTGAACATGCATGTGCGCCTCCCACCAGCCTGCTGATTTTCTGGTATCTGCCACACATGCATGGAGGTTGGAGAGCAAGTGGGAGATGCGTGTGCATTTGCAGGGGGGTGGGAGAGCATGGGTGGGGGTCACGCATGTATGCACAGGGGGTGAAGGGAGTGGGGGGGTTGTGTGCACATTGCATTATGGGCGCAGGCACGCATGCACACACACACGTACACACGCACGCACTTTTGGCACATGATGACAAAAAGATTAGCCATCACTGTTCTAATCTATTATTTATAATGGATCTCACTTTCCTAATGCCTGCACTTAATTTAATCACAAATGTTATTTTCATAGATAGGTACAGGAAATTTTGTTTTTACCTCTCAATATTTTATTACATTTCTGACCTTGCTCTCATTTTCTGAATTCTGCCAAAAATCTTTACAAATCCTTCAAATAAAGGAGTGAGAAAAATAAGAAAAATATTATATCGTATTAGGAATTAAATCAGCCAGATTTAGCCTACCCAGAGTTTTTGTAAATTAAAAATTCTTTCATTAGCTATTTGAAAATGTAAATAGAAATCAGTGATTGGCATTGCTTGAATCAGGTCCAACAGTGGCTAATTTATTTTTTCCTATTTTATCTTTGGATATTTATATATCTTACAAATGAACTCCATGCATAAACTAGGGTTATGGGTCTTTTCCAATTTTTTGTTGTCTCGTTGCATAAATATACAGGTTGTCCCTAAGTAATATATTCATTTACTTACATTTACAATTAAGACCAGAATTTCAATTGCTAAGCAAAGCAGTTGTAAAGTGAGACATCATGAGACAGCATTGCTCAGCAACAGCAATTCCAGCATTCTCGGCTGCCATTGTTAAGGAAGAATCCTAAGTTGTTCAGTAATGTGAGCCCTTATTCCAGAGGGGAACCTTCAGGGCCTTCTACGCCTTCAGAGAAGGCCTTAAAAAAATCTGGACCAAAAAATATAAGTATTAAATTATTATATATAATCTAATTTAATTTAATACATTTAATACATTTGTTCCGTCCGGAAAAACGCGAGGTAGACCGGGTTCCAACAACAAAGTCTTTATTTTATAACACAGTTGAAAAACGGAACATTGGCTCTAGCTGTGACAGCCTTTTATAGGTTTTTCTCTGCCGGCTTGTAGCCAATGACAGCTATTTAATATTTGCCGCCTTTGAGCAGCTATGTGGATTGGTTCCTTTTGAACCAATCCCCATTCAAGTTCCTTAGCCAATCTGAAACCTGTATTTAGGAGTCTACTATTCTTTATACAGAACACCCCTCCCCTCTTGGCTTAGTCCTACATGGTGATGTAGTCACGCAGGTAGGTGGGGCTTCTTTTGACTCGACTGGACTTGCGCGGTTCATTCCTGTTGAAGACTTTGACTGGTTCGGATGGGGTTGCTGTCTCTCTTGTTCTTTCCCATGGAACCGCCTGGAAGGGTGAGTCAGCCATTTTACTGCCACCTAGATTTCTTAGGCCGGTGGTGTTGCCGCTCCCTCCTGGTCTCTCCGGGCAGGTCGAGCTGGCCTGGCTGGCCCCTTCGTCTGGACTTTCCCCATGATTGTCTTCTAACTGTAAGTCTCTTTTATGCTCTTTTTGATTGCTATTGTATTCTGTATTTAATTTTAACGGTTCTTTATTATTTTCTCGTATTTCCCCCCCCTCTTTGGTTTGGTTTTCGTCATTTTTTAATATTTGTGGTTTTATGTTTGTACTTCTTTCGATGTTTTGGGAACGAAGCTGGTCTATGTGCCGCTTCCATTCCCTGCCATCATCTATGGTTAGTCGGTAGTACCGGGGGCCTGTAATTTGCGTGATTGTTCCTGGTAGCCATAATGGGTCCCCAGTAAAATTTTTTGCATAGACTAGGTCGCCTATTTCAAATGTCCTGAAATGGGTGGAGGAGTCGGGGGGGTTTTCTGATGTATAATTTGGGTGCAATCTGTTTAGTTGCGACCTTAGTTTTTTCCCCATTAGTAGTTCCGCTGGACTTTTGTTTGTTATGGTACTGGGTGTGATATGCTGGAGGGTGAGCAGGCGATTTATTTTATCTTGGACATCCCCAATGTCCATTCTTTCTAACCCTTCTTTTGTAAATCTAACAATTCTCTCTGCCCTGCCGTTCGCAGCCGGATGGGCCGGCGCGGTTAGGGCATGTCTGATACCTAGGGAGGCTAGGTATTGTTCGAATTGAATGCTTGTTAACTGTGGCCCGTTGTCAGACACTAGGACATCTGGCAGGCCATGGGTCACAAAGAGTTTGTCCAGTTGTTTAATAAGGGTTTCAGTTGTCGTAGATGGCATAATTTTAACCTCCAGCCAATTTGAGTATGCATCTACGACAATGAGGAAAGTATGTCCTTTGGTCGGACCCGCAAAATCGATGTGGATTCGTGACCAGGGGTCTTGTGGGGTTTCCCAGTCCCTTATGGGTGCTTGTGGCAGGGAAGGCCTATTTCTTTGGCATTTGTTACACGAATTTACCCAGTATTCGATGTCCCTATCTATACCCGGCCACCAGACATAGCTTCTAGCAAGGGTTTTCATTTTAACAATTCCAGAGTGGCCTTCGTGAAGCATATTGAGTACCCTCGTTTGTAATTTAGAGGGGATAACAACCCGATCACCCCATAACAAACAACCCTTTTGAATTGAAAGTTCAGTTTGTCTGGTCCGGAAAGGCTTAAAGTTCTCAGTTTTTTGGTTTTCTGGCCAGCCTTTACCTACCCAGTTCAGTACACGGCCAGTCAATGGATCCTTTGCGGTGGCTCTGGCGACATCATTTGCAGATATGGGCAGATTTGGGCATGTCTCTATCTGCAAGGTGGTCATCGTTGGTGCCGGGTCTTCCTCTATAATTGGTAGTGGAGTTCTGCTCAAAGCGTCTGCATGGGAGATTTGTTTCCCAGGGCGATGTGTCAGAGTATACGAGTAGGCTGCTAGGAATTCTGACCATCTCGTCATTTGCGGGGATAAAATGTTCAGTGTTGGTTTGTTTCCCACCAAAATTCTAAGTAGCGGTTTATAGCCCGTTACTATTAGAAATGTTCTTCCATATAGATATTCGTGGAAGCGTTTTACTCCGGCGACGATTGCCAGGGCTTCCCTGTCCAATTGACTATAATTTTGCTCGGCTTTAGACAGAGTCTTTGAATAGTATGCGACGGGTGCCTCTCTTCCGTCTGGCAATTGGTGACTCAGGATGGCACCGACTCCAAATGGTGAGGCGTCGCAGGTTACCGTCAATGGCAGTGTGTTGCTAAACTGGATGAGAACGGTGTTTGATGTTAATAAGTTTTTTATTCTTTGGAAAGCTTTCTTTTCTCTACACCCCCAAGTCCAAATTGTTTTATTATCCAGTAATCAGTGTAATGGTTCCGCTATTGTTGCTTTGTGGGGTAGGAACACGTTATAAAAATTTATTAGTCCCAAAAATGCCTGCAGTTCAGTTTCAGTTCAGTTTCTGGTGCGTCTTTAATAGCTCTGACTTTTTTTTCGGTAGGGTGTATGCCCTCTCCATCTATCAAATATCCCAAAAATTCAACGCGATCAGTCATTAGACAGCATTTTTCTTTCTTTACTTTAAGGCCAGATTCTCTGAATTTATTTAGGACATCTTTAAGTCTTTTCTTAAGTTGGGTTGCATTTTTGGCTGAAATTAGGATGTTGTCGAAATATGGTACGACCCCTTTTATACCATTTAACAGGCGTTCCATGAGACTCTGGAAAACGCCTGGGGCTACGCTTACTCCAAATTGGAGTCTGTTGCATTTGAATGCCCCTTTGTGAGTCACTATTGTTTGTGCTTCAGCCGTTAAGGGGTCTACTGGGAGCTGTTGGTAAGCTTGTGCTAGGTCTAGTTTAGCGAAAACTTTTCCTCCCCCAAGAGAGTGTAATAGGTGTTGCACGACTGGCACCGGGTATGCACTTTGTTGCAGCGCGTGGTTCAGGGTAGCCTTGTAGTCCCCACAGATTCGAACTGACCCGTCTGGTTTAATCGGTGTTACAATTGGTGTTTCCCATTTAGCATGGTCGACCGGTTCTAAAACCCCTTGATCTATTAATTTATTTAGTTGTTCCTCTATTTTTGCTTTTAGAGCAAAAGGAACTCGTCTGGCCTTTAGTCTTTTAGGGGCTACCTGGGGGTCTAGACTAAAAGAAATTGGGGTCCCCCAATACCTGCCTAGGGAGCCATCGAAAACGTCCTGGAATTCTTGGATTAGGTCTTCTTCCCAGTCGGTTGCGGCCACCCGGTCTACTCCGGTCATCCCAATGCCCAATGGTGCGAACCATTCGATGCCCAGGAGGCTTGGTCGATCTCGGTCGACTATCGTTAATGGTAGTACTGCAACATGTTGTCCGTAGGCGACTCGGAAATGTCCTAGGCCTACTACAGGAATTCAGTTTCCTTGATAGTCCTTGAGGGTTAGTTTTTGCCTCTGGAGTTCCTTGATCTTGATGTCTGGGACCAGTTTTTTGATGGTGTCCCATGACACAATTGATAGGAAAGATCCAGAGTCAACCTCCATTTTGCAAGGGTTGTCTTCAATTTTTACAATTATTTTTACCTTCTTCCCGCTTTCCGTCTGAGCGCTTCCGATAGTGAAAGTCTGATATGTTTTCTCTCGGTTAGTGGCTTGTTTGTTTCGCTGCCACTTTCTCTCGGATAGTTTTGGCTCAGTCTTTGCTGGGGAGTCGCTGCGTCTTTTTGGGCTGTAATTCTTTTTGTTCCTGCAGACTCTCTCGATATGCCCCCTTTTCTTGCATGCTCTGCAAATGGCATTGAGGAATGTGCAATTGGCTCAATGATGGTTTCCCCCGCAGCCAGCGCATTCCCGCCAATTTCTGTTTTCGCACCCTTTCTTGTTGGCGTATAGGCGGTGGATTTCATCGTCTTCCTCCCCGGATTCTGCCGTCTCGTCGAATTCTTTGTAATGAGTGGTGGTGGTAGATTGTTTTTTCCCTCTGGCTGGGCTTGTTTCATCGTTGTTCGCGTTCATTTGTTTCATTTTATCTGCTGATTTTTTCACAGCTTCAGCGGCAGAGGCTTCTGCGATAGCTTTGGCTACTGATATGTTGGGTTTATTCAGTAGCTTGCTTTGTATATTAGAGTCTCTTAACCCCAATATTACTCGATCCCGCATCGCTTCATCTAAGTTCAGAAACTCGCACGCTCCCCCTATTTGTCGGAGGGCTGCCACAAAATCAGCGATGGTTTCGCCTTCTTTCTGGTCTGTCCAATAAAACTCGTGCCGCTTTATTAAATTTGACACCACCGGTGCATAGTGGGCCTTTAATGTTCCTTGGAGCTCTGCCCAAGTCAATTGTTTTACATCTCGGGGCGGGCCCACAGTGTGTCAAGAAAACAGCTCTCTTGCGCTGGTCTGAGATTTCCTCCATCTCATTGCTCTCCAGGTACATCTGGAAACGGTCTATGTAGGATTCCCAATCCTCTTCATTGGGATTGAAGGGTGCAGGGCAGTGCGTTGTTTCCAGCCATTGTTCTTCATCTGGTTTTATCTATCACCGCGTGCTCAGTCTTGCGTTTAGGACGATCCCATCCTTGTCACCAGTGTTCTGTCCGGAAAAACGCGAGGTAGACCGGGTTCCAACAACAAAGTCTTTATTTTATAACACAGTTGAAAAACGGAACATTGGCTCTAGCTGCGGCAGCCTTTTATAGGTTTTTCTCTGCCGGCTTGTAGCCAATGACAGGTATTTAATATTTGCCGCCTTTGAGCAGCTATGTGGATTGGTTCCTTTTGAACCAATCCCCATTCAAGTTCCTTAGCCAATCTGAAACCTGTATTTAGGAGTCTACTATTCTTTATACAGAACAACATTTTCTCTAATCTATGTTCTAAAGTTAAGTTTACTGTCAAGTTCACATCAGCAATGAAAGGGTTACTGTCCTGAAACATATTATCCAATCAGAATCGTCCGTCTCTATCAAAGCCCGGTTAGCTGGCTCATTAATTGGTTAGGACTTCATGAATCCAGGGGAAGGCCAAGCTATGTGTTTTGGTTTAGAGAGTGATGGGAAAATTGACCGATCACGGTTTGATTTTAAGTGGGCGGGACAAAATCAAAAGATCATCGACCTTCGTGAAGTCCTACCAGCAGCTGCACAGTGAAATCCTGGACAACATTCTCACTCAGCTGAGGAACAGGTTCAAGGATCATGAAAAACTGATGTTCCTTGTCCTTCTGGACCCCAAGAAGTTTGCCTCATACAGAGAAAACTTCATCCATACAGCTCTTCATTTCAGAGTGAGGGCTGAGGTGAAGGTCCAGCTGTAGTGCTCACGGTTCGCCACTGCATTCAGTAGGGTGAGTAAGGTGTATGGTGGGGTAGCGTATGAGAGTAAGCAACTGATATAACACAAAACCACCCCCATTCTGGGCAGTCTCAGCTGCCCAGCCCAACAACATGGTGAAAAACTGTTCCAATCCCTGAAGCCTCAGCCAGTCCTGCAGCAGTTATGAATACAAGGGTATTGAAAATCTTCCCACTTGCCTATTTCCTTCTGATCTATGTCCTTTTTGGCCATCCTGCCCAGTGGCACTCATTGATGGCAGCATGGGGCTGGCCACCTATAATTATACATTATGAAACATAGTTTTAAGATGGAGAACAGATAAGTTCAAGTTCAACTGAAAAAGAATTAACAATTTTCTCAGTATGGGCCATCAAGAAATGAAACTGGTATAGAGAACCAACTTGCTCCACAACCTGTTCCTTTTATAAAAAAAATCAATGTTTAACAATTTTATTTTGTTGCTAGACTTCAATTTTCTCACTAGAGAGAATATAAATTTGTACAGCTTCATTAATGGGCAAAAATTAGGCTGCCTATATTTATTTGAAAAAAAAAAAACCACCCAATAAATGTTTGCTATAAGCATTACTCACTTGCAAAACTCTTTCACAAACTCCCTAGAAACTTTGTCAGTCTAGCATGAACAAACACATACCAATTGCCTGTGTTCAGTTTAATAGTGCTGAAATATTAGTATGAGGACCACATTCATTTTTTTGATGCAGTAAATTAAAAATGTAATTCAGAGAGACATCTAAAATATAATGAATTAAATTTTACAGTACTTATTTTGTTCTCGTTGCACATGTTACTAACCAAGGGCTAAACTGCATTTTTGCATCCAAATCCGCAGTATAGAGATAAACTTCCAAGCAGCATTTTCAAAAGGCACCTTGTGCCCAGGAATGTAACATTACAGTATATGTAGTGAATATAAATTATTGCAAGCCTTTCCAATAAATATTAAAGAGAAAGGGCTAAAAGAAGAAGGTTATGTAATTTGCAGTTACACAACCTCAAACTTTAGTTTTATGATGACTGCACTCATTTATTTCACTCATTCTACACTATAAGCATAAAACAAGAACGCCCTGCAATACCACACCCTCACATAGTTACAATGCACTTCCAAATCAGCTTGTATGATCACTAAATTCATTTTATTTGAATTTAATCTACTTATATTATTTACATAAAACATTCAAGTTCACAAACATGGTATTCTCCCCAAACTTTGAGACATTTCTATATTTTCCATGCATGTTTACATACATATTAATGATATATTATAAACAAAGTGTTGGTCCCTGAGTGGTCAACAATATTCTCATTGTATCTGTCAGAAACCCTTCAATGGATCCATACTTTTCCTGGACTTTCTTAATAGCTATTTGGGCTCAGAAAAATACTTATTTGAATTCATTGTCATTAGGTAGACAATGCTAGTCTGCAACCATGTGTCATCACATCTTTTTGCCTCCTGTTTATGTATGTGCATATTCCTGATCTCATTTGGCCATAGGGAAAGCCCAAGAAAAGGCATGGCTCCTTTCAGAAGCTGACAACATATATGTAGAGGTTGTTCATGTTGGTTCTGATGCTTCTTTTTCTACTTCAGATAGAAATTCTGTATACCTACTTATTAGAAACTGAATGTGAAATCAGTCATAAATGTAGATCTGCAGCCCCTACTCTTTCAATCTCCTTTCTATTTACACCAGGGGTCACCAACCTTTTGGACCACAGGGACCACCAAATTCATAATTTATATCCCAGGAACCACTAACCTGTTCTTTTTTTTTTTTTCCCAAAGTTTTTATTTTTTACAACAAACTTACAAACAAAACATAAAAATATAAAGCCCTCTTTCAATTATATACATACAGTGTATCAGTTGGTTACAATCTTTTGTGCTATCCTTTTTTTACTATTACTCACAAGTTATATAAATTATCACCTTATCAGTCTAGCTTGTGCTTATATAATATCAATTATTAAACATTCATTTGACTATATTTCCATCATTTTGTACGCGATATTCTAATGTTCATTATGATTTAATCTTATACATTTATCCAATGGTTATATATTTTACATTGTATTCTTTATCAGTCTATTAACTTTTATTATAAGGCTTACTAATCTATTTCTTTACCATGTCTTTTTATCTAACCATTGATAAAATAAATCCCATATCTTACAAAATTGTTTATCCTCTTGTTCTCTAACTTCAAATGTCAATTTACTCATTTTGGCACAGTCCATGTTTTCTTAATAATTTCCTCCTGCAAAGGTATTTTTTCATTTTTGGAATTCTTATCACATACAATTCTAGCCACTGTTAAAACATTTACAATCAAATATTTCAATTCTTTACAATATATTTCTGGTATAATTCCCAATCAAAATATCTCAGGTTTAAAGTCTATGTGTTGTTTTGTCATTTTTTTCCAACCATGTGTGGATTATAGTCCAATATCTTTTTGCATCCGAGCATGTCCACCACATGTGGTAATATGAACCAGGTATCTGATGACATTTCCAACATTTATCCGATTTATTCTTGAACATCCTCGCAATTCTCGCCGAAGGTAAGTGCCACATATAAAACATCTTATACAATTTTCTTTATATGCAGTTGACATTGTCATTTTATAATTTTGAGACCCCAATTTTTGCCATTTTTTCTAATTCAATCCCATATCCAAAAATTTTCCCCCGCACAATCATTGTTTCTTTTACTTGTTCTTCCTCTAATTTAAACTCTAGCAAATGTCCATAAAGTTTTTTTTATTACTTTTTCATCAGTACCTGTCAAAATTTTATCTAAATCAGTCAACTTATCATACTTTCTGTTTTAACATCTATATCAAATCTAGATTGTATTTGCAAATATGAAATCAATTCATTTTTACACTTTGTTCATGCAACACTTGCATAGATTTAAGTTCACCCTTTTCATTCAATATCTCACCATATCTAACTGTTTATTCCTTTTTATATATTATTGGATAGGAAAAAGCTTCAATAGTAGATAACCATAGCAGAATTTTTAAATAATATTGCTTTTTTATGTTCTCCCAGTTTAGAAACAATGCTTCTCTAATATAATGTCTTCTAAAATACCCCTGTGTTTTAGTTCCCTTATACCAGAGGAAGGCATGCCATCCTAACAGCAGGTCATGTCCTTCTAAATTTAAAAGTCTAGTATTCCTTAATGTTATCCACTCCTTTACCCACATCAGACTTGTCGCTTGGTAGTATAATTCCCAACTGGGCAAAGCAAATCCTCCTTTTATTCTTGCATCTTGTAACAATTTAAGTTTTATTCTCGCTTTCTTCCCCTGCCAAATGTATTTTAGCACTATTTTGTTTAAATCTTCAAAAAATTATTTCCCTAATTTGATTGGAATTGTCTGGAATAAGTATAAGATTGTGGGCAATACATTCATCTTAAATGTAGATATTCTTCCAATCAGTTATAATTTTTCCCATTTAATCAAATCTGTCTCAATCTGTTGTTTAAGTTTGAGATAATTGTCCTCCTTAAGTGTGCTACATCTTGGTATTATATGTATCTCTAAATACTTAACCTTGTTTGTGACCTGGATCCCCAAAACTTCCTCCAATTCTTTCTTTTGTCTCACTAACATGTTCTTTGCTAAAATCTTTGTTTTATCTTTATTTATTTTCCTGCTACTTTATAAACCTGCTACTTTCCCATACTCTTCTATCTTTTCTATCAGTTTAGGTGCAGACTCCAATGGATCCTCTAATATAAATACCAGGTCATCTGCAAAAGCTTGTAATTTATACTCTTCTTTTTTAATTTTCATTCCTTTTATTTCTTTTTCTTCTCTAATGTTCCTATTCAGCACTTCCAGTGTTAACACAAACAACAGAGGTAACAGTGGACAGCCTTGTCTGGTCTCTTTTCTTAAGGCCAGGTCCCATTGGCCGACGGATGCAAAACATATGCATAAAGGACACAGTGGACAAGCAAAATTTTGGGGATGGCTCCATCCATTGTTAGCCGCTCCAAAAAGTGGCGTAAATTTGCATAAACAGAATGGAAAAGAACGGAAAAGAACAGACATGGGTAGTATGTAGCGGGGATGTTAAATGGATGTTCATAGGAAGCCTAGCGGATAGAAGCAGATGACACCTCTGAAGGGGTTCCGGGGGAGAATTGCGAAGCGGATGCATAGCGGATGAAGTGGATGCATCACGTACGCCTAAAGGAAAGAAAGGGGATGCCGCGCAAATGTATATCAGATGCAAACCACTCACTGCGCATCCTTTCTATTTCTGTGCTACTAACACTGTATAGACATTCCATGTACCTTTTCTTTCCTCCCTCTTTCTGTTTTCAGCTGCAGCGAATGTGAATTGCGAGGATGCCCAGAGGATGCAGAGAGGATACAGCGGACGTTTAATGGATGATAACGGACATAGAACATTTGTTGCCTGTATATGTCGCAGATGTACATAGTACATGGCAGAAAGTTCATCCGTTCACAAAGTTTTGTGCAGCTCAAAACTTCTTGCATGGATGAAATCGCAGTGGACGGATGCTTCATGGATAGAGTGTATGAAACATGCATTCAATGAGTACACAACAGATGCATAGCGTTTTCCAATGGATGGCAAGCTTTTTTTAACGTTTTACATCCTCTTTGCATCCATAAGTGCAATGGGACAGGGCATTTATATCTATAAAGTCTGTTAACTCTCCATTTATCAAAACCTTTGCAGTTTGTTGATGGCTTGAATAAATTTTTTACCAAAGCCCAGTTGGTCCAATTGTAACAGCATCAAATGCCAATTCACATTATCAAAGGCTTTTTGTGCATCTATAAACATCAGAGCCATTTGTTTTTCAGGATGTGCCTCATAGTATTCTAGTGTATCCAAAATTATTCTCATATTATCTTTAATCTGTCTCTTCGGCAGAAATCCATTTTGATCAGGATGAATAAAATTGTTTAAGTATCTTCAGTTTTTCTGCCAGAACTGAAGCAAAACTTTTATAATCTGAATTTAATGGTGATATAGGTCTGTAATTTTTAACTTGCTGTGGGTCTGTATCCTCCTTCAATACAAGTGTTATATATGCTTCTGACCATGTTTCAAGTATTCTCTTCTTTGACATAATTTCATTCATAATTTCTAATAAGTGAAGATTTGGTGTTTCCTCGAATGTCTTCTAAAATTCCACTGGCAAACCATCTGGACTTGGTGCTTTCCCAATGTTTTGCTTTTTTAAAGCTTCTGTTAATTCCCTCATTGTTATATTGCTTTCTAACATTGTTTCAATAACTTTGGGTATCTGGGGCAAATTTGCTTCCTGAAAGTATTGTTGAATTCTTTCTTCCTGAACATTCTCTTGATGGTACAGTTTTCCATAATAATCTTGAATAATTTTTTTTCTTCTATGCATTTCCATAGCATACATGTCCTTGTTCATTTATCAATTGATTTATTCTTCTCAAGTTTCTTTCCTTTCTCAGTTTATATGCTAGCCATCTGCCTGGTTTATTTGCATCTTCAAAATAGTTCCACTTAGCATTTTTATTTTTTTGTGCTATTTCTTCTTTTTCCATTAGCCCCATTTTATGTTTAGTTATGTCCATTTTAATTTTAATGTCCTTTTTTGTGGAAATTTCTGTACTTCTTTTTCCAACTTCTTGTAGTCATCTTCCAATATTTTAAATATTTTTTTCTGTTTTATATTTCTTTTCCTTGCATAGTCCATTATCAGACCTCTTGTATAAGTTTTCATCGTGTCCCAGAGGTTCTGTAATGATGTATCCTCTTTTGTATTTTCTTTAAAGAAAAAAAGTCAATTCTTGCTCAATTTTCTGTTTAAAGTCTTTTTCCTTTAATATTGTATTATTTAAAGTCCATCTAGATCTCCTTTTTTCTCCTTTCCATACAAGTGTTATTGGATTGTGATCTGCCCAGGTACTTGCTTCTATTTCAGTGTCTTGTATGTTAGAAAGCAATTCTGTTGAAATCCATATCATATCTATTCTAGACCATGATGCATGTCTATTTGAATAAAAGGTACATTGTTTATTTTCCGCATTTCTCTCTCTCCATGCATCTTTTAAGTTTATCTCATCTACCATTCAAAAGAAGGATTTTGGCAATGTCTTTTTAGTTTTCTTTGCTGTTTTTTGTGTTTTATAATCCACTTTGTCATTTATTATTCCATTAAAATCTCCCATCAGACAGATATTAGCACAGTCCAGTTCAATTATTATCTGATGTAATTTCCAGTAAAAATCTTCTTGATTATCATTTGGAGCATAAATTGTTATTAAAAGTGTTTTTAGATTATTGTCCATTATCTTCACCATCAAAATCCTTCCATCATCATCTGTATCTATTTGTTCCACAGGGATTGTATATCTAATGTATAACACCACTCCTCTCTTTTTACAATGTGTTAACGCTAATTCCCTAATTTTTGTTGTTTCAATATATAATCATGTTGTTTTTTAATATGTACTTCTTATAGGCAGATTATATCAAATTTTAATTTCTCTAACTTATGAAATACTTTTCTTCTTTTATTAGCTGAATTAAGCCCATTTATATTAATTGTAATCAATTTTCTCTCATCCATTTTAGACTTTGTAAGAAGGATTTGTTGCTCTAGTAGATCTTAGTTCTCATTGCTCTCTGGGTACACCACCTACGGCTCTTTCCTCTTTTTCAATTACAGCTGTACATTCCTCTTGAAATTCAATTAACAACTCTTCTTTTCTTGTATCTTCCTCGCTTCCTCTAAAATATTCCATGTAGAATAACTCAGCTTTTTCAACTGTATCAATTCTGTGTCTTTGTTCCTGCCAGGAAAACATGAGACCTTTGGGTATCAGCCATCTGTAATTTATCCTTCTCTTAAGTAACCCTTTGGTCAAAAATAAATATTCTCTTCTTATCTCTCTCACTCTTCTCAGTACCTGTTTCAGTACCACTATTTCTTTATCTTTGTACTTTAGTGTTTTTTCTCTTGCCGCCTGCAGTATTTGTGATTTTATTATTTTCTTACTAAATCTGATATGAACTTCTCTTGGCAGTTTATTTCTCATCGCATATCTTGTATAAACACGAAAAACCTCTGCCTATCCATCCATCATCTTCTCTTTAGTTACCTCTCATGCTTCTGCCAGGATTTCTGTCATCATTTCAGCAAGGTTTTCACCCTTTTCTTCTTCTATATTTTGAAATCTAAGATAGAATTCTGATCTATCAATTTCCCATCCCAATGATTGCAGAGATCTGCTCTTATCTCTTTCCACTTCACTCAACTGGGTATCCATATCTCCAATCTTCTTATTCTTTTGTACATCTTGTTCTTCAATTTTCTTAATTTTTTTCATATTGCATCATCATCTGTTGCATATTTTCTATTTTTTCATCTGTCTTTTCCATTCTTTGCTCAATATTCTCTGTTCTCTTTTCAATATTATCTGTTTTTACTTGTATCTTTTGAATTCCTTGCATAATCATCTGCAGTGTCACTTCTTTCTCCTTCTCTTGTTGTAACATCACCTGCATTGATCATTGTCCTCTAGATGGTGAGGAAGAAGAAATTGGGATTGAAGAAAATGAGGCTGGTATTTTTCTGCTCATCTTAAAGTACAATAGAAAAATTGAAAAGAAAAAGCAAGAGCAGCCAATTGCCACTCCAGTAAAAATAATAATAATAATAATAATAATAATAATAATAATAATAATAATAA
>BLBF01000032.1:11320188-11399422 GCA_015471245.1 Laticauda colubrina | reverse complement strand
AATAATAATAATAATAATAATAATAATAATAATAATAATAATAATAATAATAATAAGTAAAAATAAAAGCAAAAGATAAAAATAAAAAAGTGAAGGGAAAAATCTTCAGGCACTTGAATACTTTTATCCAACTGGTTCCAATTATGTAGGAAAAAAGAAAAAAAAAGATAAAATGGAAAAAGGATGAAAAAATTAAAAAAAATTAAGAAAAGATTTAAAAAGACGGAAATCTGTATATTCTCCTTGCCAAAGAGGTAAAACAAAGGGGAGGGGAGTAGTCTTATTCTTGCATCAAAGGACTCAAGTACAAATATCAAAATCCAACTGGGGGGAGGGGGGAAATAGAAAAAAAAAAAGGAAAGAGAAAATGCAATTCTGTCAACAAACAAAACACTGCCACTATATGTTCGAGGCTCTTTACTAAACCAAAAAACAAAATTTCCAGTTCTCTTTTCAAGGTCACTTCAATCTTCTTTCTTCAATTTCAAATCCAGACTCCATCTATCAGTAGTTCCACAGAAGAGCACCTGCAAACAATCTACATGCTCTTCCCACTATCTTTTCAATGAAAAGCTCAGAGTCCTTGAATGTAACAGCAAATGTATCAATAAGAAACGACAGAAACAATGTATCCAAACCTCCAGGTGGCAGCTCTACTTATTTCCCTTTCCTTTCCCTTCCCCTCTAATATTAAAATCAGGAATAAAAAAAATATAAAGAATCTAAAATTATTTAAAAGAAAAAAAAACAAGAGAATAAAAAATGTTTCCAAAGAGTTATTTTAAAGGGAAAAAATTAAAATCAAAAAGGAAAGACCAGTCCAGTTTAAAAGTTAAAAAGTTTTTAACAAAATCCAAAGTTCCAAGAAAAAGAAAAAAAAAACCTTCAGGTTTAATTTGTGCTTAATCTTGCCTCTTGAGCACTTTTATCTTCACTTTTAAATTTAATTTTTAGTCTTTTAGGGTGTTCTCTCCAGAAAAAAATAAGTAGAAAATTATCTCACCAGACTGACACACTTTCTTTCCAGCTTTCTTCCATTCCAGAGCTGTCCCAGCTTCAGCAGCTTTAATGGCTGCCTCTCCACCACAGGAAAAAAGGGCTTCTCCTGGATCTACCAGGGACTTTGCGATGTCCCTGGGATCTACAGGATGTGCCCTCCTCTGTCACCGTCTCTATGGGATGGTTTAGGTCCATTGGGACTGTCCTGCAATAGAGATATCAGCAGCGATCTTAGAGCTTAAAGATCGCATGCTATACCACTGCGACGCAAGCTCCACCTCTCCTCCACTAACCGGTTCTGTGGACATGGCCTAATTTGTGGGTGTGACTTGGTGGTCATTTAATTGGCTGGGCATAGCTTGTATGTAAATATTATAAATATTTATATCAATATTGAATTTTTTATTAAAAAAGAGCAATTTTTACCCAAAAACAGGCAAAGCAGGCAGGCAGATTGAGTTTCTCACAGAATCACAGATTCATTTAGAGATCTATCTATCTGCCATTGGCTAGCTCAGTCTGTAACATAAAATTTGCTAGCAAGCAAACTCATAAAATCTGCTAGCAAGCATACTCACAAAATTAAGTCACAACACATTTTGTATGTAAATATTGAATTTTTTATTAAAAAAGAGCAACTTTTATCCAAAATCAGGCAAAGCAAGCAGGCAGATTGAGTTGCTCACAGAATCATTCAGTGATCTATCTATGTGCCATCAGCTAGCTCATTTTGTCACATAAAATTTGCTTGCCATGAGTCTGCACTGAATAATAGAACCTTCAATCCAAAGGGAGGTTTGGCTGTGCTTAAAAGCAGAGCCGAAGATCTAAAGACTAGATAGAAAGAAAGAAATCCAACCATTTCCTGCTTCCCAGCTAATCTAAATCTCCCAGAAGAGCAGAACAGATGATGGTCGGGGAAAAAAAGCAAGCAGAGCACCAGCTTCCGCCCCAGCCTGGAACCTGGGCTCAAGGTGGCACTCACTCTGCGCCACCTGGCCTCAGGGACCACCTACAGGAGCATGCAGTACAGCTGGAGGGTGCCATCCAACACCATCAGCATTGTGGTCAGAGAAGTGGTGCAGGCCATCATCGAAGAATACAAGGAGGAGCTCCTCCAGTACCCCTCCACTGAAGAAGGATGGAAGGAAGTTGCAGAGCAGTGGTATCAAAAGTGGAATGTCCCCCACACCGTTGGAGCCATAGATGGCAAGCACGTGGCTTGCAAAGCTCCAGCCAAGTCGGGGTCCACATATTTCAACTCCAAGGGCTTCTTCAGCATCATCCTCTTCGCCATGGTCGATGCTGACTACAAGTTCATGTACATCGATGCTTCAGGCAATGGCTCATCTTCAGATGCCCAGGTATAAAACGCCAGTCACCTCAAGGAGGAGCTGGAACACAACCTCATCGTGGGCTTCCCAGATCCAGAACCCCTGCCCAACGACACACAAAATGTGCCCTACTTCATTGTGGGGGATGACGCCTTCTCCCTCACAACCTACCTCATGAAGCCCTACACCTCCAGACTCCTCACCCATGAAGAGAGGATCTTCAACTACAGGCTGTCCAGGGCAAGGCAGGTGGTGGAGAACACCTTTGGCATCCTGGCCAACAGGTTCCAGGTACTTCTCACCACCATGCAGCATTGCCCAGAGACCGTGAGGAGGATCATGGAAGCTTGCTGCATCCTGCACAATCTCATGCGCACCCGCTACCCAGTCTTGCAGAACAGGCTTGTGGACTTCTAACAAGGCAATGGGGACATGGAGCCTGGTGAATGGAGGCAAGGGCAAAACCTGATCGACACTGAGGATGTGCAAGGCCCCAACAGAGCCTCACATGAAGGGAAGAAGCAGCGCAACCTCCTGAGACACTGGTGCAACTCCCCAGCTGGAGCAGTGGAGTGGCAAGACAGGATGGTAGATGCTTAATGGATGGTTCCTTCAGCCTGTCTCATCACACGGATGAGATTGGGCCATGTATGTTTGGTTGGCCTACAATGAACAGGGCGTTTAATAAAGAGTTGTGTTTATGTTGACATGTGTGGATAATTATTACATTATTATTGATAATAAAGGGCCATAGGTGTGGCAGCTGGGAGGGTGGACCATACAGTCCCACTATGCTTACACTAGAGGATTATCTATCCCACTGCTATCCTAACCCATCCCATAGCTATTACCCATCCCAAAGCTATCCTTACCCATCCCACAAGCATGCAAAGGCTTAAACCATTTCTAAAAGTTTCCACCAAGACTTTATTAAAAAAAATAAATGAAGCAAGTGTGTGAATCATAAATAGACTTTATTAACAACAAGCTATAAAACAAAAATGAGTCTCTGGCACTCATCTTGGTCGCTCAGTCTCAAGGGTGAAGGGTCCAGGTGCTGTGGAGGTGGCTGGTGCTGGAGTGCTTTTCATCAGCTCCTCCAGAAGCAGAAGCAGCAGAAGCCCCAGCCCCAGAAGAGCGAGCCCATGCTGCAGAAGCCCCAGCAGAACCAGAGTGAGGGCCAGGGGGCGGGATGGTAGCCCTGTCCCTCTTGCAAGGGCTGGCAGCAGATGGCTGAGGCTTGCTGTGCTTCCGCATGGTTGTGGGGTTGCTGGATGGCAGGGAGGTTGGCAGGAACCAAGGCGGCAGGGAGGCTTGCAGGGAGGCAGGCACCAAGGCTGGCAGGAAGTCTGGCAGGAAGGCATGCACCAAGGCTGGCAGGCAGACATGAACCAAGGCTGGCAGGAAGGTAGGCAGCAAGGCTGGCAGGCAGACCGGCTGGCAGCAAGGCTTACAGGCAGGCTGGCACCAAGGCTGGCAGGCAGGCTGGCAGGCAGGCTGGCAGGCAGGCTGGCAGGCAGGCTGGCACCAAGGCTGGCACCAAGGCTGGCACCAAGACTGGCAGCAAGGCTTGCAGGCAGACATGCAGGCAGGGCAGGCAAGGCAGCCAATCCGTCTGGCAGCAGGTCTTTCTTCTGAATGGTGACCTGCTTCCGAGCTGCTTCCATTATATCTGCGGGGCTGACGCAATGCATCCTCCCTGCAGGTGCAATTAATGCCAGGCATCCATTCGGCTTCCGCTGTGCATCCGCTGTGCATCCACTTCATCCATTCCACGTCCACTGTGCATCCCCTGTATCCGTTCTTCATCCGCTTTGCTGAGGCCCCCCGGAAGCCCAGCAGATGTGCCATCCGCTCCCATCCGCTTCCATCCACTGGGCTTCCGTTCCACATCTGCTTTGCATCCGCCCTGCGTCCTCCCCGCGTCCGTGTTATCCGCTCCGGTTATGCAAATTTTTGCCCCTTTTGAGAGCAGATAACAACGGAAGGAACATATTGCTCATCCGTTGTGTCCTTTTTGCATCCGTTGGCAGTGTGACATGGGCTTAAACTAAATCAAATACAGTACTGTGATTCCTGGTAAGCAAACCAAACCTGTTACAGGAGATAAAACCATTATTTTAGCCCTTACAAATTTAGTGACAGTTTAAACATTGGATGAATTAGGATGGGGAAAAGCTTTCAGTGACTCTTGGTGGTGCTGACCTCAATTATACCATAGTGGATTATTTTTGTTTTGGAGGTTGTTGTTTGGAAAGTAAACATTTATAAAAAGGATGCCATTTTGGTATCTGTAAGTTCATCAAAAGTAGTCATTGTTCAATTGAAAGTTTTGGAAGATGGGATATTTTTCTTCCAGTACAGTTCTTAAGTGGGTTAAGCCTGCCATTTGAAAGTTTATAGCTTTCAACACAAGCTCTGTGTTGTGAAGAAAATATAAATATTGATGGAGCATTCTGTGTCAGAGGAATCTGACCTGAGTAATGATTAATGAAGCAGGTTTTTAAAGTATAACAGAAAGGATACTTATTTATAGTAATAAATAAAGCCTAGTATTTAGCTAGCAGAATTCTACAAGGAAAATCAAGCATTATGTGTTCTCTGTGAGTTTGTTTGGAAGAAAAGGAAGACACCTGAGATTTGCACTCTTAGATAAAGAGCAGGCAAAGCAACAAAGAAGGGTCATAAAGTAAATCTCTAATTCTCTATCTAAATCCCGCTATCCTTTTTGTTGTTAGGTCATGGCTAAGGAGCTATATAGAAATTAAATTTTGAAGTTTACTGTCTGGGGAGGGGATAATCTAGGTCTGTGTTTATTGGACTGGGAGTTTGATTGATTGGTGTTTCTGGTTTCTTCTGTCTGTTTTGTGGCTTTGATTGGCTGGCAACACTCTGTTCCTGTGTTGAAGGCTTTCAGTGCAGCTTGGCTTCATGTGAAAGGACGGCTGTTATCTATTTTGTCTTTGGGGTTTCTCAGGATGGCTGCTACCATTCCTAGATGTACTAATCTACAAAAGAACAGATGGCACACTGGGACACACCATATACCAGAAGAAAACACACACCAACCGCTACCTCAATGCCCAATCCCACCACCACCCAGCACAGATAAATTCCGTGGCCAAAAATCTAATCACCAGAACCAAACGCCTAGCAGACAAGACACATATAAAGACTGAACTATGCACCCTGACTAAAGTACTGACAGCCAATGGCTTCCACAAAAACAAAATCACTAGCTTGATCACAAAAACACACTAGGACATAACAGAGACCTAGAAGATCAACAGACCTATGGAACAGATGTCCTGCCCTACATAAGAGGTACTACATACAAAATCAATAAGATACTGTACAGGCATCACATCAAGACTGTCTTCAAAACAGACAAAAAAATAGCAGCCATCCTTAAAAACCCCAAAGACAAAATTGACCTGGAAAACCAAGGCATATACGAAGTTCCCTGTGCATCATGCCCGCCCACATACATTGGACAGACCAAAAGAAGAATAGGTACCCACCTGGATGAACACAAAACTGCAGTAAAAAAGCTGGAACACACCTCCTCACTAGTCCAACACATGAAAACCACAGGTCACAACATCAACTTCAATGGCACTAAAACCCTGGCCACTATAGAAAACCCGAGCCACAGAATCATCAGAGAAGCCATAGAGATTGAAAAAAGACCTGAAAGCATTGTTGATTTCCCATCTCAATGCCCTATGACAGTCTGCTTGCTGATTCTACCCCAGCTAAAATCATTTTTTTTCCAGAGATTCCTCCTCTCCATTCATGCCAAAATATTCTTAGTCCCTTTGTTCATTTTCATTTCTTCCATTCTCTTGTATTTCCACAAACTCAGTTCAATTCTATGTAGTTATTTTTTTTAAAATGTCTTTAGAATTTTAGCAATCTCCTTTCTATTTACACCTGGGGTTGCCAACCTTTTGGACCTCAGGCACCACCAAACTCATAATTTTAAATCCTGGGGACCACTAACCAGTTCTGGAGGTATGGCCTAATTTGTGGGTGTGGCTTGGTGGTCCTGTGACTGACTGGGCATGGCTTGTATATAAATATTATAAATATTTATATAAATATTGGATTTTTTATTAAAAAAGAGAGAGCAACTTTTACCCAAAATCAGGCAAAGTAGGTAGGCAGATTGAGTTGCTCACAAAATCATTCAGTGATTTATCTATCTGCCATCAGCTAGCTCAGTCTGTCACATGAAATTTGCTTGCTGTAAGTCTGCACTGAATAATAGAAGCTTCAGTCTTAAGGAAGGTTTGGCTGAGCTGAAGATCTAAAGATGAGCGAGAAAGCAAGAAATTCAACCATTTCCTGCTTGCTAGCTAATCTAAATCTCCTGGCACCATCAGCAGAACAGCTGATGGTCGGAAAAAGGAAAAATAGCAATTTAGCAGGCAAGTTTGCCGGGTAAGGGAGGGTACCCGCAGACCATGTGGGAGGCGCAGACTTGTGTTTCTGCATAGCCTGGATCAATTGCTTTGGCGTGGGGTGCTCTGGGGGTGAGAATTCTCTGTGGCCCACCAAAATTTTCTCACGGCCCACCGGTTGGCGACCACTGATTTACACCAAATGTAGCATTGTAGCTAATAAAAATATTATTACTGAGACTATTAAATCTAGATCCAAAGGACTGCATCTGGAAATATCTAAATATGATCCAGATTTCTCTAGTATAATCCAACACAATGCAATAAAATCTACTTAGAAAAGGACAGGTAGGCAATTCTGCTGAGATCTTCTTGGCTCCCTTTCACAAACACACAAAATGCCATGCCTATAGTTGTAAATATTTACTTAGGAATATACCATACATATATGATATACAGTATATATAGTATATATTCAAAAACACATGGAAGGGATTATGGCAATAATTAGATAATGGGGGCATTTACATTTTTGTTATTTACTTGATTTCCTACTCTTAGACTTTTTATTTCTCAGATAGATCTGTCTCCAATTATGAATTCATTTTCAATTAGGGTTTATTTTAATTATTGGTTTTATTATATGAATTCTAATTTAGTCATAAATTATTTTGTTGAACAAATTAATTCCTTCTGCTGACAATACCATTGGATCATAATTAAAAGTAACCACTGACATTAAAACATAAAAGATGATGAAATAAAACTGTTTTGCATACTCTGAAAATACATATTTTTACGCCAAATATTACTTAGTAAAATTTATATTCCAAAATTCCAAAATGTGGGGAAAAATAGAAGCAGCAGAAGTTATAATGATGAAAACAAATGTGAGCAGGGAAACATTTTGATTTATTTTTTAGATATACTTCTTAATGTAATTTCAGTGAAGTCAATAATGAATCTATTCATTGGATTGAAGATCCAATTCTAAAGTGTTTATTACAGAATGAGCCATCAAAACTGATAGCAAGACAGAAACAATTTGAGGATGGAATCTGTAATTCCCACTCAATAAAAAAAATGCATTGTAATTTTCTTTTTTACAACACTGCTTATTGGCAACTTTTTCAGAATGTAAGCAACAATTTATAAGGCTATAAAACATTTTCCTGTTCACTTACAAAATGATTAGGTTTTATGTAATGTTTGGTGGAGAGGCAAACATCAAATGTCTGAAATCCTTCACATATACTTCCTTCACACATATTTAAAACAATCCAATCCTCCCTTCATTTTACAAATTAAGATAATAGTGGAAGTAGGGGAGAGGATTCTCCAATTTTTGTTGGAAAGATGCAAAATAACCAACAAAAGAGGAAGACTAATTTACAAGCTGCATCTGGAAAAACTCCAGCAAAAACTTCTGCAAAGAACAAAAAGCATAGCTCTTGTATAAATATATATTATTTAAAATAGAGTAGGTTACTGGGGAAAGTATGTTTCAGTCAATATTTTCCATAGTAAATTTCCCACAATGCATTATATGGTTTTTATACCATAAGGCAAAGTACATCAACTTTTTCTAGATAGAAGCCACAATTCCATTTCCTACATTATCTTCTCTTATAACTTATCCACTCTCTGGTTGTTCTGCTGCCAGACAAGTTGCTTTTGAACATATCAGCTTTTTGAAGTAGGCCAAACAAAACAGACATCACAAAGACAATCTATTGTTCTGATAGGAAAACTGAGTCTTGAAAGCCTTAAAAAGTTTTTTTCTGCCCCCTCTTAACTAAAGAGAATCAAAAGGTAAAAGTAAAGGTTTCCCTCACAGTCATGGCTAATTCCAGGGCACAATGCTCATCTCCGTTTCTGGGCCAAGGGAGCCAGCATTATCCAAATACTTTTATGTAGTGATGTGGCAAGCATGGCTATACGCCAAAGGCACATGGAACACTGTTACTTCCAAGTGAAGTGATACCTATGTCAGGGTTCCAAGTAATCCCCTAACCAAGTAAGACTCCGAGGCAGGCAATTCTTCAAAGCTCCATTTTATTAGAGATGTCATATTGGCACATCTGGGAAAAGCCGAATCTGAAAGCTCCCAGGTTTTCCCCACCCAAAAAGAAGTCAAAGTCCCTCCGCCTGCACCACATGTCCATTGCATGGTCCAATCAGTCTACCGTCCCAACTGGAGATGCCTGCCAGTCATGCCTCTGCAGGAGCAGTCTGAATGTCTTTGACTCCCAGAGAAAAGAATGTTGTTGTGACTCCCTATCTCTAACCACTCCATGCAATCCCCCACAGCAGGGAGGGATTTCCCTTTGGGAGGTATTTCCCAAAGGGAAATCCCCCTTTCCCACAGCAGGCCTATGCACTAACTCTGGCATCCCTGAAGATCCAAAAAGAAAGAAGGCCTGTTAATCTACTTGCATTTGGATGCTTTCAAACTGCTAGTTGAGTCAGGAGGGATCAATTTTTTCAACTTTCAGTTTCCAAATATTGGAGGTGCTCAAAGGTTCTGACAGGCCTTGGGGATTGTAAATATATTTTGGTTACTTTAAGATAATTTAGATGTGCTTGGTAAGTAACTACATAAATATAATAACTTTTTTTTTAAAAAAATTGTTCATTTGGGGCAAGAATGGTAGCTCATTCCATTGCAAAGAACTTGAGTGTCAAACCAAGGCTGTTAGCTCTTCAGCTGACAACTCAGCATCTTGAACAACTAAGCCATCTTGCTCCCATCAAAAAGAATCAAATCAGGATTATTTTAAGTTTCATATTCCAACCCCTGTTCTCAGGAAATGGTGTAGCAAGTGTCCAAATAGAATCAGATGTTGACACAAACTTATAGTTTTATATAAATAAATATATTTCACAACTATACATACAATAAATTAGATAGTCAGGCAAACAGGAGCACCCTATGGTAAATCACAGAGCATAGAGGACACACAGAAAAAAAAGGCAGGGAAAAACAAGGGAAAGTCTCTCTCCACACCTATATCAACTAATTAAGAGTGCAGATTGCCTCCCGCAGGAGCCAGCACTCTGGTACCAATCAGCCACAACTGTGTGTTCAGGCTCACTGCATCACCCCATTGCTCCAGAGACTAAATTTAAATATTTAACACCTCTTCTTTCCCAGAACTAAGTTGAAGTGTCTTTGTTTGTTTATTAATCTTTAATGGTAGTCTAACTCCAATGACTTGGGGCGGTCACACTATTTTTAAGAAAGAAAAGAAAAACAACATAAGGATGGAAATTAAAAAAAAAACATTGGACAAGTGGGAGGATAATACCAAAACCAAACCATTTCATTTAGTTAACATCCTGCATTCCTTTTCAATGTTACCTCTAAGTGCTTCTACAAGAAGGCAAAAATAGTGATGTTGCTCTCTATTAATCTGCCCTCACTGTCAAAGTGACCTTAGGGCAAGTTTTATGCTTCACTTCCACAATACAATTTTTCATGTTATGCTCATGTTTGATTTTGATAGCATACTTCAATTTCTTGCAGTGCACTGACTCAGAGGCACTGTCTTTGATTGAGTCAGTGCTTACCATAGGCTCTGATGTGCTTTAAAACTACCTTTATTGTGTAGGTTGCAATAGCAAAATATATTGTAAATATAAAAAAGAACCTTTTTTACTTTGTTCAAAAGTTGGAAGAGCAACTTTTTTAAAAACAAGAACAAAAAAACTACTTTCTCTGAGACATCTGCTATTTCCTTTAAGTAGAACTACCTTTGACGATGTATTGAAAACTGCACCTGGCATGAAAAGTTATACTTTGGAAAGGAGACGGGTGGCATTTAAATTTAATAATATAAATTGGGTTTGGTTTTATGGCTTTTTATTGTGTTCACTGAAAGGCATCGAAAACACATTTGTAGAGTTAGCCTAGAGATATTGGAAAATAAATCATTGACAAATAAATTAAAAGCCACTTGTACTATAGGATATTGATTTTAAAATGCTCATACTCTCATAGAACATACAATAACAAGGGACCTTGGAGGTCTTCTAGTCAATCCCCTGCTTGAGCAGGAGACCCTATATTATTTCAGACAAGTAGCTGACCAGTGTCTTCTTAAAAGCCAATAATGTTGGCGTACCTACAACTTATGAAGGGAAGGCATTCCACTAGTTAATTGTTCTAAGGTAATTTCTCCTTAGTTCTAAGTTGCTTCTCTCCTTAGTTTCCATTCATTGTTTCTTGTCCTGCCTTCTGGTGATCTCTCAAATGAATTTCAAGTACATCAAAATGCACCAGGCACTTGAACAACTGGCTTAGAAACAGTAGAACTCATGCATGGTTATGTTAAAAGAACAAGAGGAGCCAACTGATGAAACATGTAGCAATATTATCATGCAAATGCTGCAATGATAGATATTGGCATCAGATATTGGGTGAAAAATGTAAGGGTGGCTTTTGTGTGATGATATCACCATACATATGCCATTTGGTTTCTGGATGAAGTATTGGATCCATTATATATAAGTTTTACAAAGCAATGGTTGTAACATACTATAATTTCTGAAAATGAAATTTTCTATATTCTTTTAAGAGTTTAAACCCTTTATAAGTTTAAGTCTTCTGATAACCATTTTAATAGCTCATTATTCAGTGCAAAGCTGAGTAATGTCTATTTCCACTTGTCTGGATATTCCATCTTTATCTTTCATTGTGGCCTTAATTTCAAACATTTTTATCACTTACTGACAACATTTTAATTTTTCACTTTTTATTAAATATTAAAAATCAATACTACTAAATGTAGAAGCATCCTCATTTAACATCTTCAAAGGTTTGGCATATATCTATGTCTCTTTCCAGAATCACATTAGTGAACATGGGATGATCTAATGGAATTTAATTAAAGCATAAAAAGATACAGACCACAATCCAGACAGCCCATTAACTTGCTCTCTGGAGATTGAGTATGCAGAGCCAGGCTATAAATATTGCTTGTTCAGAATATTAGACAGCAAGACTTGCAAACCACTTGTGAAAATATTTGTGTCTGTTTGGTCAGCAAGAATGGAAAGAGATATATTGGATAAAAATTAAGCCTGTTTCAATCTAAAGTCTTTTGGGCATTGGTTGGGATAATAATGCCTGAGATGTAGTTAATATACTAATGTTATTAATTATCATGCAATATTATTAAGAATGAATGAATCTTAAATTTACTTATAAGAAAGAGAAATGTGAAGAGAACAGAGAGCAGGGAATTCCCTAGGAATTTATCTTTTTGTCTTCAAACTTTATGTCCCTGTTCAGAAGGTGACTTTGGAGAGTTAATTTAATCCCAGAGATTCCCTAGTTGTCAGCCTCTGCTTACTATGTTTAGCCACATGTCCATGTTATGTTACATCCATGTTCACATAGTTATACCCAAATGAGACAACTCACCACAGCCAACATGCCATGGCCAACTTACCACAGCCAACTCGCTGCAGAACAACTCATCACAGCAAATTTGCTGTGGGACAACTTGCTGCAATTTAACAATTCTATTTAATTATTTAAAATGAACAAAAAATATTTTAATTTTTGCAATTCACATTTAATTCTGTTCCTCCTTTTGCATCCTTTCTTTAATGATTCTATTCCACTATTTCTTTGATATTAGTGTAAAATCAAACATTAAATATTTATATCAAATATTAAAGTTTAACCTCTTATTTCAATGGCACTGATTGCAATACCAGACAAAAGTTTGTAGAACAGCAAAGAACAATTAACAGATTAATATAGAGTGGAAAAAACCAAGAATAAGATTAATCTTACCACACTCATTAAAAGTGTGGATTTTGAATTCTTAACCTGAAATTTTATGATTGAGTAGTAACAGTACAGTGAATTAGTGAATAAGCAGCAATGTTAAATGTGACAAGATATAACCATAATAGAAGTTTAACCAAATTTAAGTAAGAATGGCTACCCTCTACATAACCCAATACCCAGGAACTCGGATTCAAACATTGGGAAATATGTCTTCTATGAAGAGTCAAAAGACTAATTAAAAACAACAGGTGAAATGGCTTAAATAGATGTAAGCAAAAAAAATTAAATATTTAACACTAAATATTAAAACATACCATAAATATTTAATTAGCAGTTAGAGGTTTGGGAAAAAGAATGGAAGGGGGAATGAGTCACCAAAATGTCTCTTCACAATGCTTTTACTTCTGTCCTATTTTCATTTTGTCAGTTTCAGCTCTCCAAGTTGTAAGTTGTTTGATCTTATCCCAAAGTAGAGGGTGGATTTTGCTGCTCAATTCCAGGTGTAGTGCTAGCAAATCTTTGTTTAACTGATCTAATTGGAATCTTTTACTGTGAACTTCATTTCTGAGTAGAGATATCTCTGTCCTTTTCAGGATACGTTTGGTAGCTGCTGTGTTCTTATGAAATGTTAATTTGAAGCAGGTTGGTGTTACATTGTTGTCTCTGCAGCTGCATAGGAATTTTAGGTCACATAGTATTCCTGCTCTTTTAACTTCCAGCTTCTCATAGCTTTTGATCTGGCTGTTTATTTCCTCCCCGTAGAGGTCAGATATTTGTTTTCTTTTTGTTTCCCAATAACCCACCACAACACCTGAAACAACTAGTATACAATGTTTCCAACAGAGAACTCAACAAAATGGAAACAGATGTCCTATCCAAAGGATTCAATTATGCCATAGCACCCAAAAAAATCCCAACAGAATCCATCATATGTGCAGTAGAATCCAGCCTAACCAAATTAAATACAGATGAAGCTGACAGAATAAGACACCAGGTTACTCACATCTTATGCACAACGAAACCACCAAAAAATAATTTGCAAAAAGATGAATTCAGAGCGTTACAAACCCTGAAAAATGATAATAATATCATAATACTCCCAGCAGACAAAGGAAATGCCACAGTAGTAATGGACAGAAAAGACTATGAAACAAAATTGACAGACCTACTCCAAGACTCCACATACAAACCTATAAATACAGACCCAACCACATATCTAGAAAAATCAACCAAGAAGAAAATTATAACCAGCCACATAAGCAAAGAAATCCAACAGATGATCATCCCAAGAGAAAAATCTTCTAGATGCCCCAAATTATACGGCCTCCCAAAAATACACAAAGAAGGCATACCTCTCAGACCCATAGTCAGCTCCATAGGAGCACCATTACAAAACCTAGCTAAATATTTAGCAAAACAACTACAGCCCCATGCTGAAACCGCAGCTTCATATGTACAAAACTCATACCACTTCTTAGAAATGATCAAAGATCTACACGTAGAACAAGAAGATCTGCTTGTAAGTTTTGACGTGGTTTCACTATTCACTCAAGTCCCAATAAAAGAAACTCTTGAAATCATCAAAAATAAATACCAACCAGCTAAAGACCTCATGGAACTAACAGAACACTGCCTAACCAACACATATTTCATGTACAAAGGACAAAGATACAAGCAAATTGAAGGAGCCCCTATGGGATCACCACTGTCACCCGTCATTGCAAACCTGTTCGTGGAAGAATTCAAATCAGGAGCCCTGGCTAATGCCACCCACAAACCCAAACTATGGCTAAGATACATCGATGACACATTTGTGATTTGGCCCCATGGAAAAGAAAACTTAAACAATTTCCTAACACACCTAAACAACACACACCCCAAATTCAAGTTCACCATGGAAACGGAAATAAACAAACAACTACCATTCCTAGATGTACTAATCTACAAAAGAACAGATGGCACACTGGGACACACCATATACCAAAAGAAAACACACACCAACCGCTACCTCAACGCCCAATCCCACCACCACCCAGCACAGATAAATTCCGTAGCGAAAACACTAATTACCAGAACCAAATGCCTGGCAGACAAGACACATATAAAGACTGAACTATGCACCCTGACTGAAGTATTGACAGCCAATGGCTTCCACAAAAACAAAATCACCAACTTGATCCACAAAAACACACCAAGACATAACAGAGACCTAGAAGATCAACAGATCTATGGAACAGCTGTCCTGCCCTACATAAGAGGTACCACAGATAAAATCAGTAAGATACTACACAGGCATCACATCAAGACTGCCTTCAAAACAGACAAAAAAATAGCAGCCATCCTGAGGAACCCCAAAGACAAGATTGACCTGGAAAACCAAGGCATATACGAAATTCCCTGTACATCATGCCCGGCCACATACATTGGACAGACCAATAGAAGAATAAGTACCCCCCTAGATGAACACAAAAATGCAGTAAAAAAGCTGGAACACACCTCCTCACTAGTCCAACACATGAAAACCACAGGTCACAACATCAACTTCAATGGCACTAAAACCCTGGCCACTATAGAAAACCCCAGCCACAGAATCATCAGAGAAGCCATAGAGATTGAAAAAAGACCTGACAGCATGAATAGAAGAGATGATTCCACCAGACTGTCAATCATTTGGAAGCCTGCACTCTCAAATAGAAAGATCTCCATGCCACAAGCCAGGCAAACACCTGGGCAAAAACAGACTCCCTCTGATAGCTCCAACCTAACCCCACCAGGCACCCAGGTGAAACCCAGCTTGCTAATGAATAGCAGCTTGCTAATGAAGAGTAGCCGTCCCTTCACATGGAGCCAAGCTGCACTAAAAGCCTCCAACACAAGAACAGAGTGTTGCCAGCCAATCAAAGCCACAAAACAGACAGAAGAAACCAGGAACACCAATCAATCAAACTCCAAGTCCAATGAACACAGGTCCAGGCTCCCAACCAATCAGAATGGACCAGCCTCAAATTTAAAACCAGGAGCTATGAGACCCATATCCATACAGAAGCCTGAGGATGGCAGATGAGATTCTGCTGAAACGTTGCTACAACTTTAACAGAACTACAATGACGTGGGATAATACCCGAAGGAAGCTGAACAGCACATATACAGCACATATATATATATATATATATATATATATATATATATATATATAAATACTCCATTCATTTAAAGAAGACAAAACCACAAGTATGTTTGGCCTAGAATTCTACAGCTCACCTGAACATGTCTTTCTTTATCAAAAATATTTATCTGGTGCCCTAAGTTTACAAACCCCTCCTTGCTGTGACACAAAATGAAGGTGGTTGACTTTCAAATGCTAAACAAGCACAAAGCATGTATCTAGAAATATTATTAACTGTATTAATTCAAACATGGGAGAGGACTACCAGAAATGTGTCTCAGTTTTGAAATACTTAAATTCAGCAACTACTTTTGTAAGTCAAAACTTCTGTGTATGTTAATAAACATATATACATATGTTATATGTTTATATTATAGTACACATATTAATAAATACACACACATACACACACACTAAGAGCACATACAGGTAGTTCTTGACTAATGACCATTTGTTTAGTGACTGCTTGAAGCTATCACCAAAAGTGATCTATGATTGGTCCTTGCACTTACAACCATAGCACCAGCCCCAGAGTCATGTATCATTTGGACCCTTGGCAATCAGTGTGTAGTTACATTGGATGCATCATCCTGTGGTCACAGGATTGACATTTGCAACATTCCCCATCCAGCTTCCAAGAAGCAAAGTTAATGAGAGAAGCTGGATTTGCTTAGTAGCCATATGATGATTATTGTAACTAAAAAAAACAAATATGGAAATTGTTAGCAGAATGAGTGATGAATATTGTTTAATAATTTTTGAATTTAATTTTAGTGTCAATATTGTAATTTGGTATTATAGCAGAGCTTATACCATGAATGAGGGTATCACTGTATTTCCACTACCATTTCTTTGCAGCTCTTTTTTTAGTCCTATCACTAGTTATAGGTTAAGTAATTAGTCATGTTTTTAATCTACAGTTTTGATGACCTTTAAAATGTTTCTTTGAAACATACCCAATTATTTCACATAGCACATCTTCTCAGATTTATGCATTTTATTGAAGGTTCTCTAGTTGCCTAAATATTATTCTCAATCATTTTTGGACTCCTTTTTCAATAAATCACTTCTCTTTTTTATTTATTCTCTGTTCTCAGATTGCTTTTTGCCCTGGGGCATAGAAAAGTAACATGATCAAAAAAATGTTTTGTAAATATTGCCATTTTTACAGAATTTAGCAAAACATGCACATGATACTGGCTCTCCTAAAGGTACTTTCTACTGAATGCATTCAGAGTTTTTTTTTCTTTAAACACTAATATTTAGTTTTAATCATTTCCAAAAGGAATTGTGTTTCATTTTTCTAATTTGTTTGTGTACAAGTGCTCTGACAGGGAAATAATCCAAGAGAGAGACTCGGATAAAAACTTTGTTTTCCTTGCATTTTGGAATGGCAAAGCAATTCATTCCCTACTCTGTTGTGATATTATTTTGGGGAAACATATATAAAAATGGCAAAATCTGGAGGACAGGGGAAAATCAAAACAGGAAGGGAGATGCGCAATTGTTAGTTACTTATGATGAATGAAACACATTTGAAGACATTTCTGTTATTAATTCAATTAGCACTAAAAGTCCCAAAAACCAAACAGTAAAGGATGATAGATGAAAGAGTCAACAATGGCAGAGCAGAAACTGTAGAACATGGTGTATTTTCCAAGTATACTTTACAAATATTCTTCCAAATATCAGAAACCTGACTAAATTAGGAAGGAAAAGTAGCTAGGTACACTGGCATACAATTCAAATTATAACATAGTCCCTAAATATTTTCCTATTATTATTATTTATATAAAGGCATGGTACAAAACAAGCGAAAATACAAATCAATCCAATTTAATAGCAATAAATTAACCCAGCAAAACAAATGTAAGCATTAAAAAATCAAAGCAACAGTGGTATTTTTCAAACTGTAATAATAATAAATTTAATAACAATAGAATAATAGAATATTGAATTAATAATTTAAAACAGGCATAAATCTAAACCAGAGGTCTCCAACCTTGGCCCTGTTGAAGTCCACAAGTCTTAAAGGGGCCAAGGTTGGAGTCCCCTGATCTAAACTATAAGATGAATAAGATTGGAATCAAACAACAGGCTCATAAGCCATTAATTAACCCAGTAAAAATATTAAATTATGGTATCCCGTTTCCACAGAGATGAAGAGAAGATGGAAGTTAATTTCAGATTTGGGTAAATTAATTAACATAATTAATTAGAGATCCTTGATAATACTAGTAGTATTTTGTAGTTGCCATCTACAAAACTATAATCCTTACTTGCTTTTTACTTTCTTCACTCTATAAAAATGAGTTAAATATCAATTAAGTCTTTCTGATCTGCATGTTTGAATTGAGAGAACAAAGAGAGAGGCTCTACATGCTGTTCTCTAGACAGGTGAGGAAGGCCAGATGAGCAACTGATATAGGGAAAGGAATCATTAAAATAAAAGAGGAAGACAAAAGTGAACTACTTGGACAGGATTGGTTTGGTTAGGGAGACTGAATAAATATTATTGCTTGTAATCTGTCAGGGATTAAACTTTGGGTCAGAGTTATATTGCAGGATTGAGTAATTATGGGAGAAGAGATGGAGGAGAGAATAAGTATTCATCTTAAAACCATTATATAGTGACCATTCAGAGCTACAATAGCAGCGGAAACAGTGGCTTATGACCGTTTTTCTCACTAACAATCATTTCAGCATATCACAGTCACATGATAAAAATTCAGGCCCTTGGCAACTGGTTCATATTTATGATGCTTGCAGTGTCCTGAGATCATTTGATCACCTTTTGTGATCTTCTAACAAGCAAAGTAAATAAGGAAACAAGATTTGCTTAAAACCATGTTACTAACTTAATAACAGCAGTGATTCACTTAACTGTGGCAGGAAAAGTCATGGAATAGGGCCAAATTTACTTAACAACTACAAAGTCTTGCCTAGAAATGGAAATTTTGGAGTCATCTGTGGCTGTAAGTCGAGGACTATCTGTATAACAATACTAAATAGAGGTGGAAAGATACTGCAGGACAGGTTCCAGAGTTCCAGGGTAAGATTAGTCCTTTAATTTTGTTAATGAATAAGGCAATTGCTGGGGCAAATAAATTTATAAATCAAACTTATTTATAAATAGATTAATATCTATATTAATATATGTTTGTGTGATGCCTCTTTTTACTACTATATTTTAATATAATATACATATTATATATACTTTTCTATTTCTTGACCTTGCCTGCCTTAAAAGGCTGATTATCACTATCTCTATCAAGAGTTTGGCGTTGGACCTGCTTAGAATCTACCCACAGAAAATATAAGACTAGTTGATTTCCTAAATATGATTAAATATATTAATATAAATTTAATTCAAGAAAGCTTTAAATCTGCATTTAATAAGCATTTAATAAGCAGCATTCTACATTTATAACATACTCTTTAAATGTACATTAGTATAATATAATTCATTTTTCGTATTTTCTTTTCAAAGTGCTTGTCCAACATATTCAACATACCATTCATCCATTTGGCATCTGGATTTTGAACTACAAACTCTTTTCTGAAGAGATCTTCTAAAGACAATCTTGTTTCTGAAGAGTTTGACAATTCATCTGCAATAAAAAGCAAAATTTTAATGAAAAAACTATTTATTTTAAAGCATAGAATTCAAAGATAAATCTTGACTTAAAATACTGATATCCCTTCCATGTTTTCAAGTAATGTTTATTGGTACATTAATTCATGAAAAAGTATATCAATCAATCTGTAAAGGATAAATTCCCATGAACCTAATGACCATAATTCAAACAAGTTAAAGTTCCTTGCCATAGACTCAAGATCATCAGTAAGCTAGCAAAGAACAGATCACATGTATGAATGTATCACACAATAAAATAATGTTATAGTATTAAACATAATACAATTTATTTGATGTTAGATAGGCATATGGCAAGGGTCTTGAAACTTGGCAAGTTTAAGACTTGTGGAACAACTCCCAGAATTTCTGAACTAACATGACTAGAGGAGGAATTCTGGGAGCTGAAGTCCACAAATCTTAAAGCTGTCAAGTTTGAAGACCCTTGGCATAAGATATGAATTCAGCTACTTGGCTTATTTATGATTAAAGCAATATCTGATTAAAGGCTAGGTCCCACTGGCCGACGGACAAAAAACGTATGCATAAAGGACACAGTTGATGAGCAAAATTTCGGGAGTTGGCTCCATCCGTTGTCATCTGCTCCAAAAAGTGGTGAAAATTTGCATAAACAGAACGGAAAAGAATGGAAAAGAACAGATATGGGTAGTACGTAGCGGGGATGTTAAGTGGATGTTCATAGGAAGCCTAGCGGATGACAGCGGATGGAAGCGGATGACACATCCGAAGGGGTTCCGGGGTAGAATTGCAAAGTGGAAGCATAGCGGAAGGGCCGGATGCATAGCGGATGAAGTGGAAGCATCACGGACACCTATAGAAAGCAAAGCAGATGCCATGCGGATGTATATTGGATGCAAAGCGTTCACTGCGCAGGTACTGCGCAGTACTGTGCATGTACTGCATTCACTGCACAGTACGAATTGCGTCAGCTCCATGGATATAAAAGGATGCAGCACGCATGCAGTCAGCATTCAAGGGAAAGACGTGCTGCCACATACATCTAGCTGGAACACCATGGTTCGTCAGTCAGGGAAAAAGAGGAAGCCCGTGCCTACTCATTCCAGCCCTGGCAAGAAGGACAGAACCGGCATCCCACCACCTGGCACTGACTCTGAACCTGCTGCTGCTGCTGCTGCTGCTGCTGCTGCTGCTGCTGCTGCTGCTGCTACTGCTACTGCTGTGGTGGACCAAGGCCCACAAAGCCCTAAGGCCCACAAAGCCCTGCTGCTGAAGGCCCTGCTGCTCAAGCTCCTGAAGGCCCTGCTGCTCCAGCCCCTGAAGGCCCTGCTGCTCAAACCCCTGAAGGCCCTGCTGCTCAAGCCCCTGAAGGCCCTGCTCAAGCCCCTGCCAGAAGGAGAAAGAGGCAAGGGAAGGAGAAGGGAGAGAGGAAACAGTACACCATTTCCAAGGAGCAAGAGGATGAGGTGCTGGAATGGCTGAGGGAGAATGAGTACCTCTGGAGAAAGGGCCACAGACTCTATTGCGACACCAAGAAGAAGTAGGCAGCTTGGAGAGACAAGGCAGACAAGAGCATGGGGTACACTGCAGATGTACTCCTGGGATGGTGGAAGCACATGCACACCTGGTATGGCAAGCTACACCTCAAGAAATCCAGGAAGGCCGCTGTCAATCTCATTGACAGGGGGATGTACGTCATGGCCAAGTGCAGTTTCCTGGAGGGTGAGATCCACCACCGAGGAACAGCCCCTTTGACACCCCTCTCCCTCAGACAGCCCACAGACAGCCAGTCCTCTTCCAGCCAGGAGCCAGCGAGCCTGTCCAGGCAGGTGTCTTCAGAGGGCCCCACGGCAGAGTCCCCCCCGACAGCTGCACTCGCCATGTCGGCAGACTTGGAGGATCCCCTCTCACAAATGGAGGAAGAAGCAGCAGCCACCAGAGGCCACCCCACCCCCACCCCCAGCTCCACAGGATGCAGCCAGAGAGGCAAACTGGAGGGCCAGAACCACAGTGTCCTGTTGGAGATCAGGGACACAATAAAAGCCAGCACAGATCTTCTCTCCCAGCTGGTCCACTTGGACAGAGGATCCTCGGGCCGCCACACCTTCATCACCTACGTGAGCCACACCCTCAGGGACCTGCCCGAGGCCCAGTACCAGGTGATGAAGGAGAAGATACCAGCACTTCTGCACAACGCTCAAGGCCCAGCTGAAGCTGCTCCTACCCACTCCAGGTCTGCTCCTCCACCCCAGGCGATGTCACACCCCTTCCACGGATTTCAACAGCCCCTCACCTACCAAAGCTACGAGTACCAGGACTTCCCACAGCAAAAACAGACCTTCCCAGTCCAGGCCCAGGTTCATCACACGCCACAGACGCCAGTCCTCACCCAGCTGCAGACCAGACAGCCCCACTACATTCCTCCTTCCTCCACCCCACAGCCAAGCCCGTCAACGGACAATCTGTCATCAGTCTTGGGCCTGACATCTCAGGTCCTTGATGAAGGGCCTCTCAACCTCACGGGACTGAGTTAGCTCTCTGAGAGCTTCCTGAACACACCATCCCCTGTTGTACTATCGGGGCCAAGCACCCCAATGGCACCTCAGACCAGCACTCAAGCCACAGCCACCTCCACAGTCCCTTCTCGCTTAACAGCTGAGACCATGGACATGACTCAGAGTGACTGAGAATAGTGTCAGAGACTGAGTTGTTTACTTGCTCATTTTATCTTTGCTTAAGACACTTTACTTGGTTCATTTTGCTTTTTTAATAAAGTCATAAAGTTACCTAAGAAAGTTAACAAAGGTTATCTTTGCTTGAGACACTTGGTTCAATTTTTACCTTAGTAAAGTGTTGGTGAAAACTTTTAACAAATGGTTAAGCCTTTGCATGCTTGTGGGATAGATAAGGATAGTTGTGGGATAGATAAACCTCCAGTGCAAGCATAGTGGGACTGTATGGTCCACCATCCCAGCTGCCACACATATGGACCTTTATTATCAATAACAATTTATTCATTGATCAACACATTTAAAAATAAACAAAGCTCTTTATTAATGCCCTATTCATTGTAGGACCACTCAACATACATGGCACAATCTCATCAGTGTGATGAGACAGGCTCAAGGAAGCATCCATTAATCATCTATCATCCTGTCTTGCCACTCCACTGCTCTAGCTGGGGAGTTGTACCAGTGTCTCAGTAGGTTGCGCTGCTTCTTCCCTTCATGTGAAGCTCTGTTGGGGCCTTGCACATCCACAGTGTCTATCAGGTTTTGTCCTTGCCTCCATTCACCAGGCTCCATGTCCCCATTGCCTTGTTGATGGTCCACAAGCCTGTTCTGCAACACTGGGTAGCGGGTGCGCATGAGACTGTGCAGGATGCAGCAAGCTTCCACGATGCTCCTCACAGTCTATGGGTTATGCTGCATGGTGGTGAGAAGTATCTGGAACCTGTTGGCCAGGATGCCAAAGGTGTTCTCCATCACCCATCTTGCTCTGGACAGTCTGCAGTTGAAGATCCTCTCTTCATGGGTGAGGTATCTTGAACTGGACGGCTTCATGAGGTAGGTTCTGAGGGAGAAGGCGTCATCACCAATGATCAAGTAGGGCACATCTTGTGTGTCATTTGGTCGGGGGTCTGGATCTGGAAAACCCATGATGAGGTTGCGTTCCAGCCCATCCTTGAGGTCACTGGCATTGTATACCTGGCCATCTGAAGCTGACCCATTGCCTGAAGCATCGATGTAGATGAACTTTTAGTCAGCATCAAACATGGCAAAGAGGATGATACTGAAGAAGCCCTTGTAGTTGAAATAAGTGGACCCTGAGTTGGCTGGAGCTTTGCAGGCCACGTGCTTCCCATCTATGGCTCCAACGGTGTGGAGAAAGTTCCACCTCTGATACCACTCTTCTCCAAGTTTCCTCCAGCCTTGTTCAGTGGTGGGGCACTTGAGGAGCTCCTCCACGTATTCTTCGATGATGGCCTGCACCACTTCTCTGACCACTTTGCTCATGCTGTTGTGTGGCACCCTCCACGCTTACTGCATGTTTCTGTATGTGGCTCCAGAGGCCAGGTGGCGCAGAGTCAGTGCTACCTTCAGTCCAGGGTCCAGGTTGGCACAGAAGTTGGTGCTAGGCTTGGTCAACCTGGGTCTCAGAAGCTCTACAAGTTCATCAAATATGCCTGGTGGCATCCACATGAAGTGATGGAATGCACGAGGGTCTTCATTCCTCAGCTCCACCATCAACTGATCATAGAGTCCAAACTCCATTCTTCTGACGATCCATCCTCGGACCCACACAGCTCTTGGACGTCTCCTTCTTCTCCTTCTGCATAAAAGGTGAAACAGTCTGAACAGGTTTTGGTTCTGGTGATGAATGATCGTGGCTACCATACGGATTGTGTCATGATCCATGGTGGAGAACAATTGATGATGTGGAAGACCAAGACCAAGGGTGAAGAGGTCTGTACACCACAGCTGCTGGACTCATACTGAGATCCAGATGATTTTCTCCCCCTTTTTATAGGAAATATTGGTAGTCCACTAGGTGTCCTTCTACATACTCTAGACGTACTGCAGACATCCTAAATATACGAGACACATCCCAGATACAAACGTTTTGTCCGTTTTAATCCTTTATATATGAGATGCATACGCTTAAATCCTTTCTATTTCCGTGCTACTAATGCTATGTAGACATTCCGTGCACCTTTCGTTTCCTCCCCCTTTCCGTTTTCTGCTGCAGCGGATGTGAGTTGAGGGGATGGCCAGAGGATGCAGAGAGAATACAGCGGACGTTTAATGGATGATAAGAGACATAGAACGTTTGTTTCCCATATATGTCGCAGACGTACATCGTATGCGGCAGAAATTTCATCCACTCACAAAGTTTTGTGCAGCTCAAAACTTCTTGTGTGGATGAAATCTCAGTGGACGGATGCTGGAGGGATACAGTGTATGAAACAGGTATGCAGTGAGTACACAACGGATGCATAGCGTTTTCCAATGGATGGCTAGCTTTTTCTAACGTTTTACATCCTCTTTGCATCTGTAAGTGCAGTGGGACATGGGCTTGAAGAATGATGTGTGAATTTTGTTGATCCAGTTGAGAGGATGCAATTACTCTTTGATACTGTAAAATCACTGTAAAACCAATTTACAAATGTATTTTTGGGTGTGTGCTGCTGTTCAAATTAGCAGAAAAACATAAGGGGTTATCATGTGCTTGTCAACTTGGCCAAAATGTCAGGAAATCCCTGACGTTCTTGAAACAGCTCAAGGATTTTCATATTAAGTTTCAGTTTCAAAGTCTTAAAGGGTCCCTCTTTTCCAAGATGCCTTTGGCCATTTTCTGTTGAAGCAAATGAAAAATGAATAATCATTTTAAAATATTTTTCTGGGAAGGCTGTAGTGGTTTTACATTGTCTTACAACTTTAGGTTCTCTTTTGTATGAATAAAGTTGAAGGGAGAGATATGAAACATAGCCAGGTAATCTGAGGAAGTGGACTTTGATCTGATCTGAGGCAAAATCAGATGCAAACTAGTTTAAGGCCCTGTCACACTGCCCTACAGATGCAAAATGTTTGTAAAAAGGACACAGCGGACGAGAAAAATGTTCCATCCGTTGTTATCCACTCTAAAAAGGGGCAAAAATTTGCATAAACAGAGCGGATAACACAGAAAGGAATGGACGGGGGGAGGATGTAGAGTGAAAGGAAAGTGGATGCGGAACGGAAAGAGCGGATACACAGCGGAAGCCTAGCGGATGCTTAGCGGAAGCCTAGCGGATGCCTAGCGGATGCCAAGCGTTCACTGCGCATGCGGGGGGGGGATGTATTGCGTCAGCCCCATGGATATAAAGGGAAGCAGCTCTCAAGCAGGTCACCATTCAGAGGAAAGACCTGCATCCATACACATCAAGTGCCTTGCCAGCTTGCCCTGCCTTCATGCCTGCCTGCCAGCCTTGCTGCCAGCCTTGTTGCCAGCCTTGCTGCTTACCTTGCTGCCTGCAATCCTGCCAGCCTCCCTGCCACCCTTGCTGTCTGCCTCCCTGCCAGCCTCCCTGCCAGCTTGGTGCCTGCCTGCCTGCCTGCCAGCCAGCCTGCCTGCCAGCCTTGCTGCCAGCCTGCCTGCCAGTCTCCCTGCCAGCCAGCAACCCCACAACCATGGGGAAGATGAGAAAGCCTCAGCCATCTGCTGCCAGCCCTGGCAAGAGGGACAGGGCCACCCTCCCACCCCCTGGCCCTCACTCTGCTTCTGCTGAGGCTTCTGTACCACGGGCTCGCTCTTCTGCCGCTGGGGCTTCTGCTGCTTCTGCTTCTGGAGGAGCTGATGCTGCTGCTTATGGCGGTGGTGCTTCTGCTTGTGCTTCCTCTGCTGAGGCTGCTCCTGGCGGTGGAGCTTCTGCTGGTGCTTCCTCTGCTGAAGCTGCTCCTCGTCCTACTGGTCCTGCTTGTCCTGCTCGTGCTCCTGGTCTTGCTCATCCTGCTCGTCCTGCTCATGCTCCTGGTGGTGCTGGAGCTGCTGGTGCTTACTCTTCTGCTGCTGCTCCTGGTCCTGCTGGTGCTGCTCCTGCTGCTGCTGATGATGATGATGATCCTGCTGCTGCTGCTGCTGATGATGATGATGATGATCCTGCTGGTGCTGGTGCTGGTGCTGGTGCTGCTGCTGATGATGATGATTCTCCTGGTGCTGCTGCTGCTGCTGGTGTGGAAGAGCAGCCCCTACAACCTGGAAGCCCCTCTGATGAGGGTCCATCTGGTCCTGCCAAAAGGAGGAAGAGGCATATGCGAGAACGGGAGAGGAGGCAATACTCCATTGAGGAGGAACACGAGGATGAGGTGCTGGAGTGGCTGAGAGAGAATGACTATCTATGGCGGAAGGGACACCGGCTCTACAGGGACACCAAAAGGAAGCAGGCTGCTTGGAGAGAGAAGGCGGAGAGTCTGGGCTACACATCGGATGTGCTCCTTGGCTGGTGGAAACATATGCACACCTGGTACGGGAAGCTGGACCTCAAGAAATCTGGCCAGGCCACGGTTAAGCTGACGGACAGAGAAACCTATGTCATGGCCAGGTGCAGCTTCCTGGAGGGTGAGATCCGCCACCGAGGAGCAGCAGCAGCAGCCCCTCTCACGACCCTCTCTCTCAGGCAGTCTGCTGAGAGCCAGTCCTCTTCCGGCCGAGAGTCAGCTCCTGTCTCCAGGCAGGTTTCTATGGAGCGTCCCACGGCGGAGAACCCACGGACAGCTGTTTTAACCATGGTGGAGCGCTTGGAGGACTCCCTGGTGCAGTGGGAGAAAGGAGACGGCACGTCCACCACAGCCCTACCCGCATCCATCCCCAGCTCCACCTCCACAGAAAGGCAGAGAGCCAGACAGGAGGGGCAGAGCCACACTTTTCTGCTGGAGATCAGGGACACCATCCGGAGCAGCATAGATCTCCTCTCTCAGCTGGTCAACACCGACTCCTCATCCTCCAACCGCAAGCCCTTCCTCATCTATGTCAACCAGACCCTCACGGACATGGAGGAACGCCAGTACCAGGTGGTGAAGGACCAGATCACCGAGCTGCTTTACAACCCTCCAGACCCAGAGGAACCTGCTCCCACCCAGTCCAGGTCTGCTCCTCCAACCCAGGTGATGTCCCTCCCATTCCAAGGCTTTCCACAGGCCCTCACCTACCAGGGCTATGGCTACCAGGAGGTCCAGCAGCACAGGCAGAAGCCCTTCCCAGTCCAGGCACAGTGTCATCGGGCGACACCGTTGCCACCGGTTCCACTGATGCCACCGATGCCACCCACGACACTGCTGCCACCGATGACAGTGATGCCACCCACACCACCGATGCCACCCACGCCAGTCCTCACCCAGCTGCAGACCAGACAGCCCCACTACACTGCTCCTTTCTCCACCCCACAGCCAAGCCCGGCCTCAGTACATCTTTCCTCAGTACTGTGGCTGACACCCCATGGCATGGAGGAAGGAGCTCTCAGCATCATGGGTCTGAGCCAGCTGTCCGAGAACTTTCTCAACACACCGTCCCCTGTTGTCCTCTTGGGGCCAGGCATCCCAATGATGTTTCAGACCAGCACTCCAGCACCACCCACCTCCACAGCACCTGGACCCTTCACCCCTGAGACTGGGCACACATCCGAGTGACCAAGAAGAGTACCAGAGACTGAGTGGCTACCTGTAGACTTTATTTGGACACTTGACTTGGGTCATTTTTCTTTTACAGCTTGTTATTAACAAAGTTTATCTTTGCTTCACACACTTGCTTCATTTATTTTTTTTCATAAAGTCTTGGTGGAAACTTTTAGAAATGGTTTAAGCCTTTGCATGCTTGTGGGATGGGTTAAGATAGCAGTGGGATGGGCAGGGATACCTTTGGGATGGGTTAAGATAGCTGTGGGATAGATAAACCTCCAGTGCAAGCATAGTGGGACTGTATGGTCCACCCTCCCAGGTGCCACACGTATGGCCCTTAATTATCAATAACAATATAAGCATTGATCCACACATGTCAACATTGCCTTGTTGGAGGTCCACGAGCCTGTTCTGCAAGACTGGGTAGCGGGTGCACATGAGATTGTGCAGGATGCAGCAAGCTTCCACGATCCTCCTCACAGTCTCTGGGCGATGCTGCATGGTGGTGAGAAGTACCCGGAACCTGTTGGCCAGGATGCCAAAGGCGTTCTCCACCACCCGCCTTGCCCTGGACAGCCTGTAGTTGAAGATCCTCTGTTCACAGGTGAGGTATCTGGAAGTGTAGGGCTTCATGAGGTAGGTTCTGAGGGAGAAGGCGTCATCCCCCACGATGAAGTAGGGCACATCTTGCCTGTCGTTGGGCAGGGGGTCTGGATCTGGGAAGCCCATGATGAGGTTGTGTTCCAGCCCCTCCTTGAGATGACTGGCGTTGTATACCTGGGCATCTGAAGATGAGCCGTTGCCTGAAGCATCGATGTACATGAACTTGTAGTCAGCATTGACCATGGTGAAGAGGACGATGCTGAAGAAGCCCTTGTAGTTGAAATAAGTGGACCCCGACTTGGCTGGTGCTTTGCAGGCCACGTGCTTCCCATCTATGGCTCCAACGGTGTGGGGGAAGTTCCACTTCTGATACCACTGCTCTGCAACTTTCTTCCATCTTTCTTCGGTGGAGGGGCAGTGGAGGAGCTCCTCCACGTATTTTTCGATGATGGCCTGCACCACTTCTCTGACCACAATGCTGATGGTGTTGTGTGACACCCTCCAGCTGTACTGCATGCTCCTGTAGGTGGTCCCTGAGGCCAGGTGGCGCAGAGTGCCACCTTGAGCCAAGGGTCCAGGCTGGGGAGGAAGTTTGTGCTCTGCTTGTTAAGGCTAGGTCACAAAAGGGCATGTTAAGGCTAGGTCACACTGGCCGACGGATGCAAAACGTATGCAAAAAGGACACAGTGGACGAGAAAAACTTCAGGGGTGGCTCCATCTGTTGTAATCCACTCTCAAAAGTGCCCAAAATTTGCATAAGCAGAACGGAAAACAACGGAAAGGAACGGACGTGGGGAGAATGTAGCGGGGATGGTAAGCGGATGTTTGTAGGAAGCCTAGCAGATGAAAGCGGATGGAAGCAGATGACACATCCACAGGGCTTCCGGGGGAGAATTGTGAAGCGGACGCATAGCGGAAGGAGCGGATGTGTAGTGGATGACGCAGATGCATCACAGACGCCTATAGGATGCCTAGCGGATGCCTAGCGGATGCAAAGCGTTCACTGCGCATGTGGGGAGGATGAATTGTTTCAGCTCCGCAGATATAAAAGGATGCAGCTCGCAAGCAGTCAGCATTCAGAGGAAAGACCTGCTGCCAGAGATATCTTGAGAGAACATCATGGGGAAGAAGAGGAAGCCTGTGCTTACTCCTGCCAGCCCTGGCAAGAAGGACAGAACCACCATCCCACCTCCTGGTGTTGCTGTTGCTGGTGCTGCTGGTGCTTCTCCTGCTGCTACTGCTGGTGCTGCTGGTGCTTCTGATGCTTCTCCTGCTGGTACTGCTGATGCTGCTGGTGCTTCTCCTGCTGCTGGTGGTGCTTCTCCTGCTGCTGCTGCTATGGTGGACCAGCCCCAAGGCCCTCAAAGCCCTGCTGCTGAAGGCCCTGAAGGCTCTGCCAGAGGGAGGAAGAGGCAAGGGAAGGAGAAGGGAGAGAGGAAACAGTACTCCATTTCCAAGGACCATGAGGAGGAGGTGCTGGAATGGCTGAGGGAGAATGAGTACCTGTGGAAGAAGGGCCACAGGCTCTATCGCGACACCAAAAGAAAGCAGGCAGCTTGGAGAGAGAAAGCAGAGAGTCTGGGCTACACTTCAGACGTCCTCCTGGGGTGGTGGAAGCACATGCACACGTGGTATGGCAACCTGCACCTGAAGAAATCTGGGCAAGCCGCTGTCAAGCTCACTGACCGGGAGACCTATGTCATGGCCAGGTGCAGCTTCCTGGAGGGTGAGGTCCACCACTGAGGAGCACCCTCTCTGTCAACCCTCTCCCTCAGACAGCCCACAGAGAGCCACTCCTCTTCCAGCCAGTAGACAGCTACCGTGTCCAGGCAGGTGTCTTTGGAGGGCCTCAAGACAGAGAGCCCCCCGACAGCTGCACTCCCCATGCCGGAGGATGTGGAGGATCCCCTGTCTCAGATGGAGCAAGAAGAAGCAGCCATCAGAGACCAATCCACACCCACCCCCTGCTCCACCTCCAGATAAAGCAGGCAGAGAGGCAGACCGGAGGGACAGAGCCACATTGTCCTCTTGGAGATCAGGGACACAATAAAAGCCAGCACAGATCTTCTCTCCCAGCTGGTCCACTTCGACATGCCATCCTCGAACCGCAAGCCCTTCATCACGTACATGAGCCAGACCCTCATAGACATGCCTGAGGCCCAGTACCAGGTGATGAAGGAGAGGATCACAGCTCTTCTGCACCACCCTCCAGGCCCAGCTGAACCTGCTCCTACCCACTCCAGGTCTGCTCCTCCACCCCAGGTGATGTCACAGCCCTTCCACGGATTTCAACAGCCCCTCACCTACCAAGCCTACCACTACCAGGACTTCCCATAGCAGAGGCAGCCCTTCGCAGTCCAGGCCCAGGTTCATCGGATGCCACAGACGCCACAGACGCCTCACCTCGCCCAGCTGCAGACCAGACAGCCCCACTACACTCCTTCTTCCTCCACCCCACAGCCAAGCCCATCGTCAGAACATCTGTCATCAGTCTTGGGCCTCACATCCCAGGTACTTGATGAAGGGCCTCTCAACCTCACGGGACTGAGTCAGCTCTCTGAGAGCTTCCTGCACACACCATAATCCTGTTGTACTCTCAGGGCCAGGCACCCCAATGGCACCTCAGACCAGCACTCCAGCCACAGCCACCTCCACAGTCCTTGGCCCCTTTACATCTGAGACAATGGGCATGCCTCAGAGTGACTGAGAAGAGTGCCAGAGACTGAGTTGTTACCTGTTCACTTTATCTTTGCTTAAGACACTTTACTTGGGTCATTTTGCTTTTTAATAAAGTCATACAGTTTGTTATTAATAAAGGTTATCTTTGCTTCACACACTTGGTTCATTTTATTTACTTAATAAAGTGTTGGTGAAAACTTTGAAAAAAGGGTTAAGACTTTGCATGCTTGTGAGATGGGTAAGGATAGTTGTGGGATGGGTAAGGATAGCTGTGGGATGGGTAAGGATAGCTGTGGGATAGATAAACCTCCAGTGCAAGCATAGTGGGACTATATGGTCCACCCTCCCAGCTGCCACACATATGGCCCTTTATTATCAATAACAATTTATTCATTGATCAACACATTTCAAAATATACAAAACTCTTTATTTATGCCCTATTCATTGTAGGGCCATTCAACATACATGGCACAATCCCATCAGTGTGATGAGAAAGGCTCAAGGAAGCATCCATTAAGCATCTACCATCCTGTCTTGCCACTCCACTGCTCCAGTTGGGGAGTTGCACCAGTGTTTCAGGAGGTTGCGCTGCTTCTTCCCTTCACGTGAAGCTCTGTTGGGGCCTTGCACATCCACAGTGTCTATCAGGTTTCGCCCTTGCCTCCATTCACCAGGCTCCATGTCCCCATTGACTTGTTGACGGTCCACAAGCCTATTCTGCAACACTGGGTAGCGGGTGCGCATGACACTGTGCAGGATGCAGCAAGCTTCCACGATGCTCCTCACAGTCTGTGGCTCATGCTGCATGGTGGTGAGAAGTACCTGGAATCTGTTGGCCAGGATGCCAAAGGTGTTCTCCACCACCCGTCTTGCCCTGGACAGCCTGTAGTTGAAGATCCTCTGTTCACGGGTGAGGTATCTGGAAGTGTAGGGCTTCATGAGGTAAGTTCAGAGGGAGAAGGTGTCATCACCCCGATGAAGTAGGGCACATCTTGTGTATCGTTGGGTAGGGGGTCTGGATCTGGAAAACCCATGATGAGGTTGTGTTCCAGCCCATCCTTGAGGTCATTGGCATTGTATATCTGGCCATCTGAAGCTCACCCATTGCCTGAAGTTCACCCATTGCCATAAACTTGTAGTCAGTATCAACCATGGCAAAGAGGATGATACTGAAGAAGCCCTTGTAGTTGAAATAAGTGGACCCTGAGTTGGCTGGAGCTTTGCAGGCCACGTGCTTCCCATCTATGGCTCCAATGGTGTGGAGAAAGTTCCACCTCTGATACCACTCTTCTCCAAGTTTCCTCCAGCCTTCTTCAGTGGTGGAACACTGGAGGAGCTCCTCCACTTATTCTTCGATGATGGCCTGCACCACTTCTCTGACCACTTTGCTCATGCTGTTGTGTGGCACCCTCCATGCTTACTGCATGTTTCTGTATGTGGTTCCAGAGGCCAGGTGGTGCAGAGTCGGTGCCACCTTCAGTCCAGGGTCCAGGTTGGCACAGAAGTTGGTGCTAGGCTTGGTCAACCTGGGTCTCAGATGCTCCACAACTTCATCAAACATGGCTGGTGGCATCCTCATGAAGTGCTAGAATGCACGAGGGTCTTCATTCCTCAGCTCCACCATCAGCTTGTCATAGAGTCCAAACTCCACTCTTCTCCCGATCCATCTTTGGACCCAGACAGCTCTTGGACGTCTCCTTCTTCTCCTTGCGTAGAAAAGGTGAAACAGTCTGAACAGGGCTTGGTTTTGGTGTTGAATGATGGCAGCTACCAAAAGGAGTGTACGATGATCCATGGTGGAGATCAATGGATGATGTGGAAGAGCAAGACCAAGGCTGAAGAGGTCTGCACACTACGGCTGCTGGACTGATAGTGAGATCCAGGTGATTTCCTCCCCCTTTTGATAGGAAATGTTGGTTTTCCATTAGGTGTCCTTCCACATACTCTAGATATCCTCCAGACATCCTAAATATCCGAGATATGTCCCATATACAAACGTTTTGTCCGTTTTAATGCTTTATATCCAAGCTGCATCCGCTTACATCCTTTCTATTTCCGTGCTACTAATGCTGTGTGGATGTTCCGCATACCTTTCGCTTCCTCCCTCTTTCCGCTGGAGCGGATGTGAGTTGCGCGGATGCTCAGAGGATGCAGAGAGGATACAGCGGACATGTAACGGATGACAACGGACATAGAACGTTTGTTGCCTGTATGTGTCGTGGAAGTAGATCGTACGCGGCGGAAAGTTCATCCGCTCAAAAAGTTTTGTGCAGCTCAAAACTTTTTGAGCAGATGAAATAGCATTAGACAGATGTTTGACGGATAGAGCGTATGAAAGACATACGCAGTGAGTACACAACGGATGCATCGCATTTTCCAACGGATGGCAACATTTTTCTCCATTTTACATCCTCTTTGCATCCGTTGGTGCAGAGTGACATGGGCTTTAAACCAATTACCAGAACAAATACACACAGGAACTAGCCAGATTTCTCAACCCAGTTTCTTTTCAGGAACATAGATTAATCTTTTTCCTTCCAAAAAAGCTGAATAGGGAAAATTATCTCATCAACAAACACAGGATTAAATGTAACCAAATATTGAATTAAACTTCACCAAAACCAGTTTTAGACCAAAACTCAGAAAGGTTATGTAAACTCACATTTGAATGTCAATCTTTCTAGCTAGCCAAGAAGAAGTGTTTCCAGGGGAGCATTTCCTCCCAACAGCACTATAAAAAGCTTAAAAACCTTCTCCTTTAAGGATCAAGAAAAAAAAAAACAAAGCCTCCTTCGGAGACAGTAAGTCTAGGCATATTGCCAAGAATGTCATAAGGGTGGAAAAAAGCAAAAGGAGATCTCTTCTAACTACCAAACTGCTCAGAAAGTTCACTAGGGGTTCTGTAGAACTGGTCAAAACCAGTTGAATCCCACCTCTGATCTGAACTCTCTGACAAGAATTACATTTCTGTACAATATTTAAGGCAGTAACTTCAGCAGAAAATTAGAGGCAAAGTACAAGGTGAGATATTCAGAATCCCCTTAGATAAAGCGATAACACTTCACAAGTAATCTTAAAACTAAATAATTTTGCATTAGAAGAGTTGATCCATTATTTGTAACTAGTTGCATATGAAAATAGTCACATAGTTGTTTATGAAAATAGTTTAATCTGCATCAAAATATTGGCAAAGCTAACTCTCTGTAATTGCCCTCTCAGAAAGCAAATAAGAAAAATGGGGCGGGGGGGGGGGGGAATAAAGCCTGTTGAAATAAAAACCAAATTATAATTTTATGAAATGTTATGCTTAATTCCTAACACCAACTATTCAGAAATTGTTGTTTGAGCTACTTATACTTGGTCCATTGTTTGAGCTACCTACACAACTGGTCCAGAATGCAGTGGCACATACAGTATTGGGTTTTCATAGGTTTGCCCATCTTACACCTCTGTTGTGCAAACTACAAGGTTCCCATTTTCCTTCCAGGTGCAATTCAAGGAGCTGGTTATCACTAAAGAAAGCCCTACATGGCATAGGACCAGATTATCTGCAGGACTGCTTCTCAAAAAAATACCTGTATTTTCATTTATGATAACAAAAAGTATCAAAGCCCTGAAAAATGAATGCTGTGCAAGAGAAATACTTTTATCTATTAATCAAATGCTAGCAGGTTTCTCAAGATAGTGATATAAAAATTCATCCAGTGTTGGCTATAAATCGCTAGCGCGAAATGCTCCTGGATGCTATTCATTGCAATTTAACTACATTTTAGGGCAACTGGGAAAAGAAAACTTTTTAAGTATTCCAATCATTACTCATTGACTGTAGCAATTCTAACTGCTCTAAGTCTGCATATAATAAGTATAAATAATTAAGGATCTAGTACCTAAAAGAAAGAAAAAGATATATTGCTTCTTATTATTTTACTGATCTCCAGATAATAGAATTGGGGTTTACTGAGCTTGCTTTTCTGTGCAATAATTTGGCCTTCCCAGAACTGTGAAGTGATTTGCTGTATATCTCATACTACTAATTCAAACTTATTTTCAGCCTTCATTTATCCTTTCTTTCCTATACACTGAAAGTTTTACTTGTCCAGATTTATTTTTACTTGTTCATACTCTAATAATCCTGACCATATTTATTTGGGAAAAGAAAGAAAGCTTTTCTCTTTTCTTCTAGCCATTGCTTAAGAAGGAAAACTTCAACCAAAGCTCAATTATTTTGTTTCCTCTGCCTTGTGCTATTGCAGGGCTTCCCAACACTCCCGGGTTGTGGCTGGTTTGGAACTGGATCACAGAAGCAGCAAGTGAGCAATCTTGCATGCGCAGTTCCATTTGCACATGCAATGGGCAGGCAAGCACATGCATGCAGCTCCATTTGTGTGAACGGCAGGCATGCATGCCTGCTTCTTGTGTAAAGCAGCTGCACACACTTGCTGCTCACACAGAACCATCCCCTTTTCCACTCTCCCCCATGGTCTACAAAGCCAGAAAGACTGGAGACTGCTGTGCTATTGGACTGATTAGTGAGCTTTCAATTCCCCATTGCTATGAGACAAAATGCCCTTATCCACTGTCCAAATGGGATGAGCAGCAATAGGGATTTAATAGGGAAGCAGTTAACAGGGTCCAAAAGATCAAAATGACTATTGCAGCAGCACAGTCACAGCCCTGCCACCTTTATATATCTTACAAATATATAAATGAGTGGGAATTTGATACACTGCTGAAACTACCGCATTGATCCTCCATAGATGTCACTGGAATAGGTGATGGGAGGAAATTTCAGTGATGGGAGGAAAACTCTTTTAGCTATACCTTTCTCTTAGCATTCTTCACCACTTTAACTGAAGAACTAATACCATGGCATAAATTTTAGGGCAACTGGGAAAAGAAAACTTTTTAAGTATTCCAATCATTACTCATTGACTGTAGCAATTCTAATTAAGCAAACAAAATGTTAAAAAGTTTTGATATTTATGTAGTTACTTAACAAGCACATCTAAATTACATTAAAGTAATAAAAATATCTTTACGATCCCCAAGCCATGTCACAACTTTTGAGCACTCCTGATGTTCAGAAATTGAAACTTGAAAAATTTGGCATATCCTACATAGGGCAGTCAGTTGCCATTTATGTTTCTTTACTGTTTTGCATATTTACAACAGGACAACATTGAGCATAGTGTTACTGTTTCCTGACCATTGCTTTGTAATTGTCTTAGAGATGCCTTTGCATTTTTAAGGTATTTTCTAGATTTGCTTCAAATCACAAAAATCTGAGCTGTGGGAATAGGTTGTGCATGATGAGATGTGGAATATTTATGGACAAATATTACTGGACAAATTCCAGTTTTTGACATCAATGGATAATCAATAGTCTTCACTGGTCAACATTTTATCCTACCACATTCTATAGCATGATTATCATTACTATAACATATGGAATTTGTTAACTTACATAGCAATATCTCTCACTGAGTTTCAGCTATTTATATATTACGTGAGACTGAATACAAACAATTTAGAGTTTAAATATTCAAAACAAATAAGTAATAAAAATTTATTACTACCTGGTGTTAAAAGAATTACGGACATGGTGATCAGTGAACATACAACTAGAATCACCAGCAATGCAATTGCTATTCCCTTCCAGTTCCTCTGTGGTGGGCTGTTGCTTCCAAGTTCCTGGAAAAATTAAAAAAAAAAAAAAAGGAATTTGCTTTATGATTACATATTAAATATGAACCATAAAATAAATTATTTTATGCCTTGTTGTAGTCACAGTGTGAAAGTTGATTATTTGATTTTCAGCAGTTTGTTTTATTCTTTAAGGTATATCATTTTTACTTAAAAAAAAAAAATCACATTTTTATAGCTTTCTCTCTATTTCTTATAAGCACATGCATGCACAGAAAACAATCACATTGATTGTACAGATATTGTATAAAATTTAAATTATAGGTGGTACTTTAATGTAATGCAGTTAAACTCAGGATATAAGATAGATTCTACAAGACAGTTAGGAAAATAAAACTTCCTATTCAGTATCAAAAGTAGCTGCAGTATATATGAACATTCAGTTTTAAATTTAAGAATAGTTATTTACCTTAACTATACCATACTTCTGAATTACTTCATTATTATTTTAAACATTGACATTTCTGATTAACAGTGCTGAAAGACTTGTTTTTTGTAATGCTGTTACATTTAAGTACTTCTACTAGAGGAAAGTATATCGCAACTCCTATTTTAACACTGGAAATGTTTTTTTTTTTTAAAGTAAAAGAAATATAAATTAGAATTTGCACTGTTATCCCAGTTTTCAATGTGGCAACATAAGGCTGAGTAACACAAAATATATTATAACTACTTTTTTGTTCATATCTTGATCTGACTCAGTGGGATGTTTCATCTTGAGGAGGCCTATTGGTCTAGCTCAGTCTGAATAATGTCAGAGAAGAATCATTCTTCCTTCGGAAAACAGGGCTGACTGCCTGAATCACACTTTGGTGTGCCATTGTGCCAGAAATAGCTTCTGTACATAAAGTACATCAGCAAAAAGTTTTGAGTGACTAAAGTTCCACAGTTCCTTCTTCTTTTGGTTAGAGGTGTATTAAGATATGTATCTAATAAATATATACATGTCATAATGTTTACACATTTATGAATTAAACATAACGATTGTGCTAATGTTATTAATTTAACAAGTATGCTGTGGACAGGGAAGGCCAAAATCAGATTTTGCATTTTAACCCTTAGTCTATACCAGCTCTCAATCGTGGTCTCATAAGTCTATTTTAAAAACTGTTGTTTTTTGTTTTCTCATTCACCATAGAAGTATTATACAGCTCTCTTTCTTAATACTAATAATATTATGTATATATTGTACACCTATTGTAAACATAAACATCCCAATTTCTTCTCATAGTATTATTTTACAACATACAGCTTCTGGCATATATATGTCCCCTTCAGAAGGAGGAGTGTATAATATGCCTAGGTAAAGCCCATGTCACACTGCACCAACGGATGCAAAGAGGATGTAAAACGGACAAAAAAGCTTGCCATCCGTTGGTTAACGCAATGTACTCACTGCCTCCGTTTTGCTTCCTCTCTATCCGTCCAGCATCCGTTTACTGATGTTTCATCCGCTCAGAAAGTTTTGAGCTGCCCAAAACTTTTGAGCGGAAAATGTATCCAATGCATCCGTTCTGCATCCTCTAGGCATACGGGGGACATCCGTTCTGCATCCATTACGCATCTGCTATATCCGCTAGGCATCCGCTGTGCATCCGCACAACTCAAATCCGTTCCAGCGGTAAACGGACGCAGGGAGGAAGCAGAACAGACGTGCAGCGTTAGTAGCACGGATGGAGAAAGGATGAAAGTGGATGCAGCTCATCCGCTCTGCATCCGCTCTGCATCCTCTACACATCCGCTCTGCATCCTCTACGCATCCTCTACGCATCCGCTCTGCATCCGCTCTGCATCCTCTATGCATCCTCTACGCATCCTCTATACATCCTCTACGCATCCTCTATACATCCGCTCTGCATCCTCCCCACGTCCGTTCCTTTCCATGTTATCCACTCTGCTTATGCAAATTTTTGCCCCTTTTGAGAGCGGATAACAACGGATGGAACATTTTGCTCGTCCGTTGTGTCCTTTTTGCATCCGTTGGGCAGTGTGACATGGCCTTAATCAATGATTTCGTCTGTGTGTTGCAAGTGAAGGGAGGGGCTGACTCAAAAGTAAGTAATAGTAAATTTATGTAACACAATGCCCCAAGGTATAGTAGAAAAAATGTATATTATATGAGGAATAATTTCATTGTTTGCCTTTTTGTGCTTATATAAAGAAGGAGAAAATGCTCTCACTGTTTAAAATGCTCGGTCTTTATAATTCTATTAGGACATTTACAATTCTTTCCCAGTTCCAGAAAGACACTGCTGAGGGCTGGGGAATCTCAGAATTGTATGTGTGATAGTGTAGGCTAAAAGGAAGTTGGCAGTTGGACTTGGCAGACATTAGCATCTCCTTGTGCATGAATAGAAATGAAATCTCATGAATTTATGCCATGTGGGGAATGGCAGTCCATTGGTAATACAACCGTCTCAGCAAACTTTGAAAGCAACTAATACTCTTTGGAATAATACTGGTATATACTTGGAAAAATCAGTAATACATATCCTGCACTACCAAACTATGACTATTTGGAAAAAGAAAATTCACAGCCATCTGGAGTCACTTTAATTTGTACATCTGCCATCATCCAAACTGGATTCAAAAATGAAGATTGTTTTATTTTCAATTATTTTCAAAAGTTGCCTTTGATTCCTGTTGGCATTTATTTTCAGGATCATAAGTTTTATTAACATATTGTTTCCTTCAACGCCATTTCAGAAGCAACTATTTACAAATTTTGAAACTCATATAAGCAATAAAACAAACATAAATGAAAATGGAATCAGTGATTACACATTAATACTCTCAAAAATGAGACTGATACAGTTTTTCCATGGTTGATTTTGTTCCAAGATTAGGTAAAATAAATTTGCACAACATTAAATATTGTGATGCAAAAGATTCATAGCAATTTTAAAATTATATAGCCAGACTCTAATCCAACTTTACATGCATTCCACTTTAATAAACTTCTCCATATTCATTGTTGAGCATAATAAGTAAAAAGAACAACTCATATGTCATATATCTATACATTTCAAGGCACTCATGGCCCATTAAAATGCCATTCATTTGTGCATTATGTTGACACAAAAGTCAAATACTTGTTCCTTAACCTCATCTTTCTACTGTTGGTTTCTGCCAAAGAATCCTTTGAAGATAATCTTCCCAGTTAGTTTTGACAAGGATCAATGAGGATTAGTTGAAAGTGAACATCTACTACACCAAAGCTCATATGACTATATGCACTTTGATTTCCACATGAATATAGAACTTGGTTCAAGTGGAAGCCAATGCACTTCATAGATACAGAAGTTCTTGCTGAACCCATAAGCATCTGCCACAATCAATGACATTTAAGAAACATCAGCTATCTGGGCTCTTTGGGGTGCTTGTTAGTGAACCACTCCAGATAATGAATGATGAACACTTGAATGAAGATAAAAATTAAGCCAGATTGTATATTACAATACACCTGCTACCTGTATAAACAAAGGATTTTCTGCTCTCTCTTTATCCTCCCAGTTATTTTCAGACTCTCAGTGTGAATCCCTCCTCTTATAGCAACTGTAACTAAGGTACCTGCAATTGTATCCTCAATACACAACAGAAAGCATGACCTATATTATATTACAGACTCACTATATATTCATAAAAACTTCTAAATGTTCATAAAATCATCAGGTAGGAACATTATAAAGCATAGAAGTAAAGGGTTTCACACACAATACCTTTTTTACATGGGTTCTGTCATTCATCTGGGTATATGGACACAAAAGATTGCTTTTACTCATCTTTTATTAGGAAAAATCTTTCAAGTTTAACATAATTTGTAAATTTCTGTTTTTAAATATCTAGTAAAGGAGATCCCACAATTTTCTCATTAATTGGATCTGATATTCCATTATTCCTGAGACTTTTTCCCTTAAGTCTTAAATCCTTTATATTGATCTTCCACTACTTCCTATTATGTAGGAGGCATAATGTCAGGAGTATTTGCCAATTCATATCACATATGGGGTGATACTGATGAACTACTCTTGTATTTCATCCACTAAAAAAGATGGAAAGAAATTATATGTATATGCCGTGTTTCTCACGTAATAAGGCTGGGCCTTATTTTTTTTTGACCCCCGAAAAAATGGCTAGGCCATCTTTTCAGGGGTGACTTAATTCCCCCCCTTGCATCCTCGTGTGGGCGGGCAGCGACAGCTTGGATGTTTACCTCAGAGTTGGTGGGGCACTTCGTATCGTGAGACCTTCCCCCACCATTGCTTTCTCTTCTCCCATGCTGCCACGGCGTTTAGAGCAATGCCACGGCATTTGTCGCAGCCACGCATAGCCAGCCAGGGCTCCTTCCTGCGACCGGAGCCTGGCGGAGACACTCAGCTTCAGGCGCTCCTATCGCCATTTTTCCTTTGCTTTCAAAGGTAAAGCCAGTTATTTTAAAAATGACGCCTTACTACAACATAGCCTCCCCTGCCCAAGAGGGCAGCCCAGCCTCATATGGGGAGGCGAATCTCCTGGGGCTGCAGCACAGGATCACCCTCCAGGGAGAAGCGCCCAGCCGCCATCCCTGCCTGGCTCCGGGCAGAGCATGAAGAGCTTCACCAGGGGCGCCCAGTGCAGCTGACAGGTGGGCCCTCCTTCGCAGCAGCAGAGCTCTCACCAGGGCAGTGAGCACCTCCCTGCTGGACCCTCTGCTCATCCCACCAGGGCTGCGCCAGAGCTGTACGGGCTGGGCAGAGCCAGGAAAGCAAACCGCGAGTGCGCGCCTGCCTGCCAAGCAAAAGAGCCGGGACGACCTGAGCTTGGCTTCATTCCCAAGTCCCTCCAGCGTGAACCTGAAGGGGCCACCGGGAGAGGCTGCCCTAGGCAATGATAGCACCCACCCATCCATGGACAAGGAGGCGAGGTGATGGCAGCGCTGCTTCCCTGGCTGGCGGAGAGATCCCAAAGCCACCCGTCCTTTCCACCCTTCATCCAGCCCATCCCCATGCATTTCCAAATGCACCAGCAGCTCCAAATGCTGCACTGGGCACCCCAGGCGAAACTTTTCATGCTCTGTCCGGCACCAGGCAGGGATGGTGGCTGGGCGCTTCTCCCGGTGGGGTGATCCTGCACTGTGGCCCCGGGAGATTCACCTCCTCACATGGGGCTGGGTTGCCGTCTTGGGCAGGGGATGCTATGTTTTTAGTAGGGCATTGTTTTTAAAATAATTGGCTTTACCTTCAAAAACAAAGGGAAAGTGGCAACAGGAGCGCCTGAAGCCGAGTGTCTCCGCTGGTCTCCGGTTGCAGGGAGGAACCCTGGCTGGCTGTGCATGGCTGCGCCAAACGGCGCACCGTTGCTCTAAATGCCGCAGCAGCAAGAGAGAAGAGAAAGCAATGGTGGAGGAAGGTCTCACGATACAAAGTGCCCCACCAATGCCAAAGTCAACACAGGCAGCACCATATCCGGGTATGCAACAAAAGGACTTTCTAACGGCAAGCCCCCACGCCATTCCCCCCCATTTCACATGTTTAATATAGGCCTTGATTTGGGGGGAGGGGCTTAAGCCCCTGTCACACTGCACCAACGGATGCAAAGAGGATGTAAAACGGACAGAAAAGCTTGCCATCCGTTGGTTAACGCTATGTATCCGTTCTGTAATCACTGCCTCCGTTTTGCTTCCTCTCTATCCATCCAGCATCCATTTATGGACGTTTCATCCACTCAGAAAGTTTTGAGCTGCTCAAAACTTTTGCGTGGAAAATGTATCCATTTCATCCATTCTGCATCCGCTACGCATCCGCGAGGCATCCGTTCTGCACCTGTTATGCATCCGCTATATCCACTAGGCATCCGTTCCGCATCCGCGCAACTCGCATCCACTCGGACGCAGGGAGGAAGCGGAACGGACACAGAACGGATGCAGAACAGATGCCTAGCAGATTCAGCACGGAAACAAAGCATTTAAAATGGAAAAAACGTTCGCAGAGGGGACCTATCTCTGATATTAAGGATGTCTAGAGGATGCCTAGAGGATGCCTAGAGGATGCAAAGGGATACCTATACTGCCTATAAAAAGGGGGAGCAACTCATCTGCATCTCACTTTCAGACCAGCAGCCCAGCTGTGCAGACCTCTGCAGCCTTCATCTGACTCTTGCTCTTCCACAGCATCCAGTCATGTCAACCGTGGATCATAACACAGTCCTTTAGGCAGCCACCATCCTTCTGCAACAGTGCGAAGCCATCTACAGGCTCTGTGAACTCTACTACGGGAAGAAAAGGAGGCGGCCAAGAAGCCTCTGGGTACGAAGATGGATCGGGACAAGAGCAGAGTACAGACTGTACAACAAGCTGATGGTGGAGCTGAGGAACGAAGACACTCGTGCATTCCAGAACTTCATGAGGATGCCTCCAGCCATGTTTGACGAAGTTGTGCAGTGGCTGAAACCCAGGTTGACCAAGGCAAACACCAACTTCCGGCCCAGCCTGGAACCTGGGCTCAAGGTGGCACTCACTCTGTGCCACCTGGCCTCAGGGGACCACCTACAGGAGCATGCAGTATGGCTGGAGGATGCCACACAGCACCATCAGCATTGTGGTCAGAGAAGTAGTGCAGGCCATCATCGAAGAATACCTGGAGGAGCTCCTCCAATGCCCCTCCACTGAAGAAGCCTGGAAGAAAGTTGCAGAGCAGTGGTATCAGAAGTGGAACTTGCCACACACCGTTGGAGCCATAGATGGCAAGCACGTGGCCTGCAAAGCACCAGCCAAGTCGGGGTCCACTTATTTCATCTACAAGGGCTTTTTCAGCATTGTCGTCTTCGCCATGGTCAATGCTGGCTACAAGTTCATGTACATTGATGCTTCAGGCAACGGGTCAGTTTCAGATGCCCAAGTATACAACGCCAGTGACCTCAAGGAGGGGCTGGAACACAATCTCATCGTGGGCTTCCCAGATCCAGACCCCCTGCCCAACGACACGCAAGATGTGCCCTACTTCATCGTGGGGAATGACGCCTTCTCCCTCAGAACCTACCTCATGAAGCCCTACACCTCCAGATGCCTCACCCATGAAGAGAGGATCTTCAACTACAGGCTGTCCAGGGCAAGGTGGGTGGTGGAGAACGCCTTTGGCATCCTGGCCAACAGGTTCCAGGTACTTCTCACCACCATGCAGCATCGCCCAGAGACCGTAGGAGGATTGTGGAAGCTTGCTGCATCCTGCACAATCTCATGTGCACCCGCTACCCAGTCTTCAAGAACAGGCTCGTGGACCTGCAGCAAGGCAATGGGGACATGGAGCCTGGGAAATGGAGGCAAGGGCAAAACCTGATAGACACTGAGGATGTGCAAGGCCCCAACAGAGCCTCACGTGAAAGGAAGAAGCAGCGCAACCTCCTGAAACACTGGTGCAAATCCCCAGCTGGAGCAGTGGAGTGGCAAGACAGGATGATAGATGCTTAATGGATGCTTCCTTTAGCCTGTCTCATCACACGGATGAGATTGGGCCATGTATGTTCGGTGGGCCTACAATTATCAGGGCATTTAATAAAGAGTTGTATTTGTGTTGACATGTGTGGATGATTATAACATTGTTATTGATAATAAAGGGCCATAGGTGTGGCACCTGGGAGGGTGGACCATACAGTCCCACTATGCTTGCACTGGAGGTTTATCTATCCCCACAGCTATTACCCATCCCAAAGGTATCCCTGCTCATTCCACAGGTATCCCTGCCCACCCCACTGCTATCTTAACCCATCCCACAAGCATGCAAAGGCTTAAGCCATTTCTAAAAGTTTCCACCAAGACTTTATTAAAAAAAAAGAAATGAAGCAAGTGTGTGAATCAAAGATAGACTTTATTCAACAACAAGCTGAAAAAGAAAAATGACCCAAGTCAAGTGTCCAAATAAAGTCCACAGGTAGCCAGCCAGTCTCTGGTACTCCTCTTTGTCACTCGGAGGTGTGCCCAGTCTCAGGGGTGAAGGGTCCAGATGCTGTGGAGGTGGGTGCTGCTGCAGTGCTGGTCTCAAGCCCCACTGGAGTGCCTGGCCCCGAGAGGACAACAAGTGATGGTGTGTTGAGGAAGCTCTCGGACAGCTGGCTCAGACCTGTGATACTGAGAAGTCCTTCCTCCATGCCATGGGGTGTCAGCCCCAGTACTGATGACAGATATACTGAGGCCGGGCTTGGCTGTGGGGTGGAGGAAGGAGCAGTGTAGTGGGGCTGTCTGGTCTGCATCTGGGTGAGGACTGGCATGGGTGGCATCGGTGGTGTGGGTGGCATTGCTGTCATCGGTGGCATCATTGGCGTGGGTGGCATCGGTGGCATCAGTGGAACCGGTGGCAACGGTGTCGCCCGATGACTCTGTGCCTGGACTGGGAAGGGCTGCTGCCTGTGCTGCTCGACCTCCTGGTAGCCATAGCCCTGGTAGGTGAGGGGATGTGGGAAGCCTTGGAATGGGAGAGACATCACCTGGGGTGGAGGAGCAGACCTGGACTGGGTGAGAGCAGGTTCCTCTGGATCAGGAGGGTTGTGAAGCAGCTCGGTGATCCGGTCCTTCACCACCTGGTACTGGGGTTCCTCCATGTTACTGAGGGTCTGGTTGACATAGGTGAGGAAGGGCTTGCGGTTGGAGGATGAGGAGTCGGTGTGGACCAGCTGAGAGAGGAAATCTATGCTGGTCCGGATGGTGTCCCTGATCTCCAACAGGACAGTGTGGCTCTGCCCCTCCTGCTGTCTGGCTCTCTGCCTTTCTGTGGAGGTGGAGCTGGGGTGGTGGTGGATGCAGCTACGGCTGTGGTGGACGCGCCGTCTCCTTTCTCCCACCACACCAGGGAGTCCTCCACGCACTCCACCACGGTTACAACACCTGTCCGCGGGTTCTCCGCAGTGGCACGCTCCACAGAAACCTGCCTGGAGACAGGGACTGACTCTCGGCCGGAAGAGGACTGGCTCTCAGCAGGCTACTGGAGAGAGAGGGTTGTGAGAGGGGCTCCTGGTGCTCCTAGGTGGCGGATCTCACCCTCCAAGAAGCTGCACCTGGCCATGACGTAGGTCTCTCTGTCCGTCAGCTTAACCATGGCCTGGCCAGATTTCTTCAGGTCCAGCTTCCCGTACCAGGTGTGCATGTGCTTCCACCAGCTGAGGAGCACCTCTGAAGTGTAGCCCATACTCTCCGCCTTCTCTCTCCAAGCAGCCTGCTTCCTTTTGGTGTCCCTGTACAGCCGGTGTCCCTTCCGCCATAGATAGTCATTCTCTCTCAGCCACTCCAGCACCTCATCCTCATGTTACTCCTCAATATAGTATTGCCTCCTCTCCCGTTGTCGCATACGCCTCTTCCTCCCTTTTGAAGGACCAGATGGGCCCTCATCAGAGGGGCTCCCAGGTAGTAGGGGCTGCTCCTCCACACCACCAGCAGCACCAGGAGGATCATCATCATCATCATCATCATCAACAGCAGCAGCAGCACCAGCACCAGCAGGACCAGGATCATCAGCAGCAGAGTAAGCACCAGCAGCGCCAGCAAGACCAGGAGCATGAGCAACACCAGGAGCATGAGCAGGACAAGCAGGACGAGCAACACCAGGAGCACGAGCAGGACGAGCAGGACTAGCAAGTCCAGGAGCACGAGAAGGACCAGCAGAAGCACCACCGCCAGGAGCAGCATCAGCAGAAGCTCCAGCACCAGAAGAGCGAGCCTGAGCAGCAGAAGCCCCAGCAGAAGCAGGGACAGGGGGCGGGAGGGTGGCCCTGTCCTTCTTGCCAGGGATGGCGGCAGGTTGCTGAGACTTTCGCTTCTTCCCCATGGTTGTGGGGTTGCTGGCTGGCAGGGTGGCTGGCAGGCACCAAGGCTGGCAGGAAGCCTGGCACCAAGGCTGGCAGGAAGCCTGGCAGGCAGGCAGGCACCAAGGCTGGCAGGCAGGCAGGCACCAAGGCTGGCAGGAAGCCTGGCAGGAAGCCTGGCAGGAAGGCAGGCAGGCACCAAGGCTTGCAGGCAGACTGGCTGGCAGGGAGGCTGGAAGGCAGGCTGGCAGCAAGGCTGGCAGGCAGGCAGAGAGCAAGGCTGGCAGGGAGGCTGGCCAGGAGGCTGGGAGGCAGGCTGGGAGGCAGGCTGGCAGGAAGGCTTGCAGCAAGGCATGCAGGCAGGGCAGGCAAGGACTCTATGTATCCGGCAGCAGGTCTTTCCTCTGAATGCTGGCCACGTGCGAGCTGCTTCCCTTTATATCCGCGGGGCTGACACAATAAATCCCCCCCACATGTGCAATTAACACAAGGCATCTGCTAGGCTTCCGCTGTGCATCCGCTTGGCTTCTGCTCTGCATCCGCTTCATCCGCTGTGCATCCGCTGTGCATCCGCTGTGCATCTGCTGTATCCATTCCGCGTCCGCTTTGCTGAGGTCCCCCGGAAGCCTCGCAGATGTGCCATCCGCTCCCATCCGCTTCCATCCGCTGGGATTCTGTTCCGTATCCGCTTTCCATCTGCCCGGGGCCCTGCCGCGTCCGTTCCTTTCCGTGTTATCTGCTCCGGTTATGCAAATTTTTGCCCCTTTTGAGAGCGGATAACAACGGATGGAACATTTTGCTCATCCGTTGTGTCCTTTTTAGTAATGTTTTGCATCCGTTGGGCAGTGTGACAGGGCCTTTAATTTGATTTTATGCCCATAAACATGCTGGGTCTTCCTATTGGGGGAGGACGTATTGTTGGAGAAACACAGCATAAAAATACACCTGATGACATAGTGCTGGATGATGGTCCCCTCAGGTTGGATGGCACTGAATATGCAACTAAAGAAAGTATGAGGTTCTTCTGAAGTACCAATGTGTATACTATGCAGCTAGATTACAGTCTGGTGTTGCAAATTGATGTTGCAAATTGAGAAAAAATGGAAGTACAGAAGAATTACAGTGAGAAGCATGAACATGGGAAAGCTCAACACAGTGAAAGGTGAAAGGGGTTAATTACACTTTACATTTTCAAGATGAGTGAAATGAAACTAGAATCGGGCAATTTCAGTCATAAGACACTACTGTTTAGTACTCAGAACATGAAAAAGAAAAGAAGAAAACTGGTGTTATCATATAGTTAGAAAGGGTTTAGCAATGATAGTACATTGTATTTGGTACAATTCATTCAATGATCAAATAATATTATTTAAACTTTGTGGTCAGCCTATTAATTTGATAATGATAGCTTAATGCTAATGCTCAAATTACTGACACATTTTACTGTTAAATTCAGATTTTACTGTTAAGTTCAAATTCAGAAATCCACAAATCAAGCAATCAAGATGCGGAATTCATGGTTTAAAATTAGAATGCCAAAGCTGGTAAAAGTAAGAAAGAAATAGATGTGAGGTATAGGAATTAAAATTAAACAGGACAATTACCATCATTTCTAAACACCAAAACAGTTTGTATATATTATAGGTGGATGTTATCAGAAACAACACATATTGTATATTCTCCTTGGTAGAAGGAGGTAGAAGATTTCAGTTATAACAACAAAGACATGGCCGGGGATGATTGTGGAAAAGATAATCAATTGCTCAGTTGCAAGTCAACCAGTCTTTAGAATATAATCTTGAGTATATACCCACTATTTTCGAGGAGAAAGCAAAAAATCGAAGAAATAAAACTAGATATTAGAATAAAGAGTGGGAATTGCAAAAAAAAACCCAAAGCATGCATAAATAAATAAGTAAATAGATATCACAGAAATAACTTAACAAAGTATTTTAGAGAGCTGTTAGAACATTCAAGAACTCGTATTACAATGGTATCTGTATGAAAGAAAAGTAATCGGCAAAAATATCACTAAATTCTAAGGTTTGAATCAATATATTACAGTATGAATAGATTCCAAAAGAATCAGAGGTGATCTGAAAATCTGTAGTCGGAATGTCAACATCAAAGTTTAAAATATATTCTCTATTTATAAGAAACCTTTGTACTAAAGTTGAAATTAATCAATACTCAGGTCATTATCAAAACAAAAGACTACTGAAATTGGTGGCATATGAACAAATGTGGCAAGCAATAGAAGAAAAATCAATGAAGGTTTTAATGATCTATGCAAATCTGGGGAATGGTCTTTTAGTCAACAGATTGCAAGAAGCCAGCTGACATACTATGCAATTTAGCAGCTCTCTTGGACTGTTGTGGAGCAAGTTGTAGCTGTGGCCCAGAAGTCCATCTTGTATACAAATTGTGCCAATTTCTGTATTGGGTGGATTTGCTTATATGCTTTACTCACCTTCCAGAGCAACTACTGCAATGTGAGTAAATAGGTTGACTGAAGTTGCAATTGGACTGCAATGCAATACTACCTGCATTTGGGCATATGATGGTACGTCCATGTAACAGCATTGCTTGTGAACTGCATTGTTTTCAGTAAGCTAAAGGTACAGTTGAAGGTGCTAGTTATGTAAGGCATGCTGCAAGGCATTTGCCAATTGTAAGTGGGATTGCCTGTTTCCAATGTTTTTGCTTATTCCCACAGATCCAGCAGAGTATGAACTCTCCATTAACAATATCTAGTTGAACTGAGGGCATTCTCTTTCATGAAATTATCTCCCTGAGACTCAAACATGCTAGCCTTCCAAAGACCTTGGAGATCTAGCTTCCACCTCAGGCATTGAAACCAGATGTTAGTTGAACCCAGTATATATGTTATCTGATTCATGATAGAAGGATTTTGCTTGGAGCCTCAATTGCATTACAGTGCATGGTTTTATTATATTTTTTTACTCTATGTTTTTTGTCTTGTAAGCCACCCAAAGGATGTAGATCAGGGGTGTGAAACTCACGCTGTCATGGCATCATCACATGATATATAGCAACTTTTTTCCCTTCACTCAACCAGATATGGGCATGCCCAGTATTTGACACATCTGGGCCACGGGCTGCGAGTTTGACAGCCCTGACCTAGATTGATTTTAGATTGACTTTAAATAAATAATTTCCAGTATCAATAACAGCAAAGAAAAGTGAATTAACATACTGTACAAAATATCACAAAATTAATTTCACATGCTAGTTAAATAATGCTTATGATCATCCAATGAAGATTACAGTCCTAGATGAAAGAGAAACCCAAGATATTCAAGCTGTGTTTTAAAAAGGACTGAAGACAAAATACAATATTGTGGATTCTTGCTGAACAATTGAGAAAGCCAAAGAATAAAAGTCAATGTGTGCTTCATTAGTTATAAAAAGACTTTGGAATCAAAGAAATAAAGCTCACTTGGGGGGAGGGGGGGGGTTAAGAAGTTCCGTAAGGTTGGTGCCATGGCAAGGAAGGCCTGGATCCTTGGGCCTGTCAAGTGTAGTTCTCTGAGAGACAGGGTACTGGTGTGCCTTTCTTGCCATGTACATAATTGAGGAGATATAAAATACATTTTTAAAAATATGTATATATTTTATTCTTTAGATATGGCACACAATCTAAGTTAACATGGCAGTATTGTTGAGGTCTTGTTTATTTTTATAGCATTTTGAACATTCTGACCTTTAACCAAATGAGTGAAAGGAAAATGGATATTCTTTAATGGTCTATTAAATTTAGCATCTAATTCAGCCAAATTACAAGTTCAGCATTAGGAGAACTGATTTTATATATTAACAGTACAGTTCCAAAGTTGAAGCATTGGACTGAACCTCTGGCCATCTACTCCAGGAGTCCGTTCTCACAATGGCCAATAAGCATCACAGGAACCCTATCAAATGGCCTCCAGAGGCAGTCACATTTCCATCATGACTAGCAGTCATTGATCTCCTAGGGTGTTATCTTCCAACATCCTATTGGCACTTAGTGCTAGAACTTAATAGAGATTATCTATGATATTAGATAAGATTAGAACTTGATATTAGATAAGATTAGAAATTAGACTCCAATTAACAATTTTTACTTTTCATTATTTATTATGAATTGTAGTAATATTTTTCATTGACCAGTAATTTCTTTAGTTTTTTTCCCATAATGGAATCATAAATAATTCAGCTAATTGGTTAGAAATCTGATTCTCAAAAATGTGCAAGGAAAAGTATATTTAAATAAATTATTATTAATTTATTATTTATTTATTGTTATAAATAAATGAATTTTCAAACTACATTTAAATAATTAATTTGTCTTAAAGGGCTGATTAATTATCCTTGCATAACAGTGAGTGTCAGCAATAAAGTCTGCTTTTTTCTGAATGTGAAGGTTAAATTTAACAAGATAGTGATAGAATAAACCAGAAAGCTATATTTCCTCTCTACCAACTGAAACATAGTTGAGGTTTACTATTCATAAAATGCTCATTTGTTTTTTTTATTCTATAGGACAACAGTCAATATCACCACGAACATGAATGTATTATCGTTATACTGTGAATTTCATATTGAATCACACAAAACATTTGATGATACATGTTCACACACCCATGATGATAAAATTTTGCATTGGGTGTGATTGTGTACAGAAAACAATATCATGCATAACAGAATCCTAAACTATGCATTATATGTTATGCATTAACTTACTTGATTAGTGATTGTTTGAAGTTACAACGGAGCTGAAAAAATTACTTATGACTGCTCCTTACATTTATGATAATTGTACCATCCCCATAGTCACTTCACCAAAATTCAGGTGCTTGATAACTGTCATGTACTTATGCCAGCTACAGCATCCTGGGATCACATGATCACCATTCTTCCTAGCCATTTTCCAACAAACGAAGTCATTATGGAAGCTGGATTCACTTACCATCTACACCAGTGGTAGTCAATCTGGTCCCTACCGCCTACTAGTGGGCGTTCCAGCTTTCATGGCGGGAAGTAGGGGTTTTGTCCCCTACTTTATAAATCACCATTACTGTAGAACCGGTGGGCAGTTAGAGAAAATTTTACTGTTAACAGAGATACAAAAGTGGGCAGTAGGTATAAAAAGGTTGCCTACCCCTGATCTACACAGATCAATTAAGAACCGTGGTGATTTGTTTAATGACCAGGGAAAAGTAAAATCAAATATGACTTGCTTAGCAACCACCTCACTTAGCAATGGAAGTTCTGAACCCAGTTGTGGCCTTAGATTGAGAAGTGCTTGTACTTTAAGTGAGCCAAGGATAACCAATTTGATTTTTTTTGCAAAAGGTAAGATCTGTTAACATTTATGATGGATCACTATATGCATATTTGTGTTATATTATTCTAACCTTTTTTAAAAAGCTGTAAGAGATAAAATAAAAATAAAAAATAAATAAAATAAAATTTTCTAGCTGTTTCTCTTTTTTATTTGCCTTGTATACTACAAAGAGAGTTTCATCCAAATCTGCTTAAAAATCATACTTTGCATTTGAAGACCATATAGGAAAAAGAGAAGGAAAAATCTTATACAAATATATAAATACACATATCTCTGTTGATAAACCACTGAACATACTTGCTTGTGCTTGAGCTTAATTTTTTTTTCAAAATCTGTACCATGAGATGTAGTATTAGCAATATCATTTTCATTTCATCTTTTTTCTGTAGCATCTAAATTGTACTAGACTATAATTAATGTTAATTAATAGTTAATTAATTAACTATCTGGAAAAATATTTATCTGACCTAATTTTTAAAAATGCTTATATTGAGATTTAGATATCTAGGATAGGAGTTGATGGCACAGTTTGTTTCAGTTGTGAATGTTTGAGCTAAAGTTGCTTTAAGCATACTGTACAACTTTCTTCTCCTGCCTTGCAAATGCAGTTCTCATGTATATTTGTTCTTGAGAAAGTCCCACACGAAAGATTGAAGACAAACAGTGCAGTCTTAACTTTATCAGTTCTCACACTGTTCAATATGACTGCTTCCTAAGTCAGATGTGCACAAGATACCACTCTGATGATTAGGAAGACCCCTTGATAAACATAGACATACTTAAAAACACAAATACAAAATGCCATGTGAAAAGTGAAGAAGGCAAGAGGGATTCACTGTAATTGTTTTGTATTATTACAAAATTTAGAAACTGCTGCTGGATTTCTAATTCACTCTGTTTTCAGATATTATTTAGAAAATATGGGCTGTCAAGGGAAATCTTCATTGGAATATGGGGACCAGTAAGAAGTCAGATTTTATGCATGTGCAAGCTGACAAATGATAATATACTGATGCTTGTGGAGAGGTATCTAATCTAAATGAATTGAAGTCTCCAGATGAAATGAATTATGCCATAGGACACTGAAGAAACTAGCAGAGGTAATTGCAGAACCATTATCTGTAATATTTAAAAAGCCTGGAGAATAGATGAAGTCCCAGAAAATGGAAAAAGGCTTAGTGTTTTGTTCCTATTTTCAAAATGAGTAATAAATAAGACTTGGGAAACTACAGGCCACTGAGCCTGACCTCATTACTGGGCAAGGACCTTGCATACAGATTATTAAACAGCATGTCTATGAGCAATTAAACAGGAATCCATTAATTTACAGTGGATTTATGACAAACAAGTCATGCCAGACTAAGTTAATTTCCTTTTATGACAGAATTACAGCCTGGCTGATTGGGGAAATACTGTGGATATGATATATATGGACTTAAAAAGGTTTTGACAGTCTCTCATAACATCTAATTGATAAAATGATCAACTATGGGTTTGACAACTTAACTATTTATGAATCTACCAGTTGACTCAAGGATCATACCTAAAAGGTAGATATCAAATTAATCTGGCTGTCCATTTCATGGAAAGTGACTCCAGCTGTTATACAACAATCCAATAAAATCAATAAAATTATTATTATTATCTAAAACTATTATAATTATTAAAATAGAATATAATAGAATTCTTTATTAGCCAAGTGTGATTGGACACACAAGGAATTTGTCTTCGTGCAAATACTCTCAGTATACATTAAAGAAAAAATACATTCATCAAGAATCATAAGGTACAACAGTTAATGATAGTCATAGGATACAATAAGCAATCAAATTATACTAGTAAAAAGTCAATATAAATAGTAAGGATAAAAGCAACTAAGTTACAGTCATACAGTCACAAGTGGGAGGGGATGGGTGATAAGGAATGATGAGAAGATTAATAGTAATAGTAGTGCAGACTTTGCAATAGTTGAACAGTGTTGAGGAAATTATTTGTTTAGCAGAGTGATGGCTTTTGGGAAAAAACTGTTCTTGTGTCTAGTTGTTCTGGTGTGCAGTGCTCTATAGCATCATTTTGAGGGAAGGAGTTGAAACAGTTTATGTCCAGAATGTGACGGGTCTGTAAATATTTTCACAGCCCTCTTTTTGACTCGTGCAGTATACAAGACCTCGATTGAAGGCAGGTTGGCAGTCATTATTTTTTCTGCAATCCTAATGATCCTCTGAAATCTATGTCTGCCCTGTTGTGTTGCAGAACCAAACCAGAACCAAAAGAGCATTAAAATGTAGGAAAGCTGAACTAAAACAGGGAAATAGTTTAATAGACAAAGGGATGTTAATACTAATAGAGCTACCTCATTAATTCACTGTCCTCTGTGGTCTAGGAGGAGATGCAAAATAATTCAAAAAGATATAGGCTAGAGCAGTGGGTGTTAAATTACATTCTAGTTTAACAGAAAGAAATGTAAATTCATGCATTTTTCCAGTTTGACATGCTTGTCCTCGTGGATCATGAGTTCAGCGTTATCTCAATTCCAATCAGCCCAAAGGAGAAAAAGACTCCAGCATCTCTTCACCAATGGTCGGCACTCAAATCAGCATAGATTAAGTCCAAAGTTAACTCCAGATCAACAGTCAAGTAAGCAATACACCAATCAAGAAACTACCAAAGACCCATCAGTAAACAGCTCAATCAAATAATCTCTAAGACCAGTCTACCCACATAGACAGGCAAGTCACTATAAACTGACACTAAACAGCATTCCTTACTAGCACTGATGATATTACCTGATTAGGATAATGAAACATCTTCAAGAAAACAAGCAAGCTCAGGCAACACCAAGGACCGGTCATTATCTCAAGTCATCCAGCTCTGATGCAGTTCCAAAGAAGGTCAACAACATCTTGAAGAACCACCAAGAGGTGCACAAAATCCAAGTAATGGAAAGTAATTGTCCCATACTTTCTGCCTTGGCCAGTTGAAATAATGTATTAAATTGTAGTTTAAAAAGGAAATTGATAAATTGGAGTAAGTCCACCATAAAGATGGTGAAAGTACTGAAAACCAAGCCCTGTGAAGGGCAGTTAAAAGACATAGTTATTTAGCTTGCTGAAGAGGAGGTTGAGGGGAAATGGCAGCTATTTTTAAATACTGGAAAGGCTGTTACATTTGTTTGGATTTATTCTTAATTGCTCCAGAGGGTAAGGCTAGAACTAAAGGGATGAAGCATCTAAGATATACAACTTAGGCACTAAGGTTAGACTTTAGAACCTCTCAACAATAAGAGCTGAAGTTTAATGGAATAAGTTACTGCATAGTTTCACTAGAGGCTTTTAAATGTACTCATCTATTGAGGATGCTGTAATGAATCCTGCAGTATGTTTCTTTCAACCCTATGATTGTATTATTTTAACAGGCACCTTGAGATGGGAATTAATTACATCTGTGACTATGACATTCAACATTACTGTTTTCTTTTTTTTTTCCTTGGTCCCTGGGGAACCCATTCAAAGTTTCTAATTTAAACAACACTATTTTAAAAGATAGCTGCTACGGAGTTATAGTAACAGTGAGAAAAGGCTGTCAATCTCCTATCCTATTTGTGAGCTTTATTTATCCAACTACCTAGGCATTCTGTGATCTGGAATATAAACTAGATTCCCAGTGAAGATGAGTGCATGTTCATAATAGCTATGGGTTTTCAGAAATTTAAAACATCTGTTATACACTTTTCATTTTTTAAAATTATCTTAAAAATATATTTGTGATATGAAGTAGTCCTAAAAAATTATATGTACAACACACCCAATCCTAAAATTAAGTGGATTTTTGAGCTTCAGTATGTTGTTACTTTATTTATTAAATATTTAATTTAATTAATCTCTCAGTATCTATCTAGCGTCTAAGTCAAGTGAACTTATTATGTTTCTCACATAATAAGGCCGGGCCTTATTTTTTTTTGACCCCCGAAAAAACAGCTAGGCCATCTTTTTGGGGATGACTTAATTCCCCCCCCTTGCATCCTCGGGTGGGTGGGCAGCGACAGCTTGGATGTTCGGGAGACTTTCCACCATCGTTGCTTTCCCTTTACCCTTGCTGCCGCAGTGTTAGAGCAACGCCTTGGCGTTTGGCACAGCCACATGCGGCCAGTCAAGGCTCCTTCCCTGAGGAGACACTTGGCTTCAGGTGCTCCCATCACTGCCTTCCAAGGGAAGGCGCTCGCCTGAGCTCACTCTCTCTCTCCCCACAAGGTCAACGTCTGCACTGCTGCTGAGGAGGAGGAGCCTGAGGAGGAGCTCTGCCACAGGGAAGGAGGGCCCACCTGTCAGCTGTGCTGGGCGCCCAAGGCTAAGCTGACAGGCAGGCTCTCCTTCCCGGCGGTAGAGCTCTCACCAAGGCAGCGAGCGCCTCTCCGCCAGAACCTCCACTCATCCCACCAGGGCTGCGCCAGAGCCGTGCGGGCTGGGTAGAGCCGGGAAAGTGAACCGCGGGTGCATGCATGCCTCCTCCTGCCCCTCGTTCCCAAATCTCACCCGGGCGAGCAGTGCTTCGCTTGTTATGCAAAGCCGCGGCTTCCTCTCAGCAAGTAGGAGGAACCGGCTGCAGCCTCAGCCACAGTGCAGATTTTGACCATGCAGGGAGAGAGAGAGAGAGAGGGAAAGATCCTCTCGGGCGAGCGCCTTCCCTTGGAAGGCGGCGATGGGAGTGCCTGAAGCCAAGTGTCTCCTCAGGGCTCCGGTTGCAGGGAGGAGCCTTGACTGGCCGCACGTGGCTGCGCCAAATGCCGAGGCATTGCTCTAATGCTGCAGCAGCAAGGGAGAAGGGAAAGCAACGGTGGTGGAAGGTCTCCCGATATGAAGTGCCCCACCAATGCAGGCAGCACCATATCCGGGCATGCAACAAAAGTACTTCCTAAATGCAAGCCCCCCTCTGCCATTCCCCCCCCCATTTTGCATGTTTAATATGGGCCTTAATTTGGGGGGAGAGGCTTAATTTGATTTTATGCCAATAAAACATGGTGGGATTTCCTATTGGTGGAGGCCGTACTGTTGGAGAAACACAGTATTCTGCACTTCATTGTGGCAAATGAATTAAAAATACCCACTAAGCTGAATGATTTAGCTAATACTTGTATAAATTACTGGTCTTCATCTTTTTAATTAATATTTGGTTCCCTAAAGCTAATTTCAAGTTTGTCAAATTCATTCCAAAGGCCACATTTCTTCATTTGAAATGTCCATTTCTACTAATACAGCATTTGGTTAATGTAGCAAATGTCTAAGAAATGTCTAAAAATAATAGTAAATTATGTTTGTATCAAAATGATAATTACTTACAAAATGATGGAAATCATACCTAGACTAAATCATATATTAACACAGTCTTTTCACATAATGTGATGGGCAAATTCATATGTTCATCTTTCTGTTGACTTTATTCTTTGATTTGTTGATTTGTGACATTGGTACAAGCTATCATTTTCTACTGAATAGTAGTGCTGAATAACATACCAATCAGGTGTCTCTATGGCATAAAAGTTTTATTAGTTTTCAGTAACAAGGATACTTTATAAATTACCGACCTGGAACATTCAACAATTATAACATTCCTAAAGGAATGTAATATGTAGAGCATGTTTTTATTAGAACAAAATACATTCAATTTCTATGCTTACAATAACAAAAATGAGAAAATGTAGGAGTTGAAATAGTTTGTTTTCCAATTTAGAGTCTGAATTGCACGAAGTGGTACACAATTGTACTGGAATATTTCCTTGTGAGTTGAAAAGCAAATTATTTGCATTTTACTAAAAGAAGTAAAAAGTTAACTGGACATTTACTTGTTAAGACAGGGGTGTCAAATAGATTTCTTTGACGGCTGATTCACCCTTGTAATTCTCTGCAGGCCGGTAATGGGGGAGTGGGGGGGGAGATGGGACAGACATCTCCTGCAGCATCCTGCCATCAAAATGGGACATGGGGGACCACGTGTGGCCCCCTTTGCCGTTTTCTGCCTGAACGGCCTTCTCTGCATGGCCAATTTTTGGCTGGCAGAGTGCTGTTGGAGGCCAGAAAGTCTGAAAAGAGGCCTCACATGGCCTCTGTGCAGCCCATTTTTGGCTGGAAGAGTGCTGCTGGAGCCAGGGGAGTCAAAAATGGGGTGAGTGGAGGCCCCCTGTCACCCTCTATGGCCCATTTTATCCTGAAGAGGCACTGTAGGCCAGACCTTTGATATTTCCATGCAGCCCCCTGGGCCAGATTTAAGCACCCTGCAGGCTAGTTCCGGCCCACGGGCCTTAGTTTGACATTCCTGTATTAAGAGGTTACAATATTTATTTTCCCATTATTCAAAGAAACCCATCAATTTTCATATAATTGTAAGTCACTGAATTATTATTATATTTTTGAAATCTGCTGTCTAACAAAAACTATGAAACACAAAGATTAAAATGTGTCCTTCCAAAAATGCAACAAATGTGGGATATGTCTGAACTAAAGCCCATATCATGCTGCACCAACGGATGCAAAGAGGATGTAATAAAACGGACAAAAAACCTTGCCATCCGTTCTAAAATGCGATGTACTCACTGCCTCCGTTTTGCTTCCTCTCTATCCGTCCAGCATCTGTTTATTGACGTTTCATCCGCTCCAAAAGTTTTGGGCTGCCTAAAACTTTTGCACTGAAAATGTATCCAATTCATCCGTTCTGCATCCGCTACGCATCCGCTACGCATCCGTTACGCATCCGCTATATCCGCAAGGCATCCACTGCGCATCCGCGCAACTCCATCTGCCCGGACACAGGAAGGAAGCGGAACGGACGCGGAACGGATACAGAACAGATGCAGAATGGATGCGTAGCGGAAACAAAGTGTTTAAAATGGAAAAAACGTCTGCAGAGGGGGCCTATCTTGGATATTAAGGATATCTAGAGGATGCCTAGAGGATGCCTAGAGGATGCAAAGGGACACCTATACTGCCTATAAAAAGGGGGAGCAACTCATCTGCATCTCACTTTCAGACCAGCAGCCCAGCTGTGCAGAACTTTGCAGCCTTCATCTGCCTCTTCCTCTTCCACAGCATCCAGTCATGTCCACCATGTATTGCGACAAAATCCTTTCGGCAGCCAACATCCTTCTGCAACACTGCGAAACCATCTACAGTCTCTGTGAACAGTACTATGGGAAGAAAAGGAGGCACCCAAAAAAGGTCTGGCTCCGAAGATGGTTCACCAGAAGAGCACAGTATGTACTTTACGACAAGCTGATGGTGGAGCTCAGGAGCGAAGACACTGGGGCATTCTAGAACTTCACGAGGATGCCTCCAGCCATGTTTGACGAAGTTGTGCAGCGCCTGACACCCAGGTTGACAAAGACAAACACTAACTTCCTGCCCAGCCTGGAACCTGGGCTCAAAGTGACACTCACTCTGCGCCACCTGGCCTCAGGGACCACCTACAGGAGCATGCAGTACGGCTGGAGGGTGCCACACAACACCATCAGCATTGTGGTCAGAGAAGTGGTCCAGGCCATCATCGAAGAATACATGGAGGAGCTCCTCTAGTACCCCTCCACTGAAGAAGGAAGGAAGAAAGTTGCAGAGCAGTGGTATCAGAGGTGGAACTTCCCTCACACCGTTGGAGCCATCGATGGCAAGCACGTGGCCTGCAAAGCTCCAGCCAACTTAGGGTCCACTTATCACAACTACAAGGCCTTCTTCAGCATCATCCTCTTTGCCATGGTCGATGCTGAATACAAGTTCATGTAAATCAATGTTTCAGGCAACGGCTCATCTTCAGATGCCCAGGTATACAACGACAGTCACCTCAAGGAGGGGCTTCCCAGATCCAGACCCGCTGCCCAATGACACGCAAGATGTGCCCTACTTCATCGTGGGGGATGACGCCTTCTCCCTCACAACCTACCTCATGAAGCCCTACACCTCCAAATACCTCACCCGTGAAGAGAGGATCTTCAACTACAGGCTGTCCAGGGCAAGACGGGTGGTGGAGAACGCCTTTGGCATCCTGGCCAACAGGTTCCAGGTACTTCTCACCAACATGCAGCATCGCCCAGAGACCATGTGGAAGCTTGCTGCATCCTGCACTATCTCATGCGCACCCAATCTTGAAGAACAGGTTTGTGTACCTCCAGCAAGGCAATGGGGACATGGAGACTGGGGAATGGAGGCAAGGGCAAAACCTGATCGACACTGAGGATGTGCAAGGGCCCAACAGAGCCTCATGTGAGGCGAAGAAGCAGCGCAACCTCCTGAAACACTGGTGCAACTCCCCAGCTGGAGCGGTGGAGTGGCAAGACAGGATGGTAGATGTGTAATGGATGCTTCCTTCAGCCTGTCTCATCACACGGATGAGATTGGCCCATGTATGTTGGGTGTGCCTACAATGAACAGGGCATTTAATAAAGAGTTGTGTTTATGTTGACATGTGTGGATCAATGCTTACATTGTAATTCATAATGAAGGGCCATAGGGGTGGCACCTGGGAGGGTGGACCATACAGTCCCACTATGCTTGCACTGGAGGTTTATCTATCCCACATCTATTACCAATCCCATAGGTATCCCTGCCCATCCCACAGGTATCCCTGCCCATCCCACAGGTATCCCTTCCCATCCCACAGCTATCTTACCCCATCCCAAAGGTATCACTGCCCATCCCACTGCTATCTTAACCCATCCCACAAGCATGCAAAGGCTAAACCATTTCTAAAAATTTCCACCCAGACTTTATAGAAAAAAATTAATGAAGCAAGTGTGTGAAACAAACATAAACTTTCTTAATAACAAGCTGTAAAATAAACATGACCCAAGTCAAGAGTCCAAATAAAGTCCACAAATATCCAGGCAGCCAGTCTCTGGCACTCCTCTTGGTCACTCGGAGGTGTGTGCCCAGTCTAAGGTGTTAGGGTGCAGGTGCTGTGGAGGTGGGTGCTGCTGCAGTGCTGGTCTGAGGTGTTGTTGGAGTGCCTGGCCCCGAGAGGACAACAGGGGACGGTGTGTTGAGGAAGGTATCGGACAGCTGGCTCAGCCCCGTGATGCTGAGAGGTCCTTCCTCCATGGCATGGGGTGTCAGCCCCAAGACTGAGGACAGATGTACTGAGGCCGGGCTTGGCTGTGGGATGGAGGAAGGAGCAGTTTAGTGAGGCTGTCTGGTCTGCAGCTGGGTGAGGACTGGCGTGGGTGGCATCGCTGTCGTGGGTGGCATCATTGTCGTGGGTGGCATCGGTGGCATCATTGGAACCGGTGGCAACGGTGTCGCCCAAAGACTCTGTGCCTGCATTTGGAAGGGCTGCTGTCTATGCTGCTGGACCTCCGGGTAGCTGTAGCCCTGGTAGGTGAGGGGCTGTGGGAAGCCTTGGTATGGGAGGGACATCACCTGGGGTGGAGGAGCAGACCTGGACTGGGTGGGAGCAGGTTCCTCTGGGTCTGGAGGGTTGTTAAGCAGCGTGGTGATCCTCTCTTTCACCACCCGGTACTGGGGATCCGCCATCTCCTTGAGGGTCTGGTCGACATAATTGAGGAAGGGCTTGTGGTTGAGGAGTAGGAGTCGATGGGGACCAGCTGAGAGAGGAGACCTATGCTGGTGTGGATGGAGTCCCTGATCTCCACCAGGACCTTGTGGCTCTGTCCCTCCTGCGGTCTGGTTCTCTGCCTTACTGTGGAGGCGGAGGTGTGGGTGGATGCAACTTCGGCAGCGGTGGACTCGATGTCTCCTTTCTCCCACCGCACCAGGGAGTCCTCGCTCTCCACCATGCTTTCAACACCTGCCGGGGGGTTCTCCGCCATGGCACACTCCACAGATACCTGCATGGAGACAGGGACTGACTCTCGGCCGGAAGAGGACTGGCTCTCAGCAGGCTACTGGAGAGAGAGGGTTGTGAGAGGGGCTCCTGGTGCTCCTAGGTGGCGGATCTCACCCTCCAGGAAGCTGCACTTGGCCATGACATAGTTCTCTCTGTCCGTCAGCTTAACCGTGGCCTGGCCAGATTTTTTGAGGTGCAGCTTCCCGTACCAGGTGTGCATGTGCTTCCACCAGCCGAGGAGCACATCCGATGTGTAGCCCAGACTCTCCGCCCTCTCTCTCCAAGCAGCCTGCTTCCGCTTGGTGTCCCTGTACAGCCGGTGTCCCTTCCGCCACAGATAGTCGTTCTCTCTCAGCCACTCCAGCACCTCATCCTCGTGTGCTTCCTCAATGTAGTACTGCCTCCTCTCCCATTGTTGCATACGCCTCTTCCTCCCTTTGGCAAGACCAGATGGGTCCTCATCAGAGGGGCTTCCAGGTTGTAGGGGCTGCTCCTCCACACCAACTGCGGCAGCAGCAGCAGCATCACCAGCAGGATCATAATAATAATCATCATCATCATCATCATAATCACCAGCAGGATCATAATCAGCAACAGCAGCAGCAGCAGGATCAGCAGCAGCAGCAGCAGCAGCAGGATCAGTAGCAGCAGCAGCAGCAGCAGCAACAAGACCAGGATCAGCAGCAGCAGAGTAAGCACCAGCAGCAGGGTCAGCAAGACCAGGAGCATGAGCAGAACGAGCAGGACCAGCAGGACCAGGAGCAGCTTCAGCAGAGTACGCAGCAGCAGAAGCACCACCGCCAGGAGCAGCTTCAGCAGAGTACGCAGCAGAAGCACCACTGCCAGGAGCAGCTATAGTAGAAGCTCCAGCAACAGAAGAGCGAGCCCAAGCAGCAGAAGCCCCAGCAGAAGATGAGTCAGGGACATGGGGTGGGAGGGTGGCCCTGTCCCTCTTGCCAGGGATGGCGGCAGGTTGCTGAGGCTTTCACTTCTTCCCCATGGTTGTGGGGTTGCTGGCTGGCAGGAAGCCTGGCAGGAAGCCTGGCAGGGAGGCATGCACCAAGGCTGGCAGACAGACTGGCTGGCAGGGAGGCTGGAAGGCAAGCTGGCAGCAAGGCTGGCAGGGAGGCTGGAAGGCAGGATGGCAGCAAGGATGGCAGGGAGGCTGGAAGGCAGGCTGGCAGCAAGGATGGAAGGGAGGCTGGAAGGCAGGCTGCCAGCAAGGCTGGAAGGGAGGCTGGAAGGCAGGCTGGCAGCAAGGCTGGCAGGGAGGCTGCCCAGGAGGCTGGGAGGCAGGCTGGGAGGTAGGCTTGGAGGCAGGCTGGCAGCAAGGCTTGCAGGCAGACATGCAAGCAAGAACTCGATGTATCCAGCAGCAGGTCTTTAGCAGGTCTTTCCTCCAAATGCTGGCCACGTGCGAGCTGCTCCCCTTTATATCCGCGGGGCTTGCGCAATGCATCCTCCCCACATGTGCAATTAATGCCAGGCATCCGTTAGGCTTCCACTGTGCATCCGCTAGGCTTCCACTGTGCATCCGCTTCATCTGTTTGGCGTCCGCTCTGCATCCGCTGTATCCGTTCTGTGTCCGCTTCGCTGAGGCCCCCCGGAAACCTAGCGGATGCACCATCCGCTTCCATCCGCTATGCTTCCATTCCGCATCCGCTTTGCATCCGCCCTGCGTCCTCCCTGCATCCGTGTTATCCACTCCAATTATGCAAATTTTTGCCCCTTTTGAGCGCGGATACAACGGATGTAACATTTTTCTCTTCCGTTGTGTCCTTTTTGCATCCGTTGGGCAGCGTGACACGGCCTTAAGTCTGAACTTCCAAAAACAGATTTTTTTATAATGTACTGACTGTGAAAATATTTTTTGCAAGAAAAAAAAAATGTGTGTTGTCCAATATATATATATATATATATATATATATATATATTTGTTTTCTTAGGCTTTCGCGGATACTTACATGTGTGCTGTTTAGCTTCCTTCGGGTATTATCCCACGTCATTGTAGTTCTGTTAAAGTTGTAGCAACGTTTCAGCAGGAGGACGGCTAGGAAGCCAGGTTAATAATAACAGCCGTCCTTTCACACGAAGCCAAGCTGCACTGAAAGCCTCCAACACAAGAACAGAGGGTTGCCAGCCAATCAAAGCCACAAAACAGACAGAAGAAACCAGAAACACCAATCAATCAAACTCCAAGTCCAATGAACACAGACCCAGGCTCCTAGCCAATCAGAATGGACCAGCCTCGAATTTGAAACCAGGAACTGTGAGACACACATCCATACAGAAGCCTGAAGATGGCAGATGAGATTCTGCTGAAACATTGCTACAACTTTAACAGAAGTACAATGATGTGGGATAATACCCGAAGGAAGCTAAACAGCACATGTATGTATATATATATATATATAAAGTTTTCACGGGTACTTACATGTATGCTGTTCAGCTTCCTTCGGGTATTATCCGATGTCATTGTAGTGCTTTTAAAGTTGTAGCAACGTTTCGGCAGAATCTCATCTGCCATCATCAGCTTCTGTATTGAGTTCGTCTGTGAGTCAGGCTATCACAGCCGTTTCAGTTTTAAATTTGAGGCTAGCCTACTGTTGAACCAGAATGTTTTTTTCTTCATCCTGATTGGTTGGGAGTCTTGGTCTGTGTTTATTGGTCTTGGAGTTTGCTGTGTTCTGCTTGATTGGTGTTTCTAGTTTCTTCTGTCTGTTTTATGGCTTTGATTGGCTGACAACATTGTGTTCCTGTATTGGAGGCTTTTAGTGCAGCTTGGCTTCGAGTAAAAGGACGGCTATCATCTATTAGGAAGCCAGGTTTCATCTCAGTGCCTGGTTGGTGTATGTTTGAGCTGGAGGTTTCAGGGGGAGTCTGTTTGTGCCCAGGTGTTTGCCTGGCTTGTGGTGTGGAGATTTTTTTGTTTAAGAGTGCAGGCTTCCAAATGATTGACAGTCTGGTGGAATCATCTCTTCTATTCATGCTTTCAGGTCTTTTTTCAATCTCTATGGCTTCTCTGATGATTCTGTGGCTGGGGTTTTCTATAGTGGCTAGGGTTTTGGTGCCATTGAAGGCTAGCCTCAAATTTAAAACTAAACCGCTGTGATAGCCTGACTCACAGACGAACTCAATACAGAAGTCTGATGATGGCAGATGAGATTCTGCCGAAACGTTGCTACAACTTTAAAAGCACAACTACAATGACGTGGGATAATACCCGAAGAAAGCTGAACAACATACACACACACACACACACACACACACACACACACACACACACATATATATATATATATATATATATATATATATACACACACACACACACACACACTTTATATTTTCATCTATATTTTCATCCTGTCAACCCTTCTGGATAAACCAGATAGGAAACTAAATTTAGGTTATTGTAAGGCTACATTAACAGAGTGGTTGCAAGTCTGAAAGTACAAAACTTCCCACTGTCAGTTTCAACCGCTTGATCCATCAGGGGTGGGAAGTTTCTTTTTCTGACTCTTAAGCCACCTGGGGCTCCTCCCTCTCTTGTCTGATTGTTTCCTAGACAACATCCTGTCCAGTCTTTCCTCAAGGTTATTCCCACATTTCATTACAGTATCAGAAATATTCTTGTATACAACAATTTAGATTCTTCATTATTAATTCTCCTGGTATTGCCTGTGTGAAAAACTGATTTTAAACATAATGATCACTGAATGGCAAACTGAGAAAGTAAATATGGACCTCTGTCACTGGGATGTAGCTGAATATATGTTTCTTTAGCTGGGTAATTAAATAGCTAGTTTCTCTTTACAGTAAATGAAAACGATCAAAAGTATTGCCATCTTTGCAGAACCGCTTAGTTTCATAGGGGTTAATTTACAGTAAAACAAAAAATAGTAATCCAGGCTAATAAACTAAGTTGTAGAAAATTATTTCCATTACACATCTGATTCTCAAAGAAAGCATTACAAGCTGACAGTTTTATTAAAGGTAACATTTGTAAAAATGAGATCAGAAGCAGTATTTGCAGAACATGTGAATTTACCTTTTACTTCTTAATCATAACTTTGTTTGGGAGGCATATTTCTTGTGCCTTGTATAAAAAAGTGAGTCTTGGTCCAACCAGTTAAATTATATCATGTAATCCAACTTGTGAAAGCTTTAATACAAGCTTGATTTAATATCCAACCTTCAGCTATTCTGGAAAGCAAATACTAAAAATTTTCACATGTTGCCAGACTACATCTATATGATACCAGCATTGTAATATCGATTGCCTGAATTTTTGTATTGCTGTTTTTATGGGAGCATTAACAGTTGTTTTATTTTTCTTTCTCTAAAAAAATATCCAAGTTATTCTGATACTTTCTGTTGAGGTAATTCCCCGTTAGGAGAATGAGTGCATACAGGGAGACGTATAAAGAGTAGTGTTTGAATAATACACGCACAGTACACAGATACACTGTACAGAAAATGTAGGTTTTTACTTCCAGAAAGTTTAAGCAAAGTCCAAAATAAGCAGTCCAAAGTCATTTACAAGTTAAATCAGTCAGTTTTCAATCCAGGGAAAATCCAAATATCAAAGTCCAGTGTCAAAAACAGTTCAGTATCAGACTTACATTAAATCCAGTAATATCAGTCAATTAGGAAAAATGGAGCAACAGCAATACTTTCCAACAGAAGGAAACAAAGATACACTCACACTCAGACTCAGACTAAGACAACCCAGGTTTTTGGCTCCATCTTATGGCTATTTGAAAAACCACATCCTGTTCTTGCAGGGTGCATGTTCTTGCATTCCCTTAAAGAGACAGTATTAAAATGTTTATCCTGGTTTATATATTTCTAACCCAAATACCTGTTAGGTGACTTATATTCCTAACACTTTCTATAGGTAGTTCTCAACTGACAACAGTTTAATGACCATTCAAAGTTAAAATGACACCGAAAAAAGTAATTTATGACCATCTTTCACATTTACAACCATTGTGGCTCACCATGGTCACATTTTCAAAATTCAGACACTTGCCAACTGATTCATTTTTATGATAGTTGCAGTGTCCCAGTGTCATATGATCACCTTTAGCGACCCTCTCACAAGCAAAAGTCAATGGGAAAGCCAGATTCATTCACATGTTACTAACTTAATAACTGCAGTGATTGAAGTCTATTGGGATTCTCAGTCATCCAGGACATGGTTGTCAGATTGCAGACTATAGGGATTAGGAGCACTACTCAGGTGACCCTGAGGACACAGATAAACCTCCAAGTGCTTCAATGACCCTCTAAAAGGATGCAGATGATCAGATGTCTATAAGGAATATAAATCCTTCCATTCCCCACTACCATCTCAGAGCTGAAGAAGCTTCTTGGATGAGAAGTGAAATGTTTTCAAAAGAAAAAACAAGAAAGTCCAGTTGCCTCCTGGTGGAAAAAAGGCACTTTGGGACAAAGTCATAAAATGGGGCAAAATCACTTCTTGACTTCTTCTTGGCCTTCTACTTATTCTTTTAAATGATTTGTTGATTCTTCTTCCTCTTCTTCTTCTTCTTCCTCTTCTTCCTCTTCTTCTTCCTCTTCTTCCTCTTCTTCTTCCTCTTCTTCTTTTTCTCCTCCTCCTCTTCCTCCATTATCATCATCATAACCATTGTTTATCCACTGCAAGATGAAGTCCTCTTTCATATGTTTCAAACCAATTTGGTTTTGAACTTTCTTTTAACAATTGGGCCCACAATATTTGTTGATGTTGTTAATCCATCTTGTTTTAGATCTCTTTCGTGGAGCTTTTTATCAAGTGGGATTCATTCTCTTTATCCATATTTAGCATATTTACTCTGCAATCTTAGACTGACTAATTTGGATTAAGCATAATTGCATTACACATACAAATCTTATGCTTCATTAAAGGAAGGTAATTGTATAAAATGTATTAAATTTGGAATCTATACTGAGGGAGGGAGGGAGGGCTTAAAGAGGCATGGTATCATTGGTTGACTTTTATTTCCTATGAACAATTAGCTGCCTGAATTGATTAAGTAATTATATTATTTAAAGTAAGAACCATGTCTGCATTCGTCATTTACTATGTCAAATTAACTTTAAGAAAATAAAACATTTCCTACTGCCAACTATAGTTCTTCAAGTAGTTATCCATTACAGCATAGCTCCTACATAAAAAATCACTGAGTACATCCCAAAGATTTTAGTCATGCTGAATTGTCTCAATTTCCAGGTGAGAAAAATAAGAGGAAGACACCTGTAGTGTCCTGTAGTGGCAGATTCATGTGAATATATAGAAGATCTCTCAAAGAATTACAGTTAAAGCTGAACAATACTGTTATTCTCCATGGTAGCTTTGCATAATGCATATGAGAGATTCCTTTGATGGGATGGATCAAGTGGTATTATGAGGAAATTGGAAAAGTGGCACTGCAAAAAGTGGCATATTCTTTGATACATACCATATAAAACTGTACAGCTGGATGATAGGGTTTTATAACTATGGAAGAAACTGACCATACAGTGATTTTACAGATATCTGAAAGGAAAATACACCTGACAGACGCAGCTGGTGTGATTTGCTGGAGTTAAAGCCATGATAGCAGATGGTAAAGTTAGCCTTACAACAGGTAGAGTTGAAGAAATATTGAAAGAAAACAGAAGAAACTCAGGGAACTCAGAAACATGGTGAGTGTCTCAGAGAATTAAAAACTATTTACTATGAGGGTATGCCATCATAGCAAATGTCAACATTCAACCACTTAATAATAGTCTTCAAGGAGACTTCAATCAGGAGTAAAATCAGGAGTAAAAAAACCCTGAAAATAACTATTTTTCAAATAATTATATAGCCAGTTTCTATTGCAAACTTGTTTATATATTATCACATTATATAATAAGGATCAGTTGTAAGTGTCCTTCCTTTCATTGTGCTTTTTTCCATGCTTAATTGTTGTCAAACAGACCAATTTTGTGAATAGCAAGATGATATCTGAATGAGTTATAGTGGGGAAAAAATCTTCATGAGTCTATTCAGACCCAGTAACAGCATGGAAGAGTTCTGTTAAGTACTAGAATAATCTCCATCCATTACTTTGAGAAGAAATGCACAGGAAAAAAAACTGGAGTTTACTTGTGTTAAATGAAGATTGAGTTTCTCCCAATTTACTCAAAAACTGAGAGTGAAAAGAATAATAAATATATAACATATTGCATCAAATATTTCTTTCTACATAAAGTGGACAGTCATCTATGGAATAGCTTGATAGTGCACATTCTGAAATGAACAATCACCACAACTACTACTGCTAATTAAGAGAATAGGCACCCTATGGGTACAGGTGGGTTTATTTCGAACTGAAGGCAATGGAAGTAACTTTGTTTTCTAATAGCTATATGAAAATAATCATACATTAGCTCAAAATCAGAAGGATGCCCTAAAATAAATACTTCAAAATAAAATACTTCAGAAGGGACACAAAGCTCTTTAATATTGTAATGTACTGAAAACTTTCTTTGCATTGAACACTCAGTTAGTACAATAGCAATTTTTAGCAATTCCCTTGGCAAGAAAATCAGTAGGAGAAATGATGATATCAAATGCATATCAAAAGTATGAAGTGCTGAATTTAATGACTTATATCCTTGTAATGATGATGAACAATCTGACATTATGGCTTGCCATATTTCTCTGATGTAAAACAATCTGTCTCCAGATATAAATATGCAGTCATGGAAAGAAAGGCGATGGATAGAACAATTTTAAAAAATCAGCATTTAAACTTGTCTTGAAGCAATCCTTGGATAAAAAAGGTGATGTCTATGTCTCTACTACACAGCTTAGAATAACACATAGATGAAAGCACTATGAAAGAACCAGTCTCTGGTCTTAACCAAATCTTTCAAAGAACCATAGGAATAGAATGCAACTTGGAAGTAACCTCCCACAAAGGCAAGTTCAAATGGCTGCCCAACATTTTCTTGAAAACCTCCATTAAACATCCATGAATTTAGGAGACAGACTCCTCCATTGATTAATTTCTCTCATAGTCAGGGAATCCATTCTTTTTTCAAGTATGTTGTTGAATTCTGTGTTCAGTTTCTACAACTGTTTTTTACTCTAAGGAGCCATACAGAAAAAATCCATGCTCCCTGCCCTTATTGGAGGATTGTTATCCAGTCTTCCCCAAGCCTATTCTTTTTTAGGCTAAACATACCCAGTTCTTTTCACCCCACTTCATTGAATTTAGATTCCAAGCATCTTTCCATGCTTGTACATGAAAATATGTATTTTCACTCTTTGGTTTCTCAATGTTCTTTCTGTTATAAAGTGGACAGCATTGTCTGACCACTGTGGCATAAGAGTAGGGTACTATTATTTCCTGTGAACTTTACACTATTCTTGATATGTCTTTTGATATATCCTTCCTCCTCTGCTTCATATCTGCAAATTTTAGAGCATTCTTTCTATTTTTTCATCTAAGTAATTTATAAATATGTCAAAGAGTACTGACCTCAGGACAAGATTCTAAAGTATCCCATTATATTCCTCCCTCCATGTGTACATAGACCCATGAAGGTTGATCATTGCCTATTCAACCAATTATGAATACAACTGATAGTATGACTATCTATCCCACATTGTTCAAGTTTATCAAAAAGGGGGATTTATAAAATATCTTACTTAAATATGTTCGTATACATTACATCCATAGCATGTCCTTGGTCCACTAATTTAATCACATTTATTAAAGAAAGAATAAGTTTTGCCTGGCACAACTTGTTTCTAACAAATCCATGCTAGCTTCTGATAAACACCCTGTTTGTTTCAAGGTACTTGCAAGCCAACTACTTCATGACCTTTTCTCGTATTTTCTCAGGTAATGTCAAACTGATTGGTCTGATTTTTTTTTCTTTTTAAAGTATTGGAACGATGTTAGCTATTCTCCAGACTTTTAGTACTTTCCTTCTGCTCAATAATTTCTCAAAGATTTCAGTAGTAGCCCTGAAATGACATCTGCCAGTTTCTTTTAACACCTAGGAACATAATCCATTCAGTCTAAGGGACTTGGATTCATTCAAAGCAACTGTACCAGCATTACTTTATCTATTTTGATCACCATTTCTTCTTTTACTTCCCATACTGCAGAGGCTGATAAATTGGACTACATTTTTTCTTTTGTGAAAAAAATAAAAGGAAGATATGAATTAAATAGTTCTGCCTTCTCTCTATTGCATGACACCTTCTTGCCATCTTCCCGAAACAGAACTAATAGAATCTCCAAACAATGGATTTTCTTGACTCTCCTCTTGTTCTGATATACTCAAAGAACCATATTTTTTGTCATGTTGACATTTGTAACAAACCTTAACTCATAGACTTCCTAATTCCATCTTTGCAAATTTGGGTTGTTTCCTGATTTACTGTTTTTATATATCCTCTTTCTATTTTTTAAACTTTTTCATTTTATTTATTGTTAAGATCTAGTGAAGTCATCCTAGTTGTCTCACATATCCTATCTTTCTCTCTAAGTTTGAATATTTGTTATCTCATTTTTCAGAATTTCACAACTCTCCTGAACTGGTTTCCCCTATCTCAATTCTTTGAATTTTTTTAAAAGATGTTCAGTAGAGGCTCAAACTTCTGCTGAGCAACTGGGACCCTGAAGCATAATACTTCAGTACCATTTTTCCTGTCTGGTAGCAGCATATAATCAGTATTACCTTTGGAATTATTGATCTGTTATTTATATAATTTGCTTCTGCATGGAAACTTGTGCCAAGTTATTTTTGGATAACTGGTTGAAAATAAAGGTGTTTTTTTTTTTTAAGGTAAATGTTGCTATGGAAGGAACACTTATTTTGGAGCTGGTTTACTTTGTCAATGGAAATAGTAGTGACCTATAAGAAGCCAGATGAACTTAGTTTCCTTTGATTATGGTAGAATTGGATTGAGGGAATTTTAAAAAATAAAAAAGAAAGGGAATATTTTCTTTCTCTATTTTATAAAGATATTCTTATATCTTCGAAGTCGACAGAACAAAGAATAAATTGTTCACCTGCATTACAAAGAGCTGAAAAGCTAGTACTGAAGTGTCATTATAGATTAATTTACACACTAGGCCATCTAGTAGGATAGGTAGCTGCTTTTCATTTAGTCCAGGCACTTGAGCCATCCAAAATAATTGCTGTACCTAAAAACAGATTTCTTCTGTTAGAGAAAAGGAAATTTCATTCCCAAACATCAGATGTTGCTGTGAACCTGTCTTCCAGTTGTGCATAATGCTACAGGCTACTTGGGGATATAGAATGTAAATAACTACAAGCGAGAGATTGTCTTTATTATGAACTTAGAGAGTGAGGTTATTCCCTCTGCTCTTAAGAGAAAATGGTCGGTGTTTTAAAACTATACCTGTGAATAAAGGCTTGGAAAATCACATAGCTAACATTGTTCAGTCTCTAAGATTTGGAACCTGCAAGAAGCTGGAATGAAGCAGAGGTATGTTTGTTTATGAATCTCATATTTTATGGAAGTAGGTAACATGTATGGCAGAAATTTGGTGTGTAGTTTAATATCTGTTTTCTGTGCTGTGCTAAATGAGGTGTCAATGTTTCATGTTCTTATTTTTCTGTAGAAGCTAGTGAAATGAGTTTCAACCTTTGCCCATATATTAGGCCTGGCATGCAAATAATAATTTGTGATCTATAAAAATTTATAATAAGTACAACTTTTTTTGTAAGCTAAACATAAGCTTCTCACAAAAGAACTCAGGTAGAATATCTTCCAGAACACTATTTTGAGCCATTGGTGTAATGCATAGAATTTAAAAAATGACTATGGATTCCAAAACAAATTCCTCTTTCTTGAAAAAGATTCTACATTATAGCAAACAGTTTGTAGAAACTAATGGGAAACTAACTATTGGGAAGAGTTCTGACTTGTAATAGCCTGTTGGAAGAATGTTCAGTCTCATGCAAACAGTCTCTGATTTATGTGGTGCAAATCTAACTGACAGACAGTGTTTGTTTAAATTTTAAAACACTGTAAAATGCTCTGAATACACCTCACTTCAGGGTTTGGAAGTTAATGAGAATAGTCTCTTTTCTGAAGTATAATTGATAAATAGAATAGAATAAAATAAAATAAAATAAATAATATAAAGGTTTGTTTTCAAGACAGAATTAAATTTAAAATGATTTAACTCTTCAAAATACGCAAGCTATAAAACTCATTATACTGTTTTCTGTAGTGAAAGAGCCAACTGGAATTTTCTGCCAAATTCAAAAATCAGTGCTTCCAAACATAAAAAGAGTGTCAGAAAAGAAAAGAAAAGAAAATGATGACTGGTACCACTATCTCTCTGTCAGATGCTCTGGAAAGTAAAGAAAAAAATCTAATGAATTCTTTGAACATACAATGTTGATGTTCTTTCTTCTTATTTTGCTCTTTCAACCATGTTAATCAGCCTCAACAAATGGTTTTAGTAGAAAGCTCTAGGCAAATTATGATGCAAATCTGGTTTTGTGAAGCGTATGCTTGGGGACTGAATTTAATATTTTTAAATGGCATCTATAGCAAAAAAAGCAACTGTGCTACAGGACTTAGCAACAACACTTAGGGAGAAGTTATTATCCAGATCATGATTTTCCTCAGGCCTCAGAGTTAGTGCCATTAAAGAAACATAGCACTTATGGACAGTTTCTAGCATGCTGATGAGAGATGAGTAAGACAGTGCCAGGTTATTTGACAGGGTTCAAAATTACCTTGCTTCCTCCATTTTAATTAAGTCATTAATTAATGTGGCAATTCTCACACTGTATATCTAGAAGTGACAATTATCACACTGTATATCTGGATTCCCAGCATTGCCATATTATTACTTGAGGATCCATTTATCATGATCACATTCCAATTAATGGATTTGAAAACCAAAGGTTCAGCAAAATAAAAGGACAAAGAATATAAGCATATGTCTGATGATAAAGGAAGACAATGATCAAATATTATGTAGTTAGATACCCAAATTCTATTAACATGCTAACATTAAATATACTTTGTCCATAATCCAAGTATACTTCAAGGTGATATATTTAGAAGACAGTAGGATTTTACTTGATATATTCAAAATGAAGATAGAATAATGTATTGATAACCCTTAAATCCAAAAATAATTTATTTTAAATGGTGGTAATTGCATAGATACTTTTTATCATTTCAACAGGGCATGACTACTACTGTTCAATATCCAGATCTGATAGCCATCTTAGTAATAATTGAGTAGTTAGAATCCATCCTTGTTGAGGAAGTCCTCAATCTAGAGTCTAGAATACTGCCATTATCCCATTGTATGATTAATTTAATTTATAGTTTTAAAAGTTGATCCTGAGTTGTATAAGGTAATTTACAAAGTATGATTCTAATGTTACATATTATCCTTAATCCCAAATTATGGATTTCAGAAGTGATATATTGATCAATTAGATTTTATAGGTATATAGATCAATAAGTCTTATAAATAAAAGTAAAATATAAATACCAATTGTACAACATCTTTATAGCTCCTGAATTATGAATTTTTGATATATTTCTTATTATCAGTGGAAATCAGTTGGATCCCTACCTCTTGAATCTGCCTTAAAATACTCACCAAATTAGCTTCTGAGTTTGCAGTTAATCTGCCAGCTATGCCACTAATACAATATTTTGATCAACAAAATATTTCCTAGCTGGGCAGTACAGAATAGGTATAAAAATAAGTGCCAGACCAGAAATTGGTGATTAGCAATTGTGTTCTATCCTGCATAGAAGACTGGGTACATTGGATATATAGAAAATGGTCTGCTTGGGTTTAATTATGAACTCTTAACCCAAAAATTGAAACCTGTATTCTTATATTTCAGATAATTATAATTTAAAATAATACTCACAACTGAAATCATTACATATTGTGGTTGGAACTGCCAGACACCATGCCTAAGCAACATCTGGAAGACAAGTATAACCTAATCTGTTTGCACGTTTGCTCCAATTTGCTTAATAGCAAGAGCACTTCGACTTACATACCACTTTATAGTGTTTTACAGCCCTCTCTAAGCAGTTTTACAGACTCAGCATATTGCCCCCAACAATCTAGGTCCTCATTATACCCAGAAGAATGGAAGGCTGAGTCAACCTTGAGTCTGGTGGGATTTGAACTGCCAAATTATAGGCAGCCAATAGTCAGCAGACATGGCCTGCAGTACAGCACTCTAACCACTGCACCACTGAGGCTCTTAATCTACCAAGGTGGTATACAGGATAATACTTTCATTCACATATATGAAAAAATGGGTACAAGAAATATAAGCATAACCATAATTATTTAGTCATGGGATATATGATAAGATTTTAGGATGAAGCTGAAGTCCAAGAATTAGCTAGAGGTGTATTATAATTCAAGCCTTGATAGGCAAACACAGCAAGAAGGAAAATGACTGTGTTATGTTAATATCAGTGAGAAGGGAATTTGAGATAGGAAGGAAATACCTAGCTCTACAGTAGACATTCCTAAAAATGATGAAAAAGAATTTATGTAAAATGTTATGCTTTATTATTATTACAATGCAATCAACAGAAATTATTGGCCCTTTACAAATGATACATTTGATGAAAACTATTATGAATTTATCATAAAATAATCAAACACATCCAATCAATACACATGGATGATTAATTCTACATTAAAAATTATATAAGAAAGAGCTCAGTTTTTTCATATTCATATTTCATATTCCTGAATGCAATCTGATTCCAAGGCTGTTCCAAGGACCACATTTCCTACTGAAAAACAGTGCCTTTTGGCCTCGGCCCCTTTACTTCCTGGAATGGGGAACCATTCTACTAAAAGTACTTTATAAGTTGAACTGATTCCAGTTGAAGCAAGTGATCCTAGAGAGAAGTTGCAAGCAATAAAGGGCTTTAAGGTTAAAAAAAAAACCAAAAGCTTTTAAATTGCACCCTGATGCAGATCCTTTTAAGGACAGCATCCTAATATCAAATAATTAATCAAAGATCTACATTTTGAAGAATAAAAATTTAGATATAAAAATAATATGCACAAAGCTGAAACCTACATATTTCTGATTTTTTTTGTTCTAAAAATTATATAAGTAATGTAGATGTGTTAGTAAGATTGTACAAGACATATATTTCTTCTGAATCAGTGTTGTCAAGCAGCCCAGCCTGAACACAATTTTCAAGCAGTGAATTTTTTTCTTTATTATCTGTGAAAATATATGGTCTTCAATTAAGAAATCAATTTTTATTTTATACCTCACAGATTCACAGTGTTATTCCAGAGAGTAAAAGATAGCAGATAATAAAACATGTAATTATATTACAGGAATTATGAAGGCTAGAATAATACCTAGGAAGACATTTTTGAGTTGTAATCCTATGAAATTCCTCTATGTTTCATGCTTGGATATTCTAAAATACTGATAACTTTAAGTGTCCTAACTGTATCACAAGGAAAAATGTACATGAAAATATACGCATGAAAGGTTTCAATTTCTTATAATATACAAACAGTAGGATTATTTTCTCAGATAATAATTTGTGCTACTGAAAACTCGGAGATCCTTGTAAATTAGTCTTTGCTAGGACAACTTGGGCGAGCCAGGCATTGTTGAAGATTATATAACTTTATTGTTATTGGTTAAACAGTGCTTTCCTCTCACTTTCCTTTTCACCTGCATCTGGCAAGATATTTTTACTTTTTCTGTTTAGGTTCTTCTCGTCTCTTCTCCATCTAGGTGGGATCCACTCTTTCTTCTTTCTGTCTCTTTTCATTATATCTAACACTTTCCTTTAGTTCATCTCCCTACTGACTGAGTTTTTGAAGATCATTTCTACTGTCTGATTAAGTCATATGGGGAAAAAAGTGTCAATCCATAATTCATATTTTAAGAAGCATTGCAATATATATTTGTCACTTGTTTCCTAAAAACCTCAAAATTACTATTGTGGTAAAGCACAACTAAAATTTACTGTCACTAGATACAGCGAAGACAATTATAATTAATATTTAGCTACATGTTGTAAATTATTGGATATAAATGGAAATATTTGTTGGGATGAGAGTGAATATTCCATACAAATATAAATACTGTATTCTTATAAAATATTAATTACTTCCAAACACAGAAGTGAGATGTATGTGTACGTATGTGTAACAATTAAATCTGGAAAATGTAATTAAAGTAAGATTTGTAAGGGAAAAACTAAAAAATATTGCACTGGGTTTTCAGTAATCTTAAAAAAAATAGATTTTGGGATATGAAGAGGAAAAAAAAATCAATCATCCAAAATAATCCTATCTTGAAGCTGAAACAAACACTTCAACATCCTTTACAGTAAGGCCTTCATAGGAGACTTTAGTTTTAGATGGGCAAGTATATCCTTACCAGAGATAGAAATGTTAGGTTCATCACAGATTTTGAAAATGAAAAAAAAAAAAAAGTAATGATTGTTGGAACTATATTTGAGAAAATATAAAGTATTTTTCCCAGTATTTTATAAATGTTCACTTGTTCTAATGCCATGAAATTTTATTTAATATGCACTACAATTTTTCATTTCTAATCAAAATATACTTCATTCTGTTTACATCTATGATTGCCAAAGAATATTCATTTAGTTTTTGAAATCTATAACTTAAGTACTAATTATTTCCCAAGGGAGATGGGTGGTTTAAAATGTGAACAATAAATAAAATAAACACTATTATATTAAGCTTATAAAATATGTAAAAGTAAATATATATGGGAGTTATATACATGCATAGAGGTATGGGTTATATGTATATGTGAATGTCTTAATGTATATTTGATGCTAATATGAGATTTCTCTCTGTGATCATCTATTTTCATTTAACAGATATAATTGCTGAAACCATAAATTACCTTACTTGCTGTTGAACTAAGTCTTATCACCTACAAAGTATAAGGACATTGCCTTAAAAATCATACCTTAATCATCAAAGTCATTACATTGTTGTATTTTCCTCAATTCCCTCACTTCATTCTCCTCTTTGGTTGGCTTCAGGTTTGGCTCTCTTCCAGATGTGAGAGACATAGTTATGTTGATGATGGAGTCAACAACATTATTTTCAGCACATTTATGTAGAACATTAATTACAATTAAAGTTAATGGCTCACATCCTGGAAACTATTCATATACTTTAGATTTCATGAAGCAAAATGCTGTAATCTGATTCAGAGACTTGCCAAAGTATGAATGACTGTGACAAGACATTGGTCAGAGAAAAGAGCAGCTGACTTTTCAGCCAAATCACAAAGTAGTTTTGGCTTTGATAGCAAATTAGCAACCATAATGACCTGGAAACCAAATTCTTGATATAGCATCTGTTAGATTGTTCCACAGTTTTCTATAATCCTTTGATTCACTGGTCAACTTTGGACATGTCTAACTTAAGTTTTAAATCAGGCTAGACAACCCATGACCTGTTGGCTCATCCTTTTCAGAGATATTTTCTTGCCAAAACAGAGAACCAGAATGAACACAGGCAGGTTTTAAAAGATCATATGACTGCACCTGCCACCTAAAAGCAGAGCTAGTAGCATTGAAGCAGCCACTCTCCCAAATTACTCTCCCAAACCTTGAAGTCACGGGGACTGGATTTTGTACACATTCTGTAAGTTAGTCCATTTGAGGTACCTTGGTTCAAAAATTATTGTTCTAAGATGCACTATTTCACTCAAGTAAAATCATTATATGCTTTTCAGTAACAGATAGAAAGACAGACAGACAAACCAAGGTTATTTGCAAATAAATATGTGCTTGTTTAGATTTAAATATGAGAATCTGACTGTTGAAAATATTTCCTTTCTTAATGTTGCACAGTGTACATGCACTGGCCTTGGATTGTATTGAAGTGTGAGATGCAGATTTTTTTCTCTCTCCTTTTCTCTCTTTTCTGACTCTGGATGGAGCAGCTGGACAGAGACCAGAAGTTGCCAAGAGAGAATGCAGAGCTCTGCTGCATGAAAGCCTTTTTGTTATGGGAAGAACAAGGAGTTTGTATTCCCATAAGGAATAATCTGTTTTTTTAATGAATACTGTTGGTAGCTGCTACTCATTCTTTTTTGTTTATTTGTTTGTTTATTTCAACGTGTCAAGCCCAATCCCTACTTTAAACTCCAATCTCATTTTTCAGATGTATTGAAATAATATTTTTCTCTTCAATCTTTTTCTTGAAATTAATCCATGGCAACAGTCCCAGCCCAACTTTTCTTAGTATTTTTGGGTTCCATCATTGTGCCAGTTGTCTCTGTTTTGTGTTCAATTAATAAACCTACTCAAATGATTTCCTCTCCAGACTGAACCATAATCTTTCTAAATCATTTTCAAGAGTCTTAAGTCAAATGGAGCTTTATATTAGATTCTCCTTTCAATTGTTCCTCCTTCTTTCCTTTCCCCTCCTTTCTGCCAATGCTTTTCTTTTCATGACAAACAGTACTTAACCTCAAGAAACTAGTTCTTGCAGAATCATCAAACCCCTCTTCTCTCAACATTATTTCTTTAGCTACTTACACTGACCAATATGTCCTCTTAAGTTCCTTGTATTATACATTGTCAAGAAATTAAATTTATGCTTCCATGGACATTACTCTTGATTTTAATGTCTAGTGCTCCCCAGTATGACACTTAATTTGAAAGCCTGTGTGGTAATTAGGCAAATTCATCAAGAATTTTTCACCAATACTGCCATGAGATGATAGATAGATAGATAGATAGATAGATAGATAGATAGATAGATAGATAGATAGATAGATAGA
>BLBF01000032.1:11286693-11320178 GCA_015471245.1 Laticauda colubrina | reverse complement strand
AGATAGATAGATAGATAGATAGATAGATAGATAGATAGATAGATAGAGATAGATTAAACTGCCGCATTAACATATGTAATATTATGAGTTGATTCATACGTACATTGATCAGTTACAAAGCTAAATATCTTAACATGAACTTCTTATCATTTATGTGACAGGAGAACTGTTCAGCAATAAATAAGTACATCAGAAACTTTTTATTCTAACAGGATGTTTCTCTTTTCTTTGTACCCAGGTTTAGCAACTAGGGATAAGCATTCAAAACTATAAATATCTGCTGTTAATGTACAATAAACAGAACTCAATTATGCTCCATCAATCATGGAAAAGATATTACTGTCAGCTATTTCACAAGGAATTTCCCTTTGTCATAGTTTAATTAAATTCCCTTCTAAAGGCAGTTATAAAAGACATTATATGCAGAGTTATAATTACTTTCTTTTTTAAAAAAACTGAATAATTCATTTTCATTGTATACTTTTGGATAATCCAAAAAGTTTAGCAATGCTTATACAAGCAAAATCCAAATTCTTTCGTAAGAAATATTGTTTTAATGCAGTTTTAGTCATAAATGTTTTATTCAACAGATGCTTCTGTAAATGTCATTTTATCTGACAGCAATCCCTGAGATCACACTAAAAATCACATCACTTAGAACTTCATGATTGAAGTCATGTTTTCTTTAAAAATTTAATTAAAACATCATATGTTAATCTCAGTGTATTGCATTCCCAATCACTGACAACCATTTTTTTAAAAAACCTCCATAAACTTGTTCCATTTTTAAAGTCTATCATGATTAATTTGCCTGCTACTTTTCTCATCACCATGAGCTAAAAAGAAGGAAACTGTGTAGCTGATTGTACTGCATTGATGGACAATTGTATTAAATTCCCTAAACCATGCATTTATTCCTTGTATAACTGCCTCCTATTCTCTTCATAAAACTTATAATTTGAAGAAAGTTGATTCCTAATTAATAAAAATATGCAAAGCAACCAGTTGGGTGCCTTTTAAAATACACTGCCCTTTCTCAAAGTACTAAGCCAGCTGCATCCTTTGGAAGCCTTTGAAGACTGTTTTAAAGTTTTCTTAAGTGGATTCTACAAGGGGTACAATACACAATAATTTGCTTTATTGGCACTCCAAAACAGTTCCATACATACTTATACAGGTAGCCTTTGATTTTTGACCATAACTGAACCCAAAATTTCAGTTGCCAGCTGAGCCATTAATTAAATGAGTGTTGCTCCATTTTATGATTATTCTTTCCCCAGTTGTTAAGTGAATCACTGCAGTTAAACTAGTAATGTGGCTGTTAAGTGAAGCTGGCTCCCCAATTGATTTTGCTGGTCAGAAGGTCACAGAGGAGGAATCACATGATCTTAGGATACTACAACCATCATAAATAAGAGTTAGTTGCCAAGTGTCTAAATTTTGATCGTGTGAACATAGGGATACTGCAAAGATTGTAAGTATGAAAAAGGTCATAAGTTGCTTTTTTCCATGTTGTTGTAAGTTTAAACAGTCATTAAATGAACTGTTGTAAACTGAAGACTACCTGTACATGTGGACATGAAAGCTTTTGAGGTAACTTTGTTGATGCCACCTCATCTCTTTCCAGATCAGCCCTTTAAATGCCCTTTGAATGTTTTACTCAACTGTAAAAATTAAATTTGAATCAAATTGGTAAATAACCCCATAACAGGAGAACAGGAGAACAGGATGGCAACCATTTTTACTAATGCCCATCTTCCTTGTGCCTTCAAATTTTAACAAATTTAGAGAAATTTAGAGATAGCATAATGGAACTAAATCAGGAGGATGAAATAACTAAACAAGTAAATAAATTCATATTTTATAGAAGCCTTGACTACAGGAAATAGTACAAAAATAACCAGCTGAATATAACCCAAAGTTTGCTATTGTATTTTAGTCTGAAAACTATGGCATTGCACTATAAAGTTAATTTTAATCCCTTTGATTCTGTCTCATTCTAAATTACTGGCTCATGATAAACAAAGTCCAAGCAATATGTCAGATGAAATGTAATCCAGAAGTATAACAGAAAACACCAACAAAATGAAGATTGGCTGTCAGGACCAAGGCCAGAGAAATCATAATGAAATCCAATTGAGTCTAATGCTTTATTGGCAAACACCCAATAGATAGAATCTTGCCCAGCTAAAGCTATAACCTTCTAACCTATTAGATATATCCTAAGATAGTGTAGGGTGTGGCTAACCTGAAACACCCCCCCCCCCAGTCATCCAGTTTGGGAATGCATAGTTTCTTAATTTGGGTGTTTCTCTGGGAAAATTCTGTATTGTGAAAAGTTGCTTTTTCTGTTCCAAGTGCACATTCAATCACATTGGCAGATTATGTTCTCTCATTCAAGAGTTTGGAATTGAAGTATTTTAAACTTCAGAATTTTACACAAGACTCAACTGCCAGCCAGAATTGTATTGTATTATTCCTTCATATGAAGACAATATCATTCTTGAATTGTTCTTATTACTGCACAGTTTTCAGTTTTTCACTTTCACTCCTTCATCTGATCACCAATTAAACTTTTCCCCTGTATCATCTATATTACCTTCCATTATACAGGATTCAGCTTGTGATTATAAACAGAAATAAGAATACAACCAAGAGAGGAACTACAAGACCTATTGCTCACCTCAGGGTTTAATTAAATTTGTTGCTTTTATTATTCTTTTTCAAGAAGTTCTATTAGGAAATATTTTTCCTGAGAGGAACATTTTGGAATAGGCTCTACATTAAACATAGTTCCCCCAAATGAAATTAGATTCTAGATTGTTAATTTGAAATTCCCTAGTTTATCTGCAACTCACAGAAAGGGGAAAACAGAAAATAGGACAATTAGTGTTTTGAATATATGCATCATTAAGCCCCTGTCACATTGCACCAATGGATGCAAAGAGGATGTAAAACTGACAAAAAAGCTTGCCATCCGTTGGTTAACGCGATCTACTCACTGCCTCTGTTTTGCTTCCTCTCTATCCGTCCAGCATCCGTTTATTGACGTTTCATCCGCTCAGAAAGTTTTGAGCTGCTCAAAACTTTTGCGTGGAAAATGTATCCAATTTGTCCGTTCTGCATCCGATACGCATCTGCGACGCATCCGTTCTGCATCCGGTACACATCCGCTATATCTGCTAGGCCTCCGTTCCGCATCCATGCAACTCGCATCCGCTCGGACGCAGGGAGGAAGCGGAACAGATGCGGAACGGATGCAGAACGGATACAGAACGGATGCAGCACAGAAATGAAGCGTTTAAAATGGAAAGAACGTTCGCAGAGGGGACCTATCTCGGATATTAAGGATGTCTAGAGGATGCCTAGAGGATGCAAAGGGACACCTATACTGCCTATAAAAAGGGAGAGCAACTCACCTGCATCTCACTTTCAGACCAGCAGCCTAGCTGTGCAGACCTCTGCAGCCTTCATCTGACTCTTGCTCTTCCACAGCATCCAGTCAGGTCCACCGTGCATCATAACACAGTCCTTTTGGCAGCCACCATCCTTCTGCAACAGTGCAAAGCCATCTACAGGCTCTGTGAACTCTACTACGGGAAGAAAAAGAGGTGGCCAAGAAGCGTCTGAGTACGAAGATGGATCGCCAGAAGAGCAGAGGACGGACAACAAGCTGATGGTGGAGCTCAGGAACGAAGACACTCGAGCTCCAGAACTTCATGAGGATGCCTCCAGCCATGTTTGACGAAGTTGTGCAGTGGCTGACACCCAGGTTGACCAAGGCAAAAACCAACTTCCAGCCCAGCCTGGGACCTGGGCTCAAGGTGGCACTCACTCTGTGCCACCTGACCTCAGGGACCACCTTCAGGAGCATGCAGTACGGCTGGAGGGTGCCACACAACACTATCAGCATTGTGGTCAGAGAAGTGGTGCAGGCCATCATCAAAGAATACCTGGAGGAGCTCCTCCAGTGCCCCTCCACTGAAGAAGGATGGAAGAAAGTTGCAGAGCAGTGGTATCAGAGGTGGAACTTCCCACACACCGTTGGAGCCATAGATGGCAAACACGTGGCCTGCAAAGCACCACCCAAGTCAGGGTCAACTACAAGGGCTTCTTCAGCATCATCCTCTTCGCCATGGTCAATGCTGACTACAAGTTCATGTACATCGATGCTGCAGGCAGCGGCTCATGTTCAGATGCCCAGGTATCAATGCCAGTGACCTCAAGGAGGGGCTGGAAGGCAACCTCATCATGGACTTCCCAGATTCAGACCCCCTGCCCAACGACATGCAAGATGTGCCCTACTTCATCGTGGGGGATGACGCCTTCTCCCTCAGAACCTACCTCATGAAGCCCTACACCTCCAGACTCCTCACCCATGAAGAGAGGATCTTCAACTACAGGCTGTCCAGGGCAAGGCGGGTGGTGGAGAACGCCTTTGGCATCCTGGCCAACAGGTTCCAGGTACTTCTCACCACCATGCAGCATCGCCCAGAGACCGTGAGGAGGATCATGGAAGCTTGTTGCATCCTCCACAATCTCATGCGCACCCGCTACCCAGTCTTGCAGAACAGGCTCGTGGACCTCCAGCAAGGCAATGGGGACATGGAGCCTGGGGAATGGAGGCAAGGGTGAAACCTGATAGACACTGAGGATGTGCAAGGCCCCAACAGAGCCTCACGTGAAGGGAAGAAGCAGCGCAACCTCCTGAGACACTGGTGCAACTCCCCAGCTGGAGCAGTAGAGTGGCAAGACAGTATGATAGATGATTAATGGGTGCTTCCTTCAGCCTGTCTCATCACAATGATGAGATTGGGCCATGTATGTTGGGTGGGCCTACAATGATCAGGGCATTTAATAAAGAGTTGTGTTTGTGTTGACATGTGTGGATGATTATTACATTGTTATTGATAATAAATGGCAATAGGTGTGGCACCTGGGAGGGTGGACCATACAGTCCCACTATGCTTGCACTGGAGGTTTATCTATCCCACAGCTATTACCCATCCCAAAGGTATCCCTGCCCATCCCACTGCTATCTTAACCCATCCCATAAGCATGCAAAGGCTTAAACCATTTCTAAAAGTTTCCACCAAGACTTTATTAAAAAAAAGAAATGAAGCAAGTGTGTGAATCAAAGGCTGCCGGAGAGAGAGGGTTGTGAGAGGGGCTCCTGGTGCTCCTCGGTGGCAGATCTCACCCTCCAGGAAGCTGCACCTGGCCATGACGTAGGTCTCTTTGTCCGTCAGCTTAACCGTGGCCTGGCCAGATTTCTTCAGGTGCAGCTTCCCGTACCAGGTGTGCATGTGCTTCCACCAGCCGAGGAGCACCTCCGAAGTGTAACCCATACTCTCCGCCCTCTCTCTCCAAGCAGCCTGCTTCCTTTTGGTGTCCCTTTAAAGCCGGTGTCCCTTCCGCCACATATAGTTATTCTCTCTCAGCCACTCCAGCACCTCATCCTCATGTTCCTCCTCAATGAAGTATTGCCTCCTCTCCCGTCCCCGCATACGCCTCTTCCTCCCTTTGGCAGGACCAGATGGGCCCTCATCAGAGGGGCTCCCAGTTGGTAGGGGCTGGTCCTCCACAACACCAGCAGCAGCACCAGCAGATCATCATCATCATCATCATCATCATCATCATCATCATCATCACCAGCAGGATCATCATCATCAGCAACAGCAGCAGCAGCAGCACCAGCAGGATCATCAGCACCAGCAGCACCAGCACCAGCAGCACGAGCAGGACCAGGAGCACGAGCAGGACCAGGAGCACGAGCTGGACGAGCAGGAGGAGCAAGTCCAGGAGCACGAGCAGGACGAGCAGGACGAGCAAGTCCAGGAGCATGAGCAGGACGAGCAGGACCAGCAGAACCAGCAGGTGTGGCACCTGGGAGGGTGGACCATACAGTCCCACTATGCTTGCACTGGAGGCTTATCTATCCCACAGCTATTACCCATCCCAAAGGTATCCCTCCCCATCCCACAGCTATTACCCATGCCAAAGGTATCACTGCCCATCCCACAGCTATTATTACCCATCCCAAAGGTGTCCCTGCCCATCCCACAGCTATTACCCATCCCAAAGGTATCCCTGCCCATTCCACTGCTATCCTAACCCATCCCACAAGCATGCAAAGGCTTAAACAATTTCTAAAAGTTTCCACCATGACTTTATTGACTAAAATAAATGAAGCAAGTGTGTTAAGCAAAGATAATCTTTTTTAATAACAAGCTGTAAAAGAAAAATGACCCAAGTGTCTTAAGCAAAGATAAAGTCAACAGGTAGCCACCCAGTCTCTGGCACTCTTCTTGGTCACTCTGAGGCATGCCCAGTCTCAGGGGTGAAGGGTCCAGGTGCTGTGGAGGTGGCTGCTGCTGGAGTGCTGGTCTGAGGCTTCATTGGTGTGCCTGGCCCCGAGAGGACAATAGGGGACGGTGTGTGGAGGAAGCTCTCAGAGAGCTGGCTCAGTCCTGTGATGTTGAGAGCCCCTTCCTCCAGGACATGGGGTGTCAGCCCCAATACCGATGACAGATGTTCTGAGGCCGGGCTTCGCTGTGGGGTGGAGGAAGGAGCAGTGTAGTGGGGATGTCTGGTCTGCAGCTGAGCGAGGTGAGGCGTGGGTGGCATCTGTGGTGTGGGTGGCATCTGTGGCATAAGTGGCACCGGTGGCGTACGATGTACCTGTGCCTGGACTGGGAAGGGCTGCCTGTGCTGCTGGAGTTCCTGGTAGCTGTAGCCTTGGTAGGGGAGGGCCTGTGGAAAGCCTTGGAAGGGCAGTGACATCACCTGGGGTGGAGGAGCAGGCCTGGACTGGGTGGGAGCAGGTTCAGCTGGGTCTGGAGGGTTGTGAAGAAGACCGGTGATCCTGTCCTTTATCACCTGGTACTGTGATTCTGACATGTTCATGAGGGTCTGGTTGATGTAGGTGAGGAAGGGCTTGCGGTTGGAGGATGGGACGTCTGTGTACCAGCTGAGAGAAGAGATCTACGCTGCTTCTGATGGTGTCCCTGATCTCCAGCAGGACAGTGTGGCTCTGTCCCTCCGGTCTGTCTCTCTGCCTTTCTGTGGAGGTGGAGCTGGGGGTGGATGTGGGTTGGCCTCTGGTGGAAATGCCCTCTCCTTGCTCCCACTGCATCAGGTGGTCCTCCACGCGCTCCGCCACAGGTACTGCAGCTGTCGGGGGGTTCTCTGTCATGGCAGGCTCCACAGATACCTGCCTGGACACAGGAGCTGACTCTTGGCCAGAAGAGGACTGGCTCTGCGGGCTGCCTGAGAGAGAGGGTTGTGAGAGGGGCTGCTCCTCGGTGGCGGATCTCACCCTCCAAGAAGCTGCACTTGGCCATCACATATGTCTCCTGGTCCTTCAGATTGACCGTGGCCTGGCCAGATTTCTTGAGGTGCAGCTTCCCGTATCAGGTGTGCATGTGCTTCCACCAGCCGAGGAGCACCTCCGAAGTGTAGCCCAGGCTCTCCACCTTCTCTCTCCAAGCAGCCTGCTTCCTTTTGGTGTCTCAATAGAGCCTGTGTCCCTTCCTCCAAAGATACTTGTTCTCCCTCAGCCATTCCAGCACCTCATCCTCATGTTCCTCTTCAATGGAGTATTGCCTCCTCTCCCGTTCATGCATATGCCTCTTCCTCCCTTTGGCAGGGCCATATGGGCCCTCATCAGAGGGGCTTCGAGATTGTAGGGGCTGCTCCTCCACACCACCACCAGCAGCAGCAGCAGCAACAACAACAATAGTAGCAGCAAAAGCAGGACCAGCAGCAGCACCACCACCAGCAGCAGCAGCAGCAGCAGCAGCGCCAGCAGGACCAGTATCAGCAGCAACAGAATAAGCACCAGCAGCACCAGCAGCACCAGCAAGATCAGGAGCACCAGCAGGACCAGCAGGACCAGGAGCACCAGCAGGACCAGCAGGACCAAGAGCACCAGCAGGACCAGCAGGACCAGGAGCAGCACCAGCAGAGTAAGCATCAGCAGAAGCCCCAGCACCAGGAGCAGTGCCAGCAGAAGCTCCAGCACCAGAAGAGTCAGCCCCAGCAGCAGAAGCCCCAGCAGAAGCAGAGTCAGGGCCAGGGGGTAGGATGGTGGCCCTGTCCCTCTTGCCAGGGCTGGCAGCAGATGGCAGAGGCTTTCTCTTCTTCCCCATGGTTGTTGGCTGGCTGGCTGGCTGGAGCTGTGTCTGGCAGCAGGTCTTTCCTCTGAATGGTGACCTGCTTGCGAGCTGCTTCCCTTTATATCCGCGGGGCTGATGCAATGCATCCTCCCTGCATGCGCAGTGAATGCTTTGCATCCACTAGGCATCTGCTAAGCATCCGCTAGGCTTCCGCTCTGCATCCGCTTCATCTGCTCTGCATCCGCTCGGCATCTGCTCTTTCCACTGCGCATCCGTTTCGCTGTGCTCCCCCGGAAGCCCTGCGGATGTGCCATCCTCTCCCATCCGCTTCCATCCATTAGGCTTCTGTGGTGCATCCGTTTTACATCCCCTCTACATCCTCCCCCCGTCCGTTCCTTTCTGTTGTTGTCCACTCTGGTTATGCAAATTCGGGGCACTTTTGAGAGCGGATAACAACGGATGGAACATTTTCTCGTCCGCTGTGTCCTTTTTACAAACGTTTTGCATCCGTCAGCCAATGTGACAGGCCCTTAAAGACAAATGTAGTAACTCTACCCTCTATGTAACATTTGTAACTTTCTTAGATCAAACTCATATTTAGCTTTTGGCTATTTATTTCTAATTCTTTAAGCTTGTAATTAAATTTATTTTCTTCAGAGTTGAAACTAAATTCACCATGTGACTTTTAAAACTTGTCATTCTGAAGGACTCTAAGAGATTAGTGATAGATAATAATTTCTGAATTTTTTTATTGTTTTGTGTGCCAGGACATGAAGAGCTTAGCAAGATGAATAAAATATAAATAAATAAAATTGCTTTCCTGTTCTCCTCATGAGAAGCAGCTATCTGGGGCACATGTGTGTGATCTCTAATTCTCTACTTATCTACAGAGGTTGGATAACAAGTCTCCTTAGCAGTTAGTTTTTGCGACACTTATTGGCTCTGTTCTCATAGAAGCATTTTCAATTCACCATATAGCTCCAGAAGAAATTTAGAAACATCCTTGAAAACAAAGATGTCAGCAAAACAGTATAACAATAACAAAAATATCTGTACTATGTGACAAATTATTTGCTGATTCTGATTTGGTAAATGTTAGTGATTTGTAGCATGCAAGAATGAAATCACCTAAAATTACTGAGCATATGGTACTTAGCCTGAACTATGTTTATAAGACATCTTACTGGTCTGTCTTTTGTATGCCACAATATACTAAAGTACCTAAAATAACTAGAAATTCCACAACATTTTATGAGAATTAATAATCAAATAAGATGCCTATAAATGCCTTGTTAAAATTCAGTGACAGTTAACTGAATGTTTCTGTCAAGTATGCATAATACTGAAGCCTTTTTTGTCTTGTTATGATATATTTATTTCCATGCATTTTTCCCTCATAAGGTATTCATTATCTTGGCATATTTGTTGTTAAGACAATAGGTTACTATGGCAAGTATACTATTTTATAAAATTTAAGTATAAATAAAATGAAAAAAATGTACCGTAGTTGGGTCACACAATTCAGCAGTGCTGAACTGTTACAGTAAATTGCCTCTTTAAAAGTGATTCCATTTTCATTTTCCTAAATAAGATACAGTACTTGACATATTTTATGAAAGCTGAAATAAAATTAAATATCTCTGCCAATGCTTGTGGTTAATGACTACTATTTAGATGAGTGAAATTTAAATATAATATGTATATGAAATATTAATAATAGGTTCTATATACATAATAGTCAGATGGGATTTCCCTCAGCAAGGACTCTATGTGGTAGAAGCAATGTCTGGGGATTAAATGAGATGTGGAAGTAAAGTGCTTCACATCACCTCAATTTTCTCAAGTAAAGCACCAATCTATTGTCCAGAATCAGGAACCAAACCGACTGCAAAGGGTTTTTTTTAAGAAAATGTTGTTTTAAAAATATTCACTTTTTTAAATACCTCTTAAAATATTCCAAATCACATGTTTGTGTGATTGTGTATGACTAAAGATTTTTTTAAGTATCTTTGAATCAGATGTACTCTCTCTCTCCCCCCCCCTCCCTCCCCCCCTCCCTCCCTCCCTCCCTCTCTCTCTCTCTCTCTCTTGTTTGTTTTATTATTCCTGGCAACTTCCTAGACAAGTCCCTGCAGTTTTATTGGTAAGATTTTAGAAGTGGTTTTGTCCTTGCCTACTTCATGAGGCACCCAGCTAGCTTTGTTCCGAAGGTGGGACTAAAGCTCAGTCTCCTAGTTTTGTGCCTCGTGCCTTAACCAACATACATATCAACTGGCTCTGAGGAATGGATCTTAGATATGCACTTATCTAAGGCAAATATATTAGATGCTATGAGAAGACTATTTATACTTTAGAAATATTTTAGTTCATATCACAAACTTGGTTACTTGTTTAAAAAATAATTAATTTTTAACAACTAATGGAAGTTTATATAAAAATAAAAGAAATGTGAATTAATAAACAAAAAGTGAATGAAATATTAGGATCCAAGAATAGAAGCACCATGACCAGATCATAAGAAGCAACTGATCCATTCTACAATGTTGGGGCAATACATTTTAAGAAACTCAAGAAGAGAATTTCATTCAGAGGACCCAATATAGAATGGTGAATATAATTTCTGAATTAAATTTCTGAATTAAAGGAACTGGATATATTTTTTAAAAATAAACATTTATTTATTGCTTTTTATTTTCACTCCATTTAAACACTCCCTAACTTCAAATCAACTGAAACTTCAAATTATTGCATACAATATCATTCATTTTATTTCTCAGTTGCTAGTTATGTTAAAAGAGATAATATAGATGTTACTTTTTGATAGTATTCACTAAGATTTTTGCCACTTTTATATAGATAATGTAACTGTGTTTTTGAGATTATCTTTCATAGGCTATCCTATCCTATGTATAATGGTCAATATCTAAACAATACAATACAGTATTATTTTGCTTTTGTCATGGCATAGTTTTTCACTGCTTTCTTAATATTTTATATTTTGGTATCATTTATAAGGGAAGTTCAATGACTTAGGCTGAAACTATAATACAGTTAAATTAATCCTTAATTATGAAAGCCAATAATATTTTATCCTTCTGGCGCAAATTTTGAGGTCATAGGAAAGGCAGCTACATAAAGAAGAAAAATTACATTGTACCTGGAAATATCCAATTGGAGAACATTGTATTCTATTCAGGATCTTTTCAAATGAAACTGTATGTTAGTCTCTGAGGTGCAGTGAATAAGTACATAGTTCATATGTCTGATAGCAGATAAGCATCTCTGGTCATCTTTGTTATGCTGAAACTACAGTGAGATGGGGTAGCCACTAAGTCATGCATAAGAGGAGAAAAGTTTTTAAGAAGTTAAAAAGTAAAAAAAAATGTTTAAAAACACTCTACATATTACTTTGTTTCAAAAAGAAAAATGCATTAGATTTATGCAGATTAAATGCACTGAATTATCAGAACTGATAATTACTTATAAGGTTACATAAACTTATATCAGATAATTTCAGATTATTTATCTCATGTGTTTAATGTAATAAATATACAATAGAAATTGATGTTTATCAATCTATTATTCTAAAAAGGTATCCATTTAGTCATATAATAACCCATAATTTAAAAGTATGTTTTCAGCAGGATAACCTTGGAAATTTTTTCAACAAAGTGAAAGTTAAGGACTTCATTAATTTCAGACCCTTTGTGATCTGATTATTCTATGAGAAACTATACTTTTCCTATTCGTATCCATCAAGTCTTCAATTTTTATAGCTCTGAAATATGCCTGAAAATATACAGTCATTCATTAAGAAAGAGATTATTCATAACAGAAGTTATTAAAATTCCTTTGATTTATGAATACTTTAGTATTTTATTCCTTGGCTAGGTTTTCTTCTTTCCTTGTTCTATCTTTGAATATCATTCATAAATTTCAAACATAAAATAGAACGTGTGTATGAAAAATTGAAATAGAATAAATCTCATCTAGAAAGAAATGTTGATAGATAACAGACAGACAGATACATAAGATAAATAATAAAAATATTGCATTTTTGTTGCAGAAATATTGAAACATGTTTTACAAATATTTATTTGTAAAACATGTTTCTACAATTCAGTGTAAGACCTTTTGAAAAAAAAAGAACTATATTATTGGTGAAACAAAATTTACAGAAAGATGCAGACCATTTTACTTATGTTCTACATATTGCCTCTTATTTCAAACACTTACAAATATAAAATAGAAGCAAGCAGAGGATATAACACATCCCTAAGGCCTTTGTTTTTCAAGCTGAAGATTATGCATAGTACCAAATCAGATAAAGAGATATATGCAGTATATATTCAGTCATGCAGATTTACTGAGAAGCAGTAAGAAGCAGGCAATATTAGCACACTAGCCGAATGGTACCAAGATTCCTGGTTTACTATGAATTACCATAATTGAATTGTATACAGGTTGCGATGGCAATTGGGACAAGAGCTGCCATATTTTCCAATGCTCCCTGCTAGCTTCCCACAAGGAAACTCAGTGTGAAAGCAGATAGGATATTGGAACTGCTTCCACCCATGATAATTCTGTTCCTGTCATTTAAAAAAATATGTCTCTGAAATATTAACCCAATGAGGCATGGATTGTCTAGTTAAGGCCCTGTCACACTGCCCAACGGATGCAAAACGGACACAACGGACGAGAAAAATGTTCCTCTGCTTGCTTCTATTTATCTGCTCTCAGAAGGGGCAAAAATTTGCATAACCGGAGCGGATAACACGGACGCGAGGAGGACGCAGGGCGGATGGAAAGCAGATGCGGAACGGAAGCCTAGCGGATGGGAGCCGATGGCACATCCACAAGGCTTCCGGGGGACCTCAGCAAAGTGGATGCGGAATGGATACAGCGGATGCAGAGCGGATGCACAGTGGATGAAGCGGATGCACAGCGGAAGCCTAGCGGATGCCGAGCGTTAATTGAGCATGCAGGGAAGATGCATTCCGTCAGCCCCGCAGATATAACGGAAGCAGCTCGGAAGCAGGTCGCCATTTAGAGGAAAAACCTGCTTCCAGACACATAGACTGCCTTGCCTGTCCTGCCTGCATGTCTGCCTGCAAGCCTTGCTGCCAGCCTTGCTGTCTGCCTGCCTGCCAGCCTTGCTGCCAGCCTTGCTGTCTGCCTGCCTGCCAGCCTTGCTGCCAGCCAGTCTGCCTGCCAGCCTTGGTGCCTGCCTGCCTGCCAGGGTTCATGCCTGCCTGCCAGCCTTGGTGCCTGCCTGCCAGCCTTCCTGCCAGCCTTGGTGCTTGCCTCCCTGCCAGCCTTCCTGCCAGCCTTCCTGCAAGCCTTGGTGCCTGCCTGCCAGCCTTGGTGCCTGCCTCCCTGCCAGCCTTCCTGCCAGCCTTGGTTCCTGCCAGCCTCCCTGCCAGCCAGCAACCCCACAACCATGCTGAAGCACAGCAAGCCTCAGCCATCTGCTGCCAGCCCTTGCAAGAGAGACAGGGCTACCATCCCGCCCCCTGGCCCTCACTCTGGTTCTGCTGGGGCTTCTGCAGCACGGGCTCACTCTTCTGGGGCTGGGGCTTCTGCTGCTTCTGCTTCTGGAGGGGCTGATGACAAGCACTCCAGCACCAGCCATCTCCACAGCACCTGCACCCTTCACCCCTGAGACTGAGCGACCAAGAGGAGTGCCAGAGACTCATTTTTGTCTTATAGCTTGTTGTTAATAAAGTCTATTTTTGATTCACACACTAGCTTCATTTCTTTTTTTTGATAAAGTCTTGCTGGAAACTTTTAGAAATGGTTTAAGCCTTTGCATGCTTGTGGGATGGGTTAAGATAGCAGTGGGATGGGTTGAGATAGCTGTGGAATGGGCAGGGATACTTTTGGGATGGGTAATAGCTGTGGGATAGATAAACCTCCAGTGCAAGCATAGTGGAACTGTATGGTCCACCCTCCCAGGTGCCACACCTATGGCCCTTTATTATCAATAATAGTGTAATCAATCATCTACACATGTCAACATAAACACAACTCTTTATTAAATGCCCTGTTCATTGTAGGCCCACCCAACATACATGGCCCAATCTCATCCGTGTGATGAGACAGGGTAAAGGAAGCATCCATTAAGCATCTATCATCCTGTCTTGCCACTCCACTGCTCTAGCTGGGGAGTTGCACCAGTGTTTCAGGAGATTGCGCTGCTTCTTCCCTTCATGTGAAGCTCTGTTGGGGCCTTGCACATCCTCAGTGTCTATCAGGTTTCGCCCTTGCCTCCATTCCCCAGGCTCCATGTCCCCATTGCCTTGTTGGAGGTCCACGAGCCTGTTCTGCAAGACTGGGTAGCGGGTGCGCATGAGATTGTGCAGGATGCAGCCAGCTTTCATAATCCTCCTCACGGTCTCTGGGCGATGCTGCATGGTGGTGAGAAGTACCTGGAACCTGTTGGCCAGGATGCCAAAGGCGTTCTCCACCACCCGCCTTGCCCTGGACAGCCTGTAGTTGAAGATCCTCTTTTCACGGGTGAGGTATTTGGAGGTGTAGGGCTTCATGAGGTAGGTTGTGAGGGAGAAGGCGTCATCCCCCACGATGAAGTAGGGCACATCTTGCGTGTCGTTGGGCAGCGGGTCTGGATCTGGGAAGCCCCTCCTTGAGGTGACTGTCGTTGTATACCTGGGCATCTGAAGATGAGCCGTTGCCTGAAACATCGATGTACATGAACTTGTAGTCAGCATCGACCATGGCGAAGAGGATGATGCTGAAGAAGCCCTTGTAGTTGAAGTAAGTGGACCCTGAGTTGGGTGGAGTTTTGCAGGCCACGTGCTTGCCATCTATGGCTCCAACGGTGTGTGGGAAGTTCCACCTCTGATACCACTGCTTTGCAACTTTCTTCCATCCTTCTTCAGTGGAGGGGCACTGGAGGAGCTCCTCCTTGTATTCTTCGATGATGGCCTGCACCATTTCTCTGACCACAATGCTGATGGTGTTATGTGGCACCCTCCAGCCGTACTGCATGCTGCTGTAGGTGGTCCCTGAGGCCAGGTGGTGCAGAGTGAGTGACACCTTGAGCCCAGGGTCCAGGCTGGGCCGGAAGTTGGTGTTTGCCTTGGTCAACCTGGGTGTCAGCCGCTGCACAACTTTGTCAAACATGGCTGGAGGCATCCTCATGAAGTTTTGGAATGCACGAGTGTCTTTGTTCCTGAGCTCCACCATCAGCTTGTTGTACAGTCCGTCCTCTGCTCTTCTGGTGAACCATCTTCATACCCAGACGCTTCTTGGCCGCCCCTTTTTCTTCCCGTAGTAGAGTTCACAGATCCTGTAGATGGCTTCACACTGTTGCAGAAGGATGGTGGCTGCCAAAAGGACTGTGTTACGATCCACGGTGGACATGACTGGATGCTGTGGAAGAGGAAGAGGCAGATGAAGGCTGCAGAGGTCTGCACAGCTGGGCTGCTGGGCTGAAAGTGAGATCCAGATGAGTTGCTCCCCCTTTTTATAGGCAGTATAGGTTTTCCCCTAGGTGTCCCTTTCCATCCTCTAGGCATCCTCTAGACATCCTTAATATTCGAGATAGGTCCCCTCTGCAAACGTTTTTTTTCATTTTAAATGCTTTGTTTCCGTGCTGCATCCGCTAGGCATCCATTCTGTATCCGTTCTGTGTCCGTTCCGCTTCCTCCCTGCGTCCGAGCGGATGCGAGTTGCGCGTATGCGGAACAGATGCCTAGAGGATATAGCGGATGCGTAACAGATGCAGAACGGACGAACTGGATAAATTTTCTGCGCAAAAGTTTTGAGCAGCTGAAAACTTTCTGAGTGGATGAAACATCAATAAACGGATGCTGGACGGATTGAGAGGAAGCAAAACGGAGGCAGTGAGTACATCGCGTTAACCAACGGATGGCAATCTTTTTTGTCCATTTTACATCCTCTTTGCATCCGTTGGTGCAGTGTGACAGGGGCTTTAGCGACAAAAAGCAAATACTGAGTTGGCTATATTAATTTAAAAATGATAATTTCTTAACGTAACATTGCACTACAAGTTGCGAAGATATTCTAATACAAAATATATTTATTACGAAGAAATACATACTGAAAATAATTAGACACTACACTAGAAATTATTTTGTTCTGTATAGTTCTTGATGGCAATAGGGCTATTACTACAGAAATAATTTATACTCAAATTGCATTACAGTATGAAGAAATATAAAAAATGCAGAGACCTCACTCTGACAACAAAGATTTATATTATCAATTTAGTTTTCTAAGTTCTAATGTAAAGAGTGAATGGTTGTGAAGATTGAATTATCAAAAAGGCTGAAGAAATAAAATGGATGTTTTTAAATTTTGGAGGCAGAGAAAATCATTGAGAATATATTGGATTGCAAGAAGAACATATAATTCCTGAGTACATAAAATTAATCTGTTCTTTGCAAGCAATAATAATGGCCACAATGGAACTTAAATATTTTAGCAAAGATTTTCATTTCTAAACACAAGAAAAATTAACTTTTTATGTTAAGAACTTAAAGAATTTGAAATAAAAGGCAAAAAGCTAAATAAAAATTTGGACCAAAAAGTTATAGATGAATTAAAGATCGGGGCATATTTGGATTATTGAAACTTTTATTGTAAAATTTTGGAAATAATTACATAAAATAAATAGTTTTCTATAGGAACCAGAGTTATTTTGTGAACTGTAGGTGACAGCAAAGATTAGATACTTTATATTTTTAATTGGACACTGGAAGGAAAGATTCCAGGCAAAAAGAAAAACAAAACATGTCTTTGATTTGTAAAATGACACAAAATACTGTAATATTTGAAATATTAAAAGAGACCTTGGAGCTAAAAATTCATAGCCACAATATTAGCAGTGTCAATAATGATGTCTGTTTCTATGGATAGACTATGTTTAAAGGATGTTAATGAAGGAAATTCAGAAGTGAAACAAATAGTGTTTGATGAAGAAATAGTGGAGTCAGAAATATTGGGTATAAAAAATGTATAGTAACAATAAGAACAGGGGTGGGATTCTACCAGTTCGGACCAGCTCTATAGAACTGGTTGTTATGATTCTGCGTAGTTCAGAGAACCGGCAAATCACACCACTAGCTGGCCCCTCCCCTCCCCACCCACCCCACCCAAGGAGGCTTCCCTGAGGCCCAATCAGGGGTGGTATTCAGGGGATTGGGGGAGGGAGAAGTGGCCTGAGAGCAGAGCTGAACCTTCCTTTGGACTGAAGCTTCTATTTTTCAGTGCAGACTCAGGCAGCAGATTGCAGAAAGGTACATCTGGGAATGAAGCTGTGATTCTGCAAGCAGCTCAATCTGCCTGCCTGATTTGCCTGATTTGGGGTAAAAGTTGCTCTTTTTTAAAAATAAAAAATTCAATCTTTACATATATATTTACAATATTTACATTCAAGCCAGTCACATGACCACCAAGCCACACCCACAAATTAGACCATGCCCACAGAACCGCTTGTTAAAAAATTTGAATCCTACCCCTGACTAAGAAGGTATTTAAAGTGGAAATACAAGTGTCAATGATATGATCTTGAGAAGGACTCTTTACTGGATATAGAAAAGAAAATGGCTAAAGATTTAAAAAGGAAAAAGGAAATACAAATTGTGATCAAGTTAATGAGCTGCATAATGTCTTTTTATTGATTTTACAAAAGAGGCTTGTTAAACCTCAAAGACATGTATGTGTTGAGACAAGGAAGAATCAAAGAAAGATCAAATCTGATGACAATATGGAACTAAAGGTTAAGATTTTCAGAAATAAAAGGAAGGAATATAAAGTTAGCTTATTTGATCAGGGTTTAAAAGGACATGTTTTTATGAAATTCTGGCAACCCTTTATAGTTTTTATTCTGGTACCAGGATTGAAAAGTTGATATCTTATGGATTTCCTTATGGATAGGGTACAAGTTATGGGAAGATGAGAGATCTGTTTGTAACTTTATAGAGGGTGAAGAGCTACCAAACATTTTTATATTTATGATGAAGATTGGAAGTCAATTTTAATATTTTCTTTTATTTCTCTTTATTTCATTCTTTCCTTTTCTTTTTTGCTTCTTTCTTTGCACTTTTTCCTTTTCTTTCTCTCTCTGAGTTTAGTTTAGTCTTTCATTACAGTGATTAATAATTTATAAAGACAGAACACAAGATTGATAAAGGGCTAACAGAAGACTTGTGCTTGTAAGAATTCAAAAAGCAGTAATTTGTAGACAATCCTGGTAAAATGATGTTAATAGGATGAAGGTAAATAAAAATTAAGTCAACATTAACAACTACAACAAATTAACTACTCCCAAAAATTGTATCCAAAGAAAATAGATTTTGGTTTATCTATGTATTTTCTTTCAACTCAAATATAAAGGTTATTGTTATTTTTTGTTTTCCTCCAAAGCCTGTTTACAATATCAGTAATTATGAACTTGAATCTCAAAATTATATGCCAAAAACACATTCCACAATCTTGGAAACTAAAACATACTTCTGCAGTCATAGAAATGGCAGACAGAGATGACCATTAATAGTATACAATATCATATAAGAACCCCCTTTTTTCAACACTCACGGTTATTCCCTAATTATGCATAATTCTTGGAAATTATGAAGAAATGTGAATAAGTTGGATGCTATTTCAGTGTAGGAACAGGAGGCAAAATTAAGATCAAAGGGCAGAATTCCATCTTATAACATTCATGCATCAATTTGCTACTTGCACAATTTAAAGGGTAAGGCAAGATATAAGTATAATCTAAAATGTTGTTTTAAAAAAGCATTGTCAGCTCTATAGAGAATAAACCTTAAATAAACCCAATTCTCAGTCACTTGTCTATTTCTGCTTCTTGTTAGTAAACACTTTAAAATATGTAAGACATATTTTGATGTTGCTGCCAGAATCCAAGTGAGAATTGTTAGATGTATCTAACTAGCTGCTTATTTATCCTCCCTTGCCCCCACAGGCTACATACATAAATAGAAATAATTTAACAAGACTGGATAGTTTAACTTTTTAAAAAAACTATAGCTTTCATTTTTCCTATTTATAAGATTAATTTGATTATTTTCATCAGTCAAGAAGTAGTATTCCCAACTTGCCTGCTTGCAAGAGTACATTGCATTTCTTGTTTTTCTCCCCCCCTTTTTCAAAATCTGTTTTGTTGGCTGACTGAAGAATATTTGTGGTTTCTCCTATATTTATTAAAAACTCTGAAATCCCATGAAAACGAATAGCAGGCTGATAAAAGGCACTTGGCTGCTTCTTCTAATAGATTTCAGCAGTTTTAACACACATAGAGAAAGCCTACAAATTCCTTTGAGACATCCCTATTGTTCTTACATAATATATAATCCAGGCCAAAAATCATTTCAGAATATACCAGAAAAGAATTGGCTTTGGAAATAATTTGCATTATCACATGTGTCTCCCACCCTTTACTTTTTGGTGTGCTAATTAAAGGCTGAGAATTCATTAACCCAATTTTTAATGTCTAATATAGAGGAAAATGTTTCCCCTATCGAGTCATGTACAACTCTAGGAGTCAATACTCAACTCCATTTCTTAACTGAGGGAGCCTTATCTGAAGATGCTTCTGTGGTCATGTGGCCATCCCACCAAAGTTTTACCAATTTTTTTTCCACATTTCATGCTTTCAAATTGCTAGTTTGGGAGGAGCTGGGGTGAGGAACAAGCGCTCAATCCATCGCATGGTGCTCGGGTCTCGAACTGGTCTGTTGCCTTTCCAGGCAACAAGCCCAGGTCTTAACCATTAAGAAAAATCAGTCATGTCCAACTGGTGAATCACATGCAACCCTGGACAGCTAGTAAGAAAAAATAAATATGGGGGGGAACATATCCAGAAATGACAGCCTAATCAGCCTGACATCAATACTTGGGAAGATCTTGGAAAAGATAATCAAGCAACAAATCTGCTTAAAAAAAAAAACTAAAAAAATGTTGTAACCAGAAGCCAACATGGATATATTAAAAACAGGTCATGCCAAACAAACATTTCATTCTTTGACAAAGTGATTAAATTATGAATCAGTGAAATGTTGTGGATGTATACTTAGATTTCAGTAAAGCATTTGATAAAGTAGACCACAATCTACTTCTTGGTAAGCTAGAAAATTGTGGGATAGATACACACACCACATAGATCTGTAACTGGCTGACAAATCATACTCAATGTGTAGTGCTTAATGGAATTATATCCATATAGAGGGAAGTAAGCAGTGGGGTACTCCAAGGTTCCATTTTAGATCCAATACTCCTCAACATCTTAAAAAATATAGATGGGGAACTCATCAGATTTGCAGAAGACACTAAACTGGCAGGAATAGCAAGCTCAAGATTTAAAAAGATCTTGACAGACTTGAACACTGGGCCCTATCTAACAAAATAAAATTCAATGGAGATAAATGTAAAGTTTTATACTTAAGCAAGAAAAACCAACTGTATAGATAAAGACTAGGTGAAACTTGCCTCAATGCCAATATCTTGGTGTCCTAGTGAATATTCATTTAAATACGAGCCAGTTGTGTGCAGCAGCAACCAAAAAAGCCAATGCAATCCTAGGTTGCATTAATAGAGGGATAATGATCATGTGAAGTTCTAGTACCACTTTGCAAAGCCTTAGTAAAACCACACTTGGAATACTGCATCCAGCTCTGGTCATTATAGTATAAAACAGTTGTAAGACTCTGGAAATTGTGCAGAGAAGAGCTACAAGAATGATCAGGGGCTGGCGGCTAAAATGATTAAAGGAACTGGGCATTTCTAGCAGTGTTCCAATATTTGAGGGGCTCCTATAAACCACCAAAAGATAAGATGAAAAACAATGGATGGAAACTAATCAAGGAGAAAAGCAACCTAGAATTAAGGAAAAAAATCCTAATGGTGACAGCAACCAATAGAGCAGCTTGCCTTCAAAAGTTGTGGGTGCTCCATGACTGAAGGGTTTCAAAAAGAGACGAGGCAACCATTTCTCTGAAATGGTATTGAGTCTCCTGCTTCAGGAGGATTGGACTAGAAGACCTCCTAGGCCCCTTCCAACTCTACTATTATTCTATTCTATTCTATATTGCAACTCCACCAGATCATATACTTTTAAATTTATTATGTGATTTATACACATTAATATATTACATATTTTAGATGTGGTCCAAGACAATTTCTCTTCACTCAGTGTGACCCAGGCAAGCCAAATCTTTAGACACCCTACGCTAGATCAAATCAGCTCTATTATAGCAGGTGAGAACAAGCTGAGAACACTTGTTTTTAATCTTTATTGTGGAGGGCAGGCAAATGAAAATAGGTTGTTCTGTTCAAGGGGACAGTGTTATAGCTCATAGTTTAAATCTAGAGGTTTTTAATATAATAAGAGAAAGAAAAATATCTCATTACCATCAATAATTGAAGCAACATTTTTTGGGTCTTTTTTGGCTGAATTGAAAGCTCAAATCTATTTATTTACTATGGTCACCCATTTCAAAAATGTGACTCTTTGATTGAAAGTAATAATACTTCACTCACTTCTTTTATCGTTTTAATTGTAATATAGCTGTTTACCTCACTTCCTAATATATCCCAATTCTAAGTTCAAACTAGGCCAGCCATCCCAGTTTGGTATGATTTTAGCTATAACACCCACCTTCTTCAGCCAACATGACCAAATTTGTGGCTGACTCTGGAAATAAAAGTTGTTGTCCAATAGAATCAAAGAATAATAAATTGAAGAAAGCTGAACTAAACCCTTACAAATATCAAGAACATCTGTTCCAACATGTTCCACCTATGCAACAAAAACTAAACTGCAGACTTGTAAATATTTGAAGATGCAGAAGTGGCAAAGGAAAACAGGGAGTATAAAGATACACTTATAAACATGTACACTAAAGCAATTACACATTCCACAGAAAGGATTCTTTGCAGAATAGTTTCAATGGGATACAAAAGAGGATGGCATGATTTAATTAATGGTGATGATGTAACAACAAAAATTTAACCTTCCTGCAATTCAATATTTTTTATCTTTAAACTAGCTATTAGGACTATTAATTATTGACTGTATGAATATATCTATGTTTGCAAATAAAATTTCTTATCAAGAATCTCTAGAACTAAACTACATTTAGTTTGGCTATAAATTTGTCATATTGGCATTTATTCATCAATCATAATTCCAGTTTCTATTCCCTTAGCAGTCACACACAGATTCCAATAACCTATACTTCATTTTACATTCCCACATGCAAAAATCCTGCAGAATATCTGTATCCACATAATCAGTTATAATCTGTTGCTTTTGTTTTAACGGTAAAATATGAACTATGACCAGGTTTTGCTAGAAACTGAAAGTGATTTGCACATTACAGTAAGATAGGGTTCAAATACTGCCACACTGTGGTCTATTTACTGGCTAATTTGAGCAAAAGTTAGTAGTTATAAAATGAAATAGCAGCTAAAAATAAATAAACAAGGAACTACTAATAGGACGTATTATAAATCTGAATGAAATAATTACAAGAAACAATGAAAATAATTCTGTATAAAAAGGCAATGAATTAACTTGATTTTTCTGGTACATGGAAATAAAATATTATCCACTCATTTTCTCTTCAACAAGTTTAATTGGTGAACTGATTTTATTCATAACAGTAGACTTTGAAGAATAATGCTGAAACTTCCTAATTAATTTCAGTGCTTTGGGAAAAAAAAACCAATCTATACTACTAAATGCATAGAGAACACTTAAAATCTAATATGCTTTCTTTTGTAACTGATTTCTAAACTCTGCAATGTTTTTCCAGGTAGTATCTCAGCCTTATGCAAAACTCTCTGTGGGGTGGTGCGTGCACACACATACACACATGTATATTACCAGCAGAAAGTGGTAATAATTACGAAATAAATGATTTGTTTGTCTTATTCAGGAGCTATTATGACGTGTTACTATAATAATGCCTAAGATGTTGTTTATGATTATCGTCAAAAACAGACATTCCTTTCTGGCCATAGTGGGTAATTTAAGGGGTTATAGATAATTTTTGAATATTAAAATTGCCAAAATCATTTTAATGCTTCAATTAGTCTGATCTAATCATGCACAGAATCACACACACATAAAAAAGAAATAAAATCTCAAAACTGGAAATGATGAAATAAGAGTTTTTGATGGTGGAAATCATGTACTTTTTCAGTAAAATATTAATTTTAATCCCAGGCAAAGAATGATTTTGTAAGTGGAACAGTGAGCCAGCACCAACACAGAAGCCCTCAAACCAACCATGAATAGCTATAGCATTATCCTTTTTTGTTTGTTTGTTTGTTATGTTGGGAATACCAAAACTTGCTAGGTATTTTCCCTTCATACACACTTAGACACACACCAGTTTCTTTCACTGCTCTGATGGACAGAGTAATTGAGGAGGAGAGTGAGATAATTTCTATCTCTGCTGGGAATACAGCACCATCTCTGGTAATACTAGCCAGCTCCTTCCTTTCTGTAGAAGCCACTAAAACCAGTGACCTACTAGCTGACTCTAGGTCGATTACTTTAGGAAAGGAAAAGTAGATTTTGTTTAGCATGACTTTCTCAAGAAGAGAAAAAAGTGGTGGAAAGGAAAAAGAAAGGAAAGGAAAAACCCAATTCAGAATAGGAAAGCAGAGATAGAGAACACTACCAACACCCTCTGGTATGATATCAAAGGATTCTGAGAGATACAGCATATATACTTCTCTATTTTTTTTAAAAAATGTTTTTATCTCACCCCATTCTCTTCACATTTCTTAACAGTTATTCAACAGTATACAAATTCACTACTTAATTCAAAAGTCCTGAAGGATGAACAAGACTACAGACTTCCCCTGGTCTTCCCTTGGAAAAGCTTCTCCATTACTCCCCTCACTCTGCTGACTCCACTCCCTGGGAAAGGTCAGCAGGGTGGGTGGTTTGTTAGCCCAAAATCTCCCCTTAACACTTTCCTTCCAAAAGAGGAGGAAAGCGATCCGCTTCCTCTCCCACCCCCACCCCCACTTCTTTCTTTCCATCCAACATCTTTTGCACCACACCCACTTCATCTCCGACTCTTTCCCTACAAGAAGATTCTCCGTCACTCCCAGTGTATGTAACGGGGTTCTTCCAGTGTCTATAGACCAAGTCTCCAAGTGTCTCTTTCCAGGAGGAGGCGGCACTTAGTCTCTCAGACCACCACCACCACCACCACCACAACCACCAGTCTTCTTTGGCGTTGGTTGGATGGTCGCGTTCTTCAGCCTGGCCGGAGAAATGGCACTTTTCCCCTTCGGTTTCTTTTCCTTCTTCTTGCCCTACTCCTTCCCCCCCCCCCCCCCCCCCCCCCCCGCGACCATTAGTTGCAACTTGGACCAGTGTGAGGAGAAGGTAAATGAAAGGGGGTGGGCGAGGCCATTCCACCCCCTGTGGAGTGGGAAACAAGAGGGAGGGAGGGAGAGGGGAAAGGGAGGGAGGGAGGGAGGGAGGGAGGGAGAGAGAGAAAGAGAGAGAGAGAATATTCCCCACCACCCACCCCGAGCCACTCAAAGCCGGCTGAAATGCCTTCGCTCCGGCCGCTCAGCTAGTCCTACCTGGTCTTGCGATGGAGCCTGGCCTCCCCTGTTGCCTGGGTTAGACTGCGCCTGCTGCTGCTCCTTCATGGCTGTCATTGTCCGGGGCGAGGTTGGGGGGGTGGAACGGACGGACGGACAGACGACGGCACTTCCTTTGACGGCTGGCCCTGCAGGAGGAGAGCCCCTTCCTTCGGCCGCCGTTACATAGCACAAGCCTTCTTCGCCAGCCAGAGCAAAGCCGAAGGGGCGAGAGACTCAGACGCAAAGCGGGCAGAGACGGGAACGGGACCAGCCTGCGTCGCGTTCGCCAGGCTACCGCAATCCTCCTCAGGCTGAAGCCACAGCGGTGGGGGAGAGAGAGAGAGAGAGAGAGAGAGAGGAGCGCGCCCAAAAAGGCTGGAGAGCTTTGATTAAGGAGCGCGCGGCAACCTGGAGCCGGCAGCCACTCGGGACTAGGGAGGGCTCCCCGCGCAGGCACGCTCTGGCATTACTGAGGTGTGGGTGCCCTCAAGAGCGGCGGCGGGCTCGGGTGAGCGCCGGCTGCGGGGACAGAATGCCGTGAGAAGCGCGTCCCTCGGAGGAAGCGGGGAGAAAAAAAGAAAAGAAAAGAAAAGAAAGGAGGCGGGAAGCCCAAGCGCCACGGCTTCTTCTCCCTGCGCCGCAAGCTCCGCGGCTGGAGCTGAGGGACGAGGAGCGCAGTGCAGCGCTGCTCCTCAGACGGCACATTCGCTTTCCCTCCTCAGCTGGAATGGACCATTCAGAATCACAGGCACGGGGGAGGTGGGGGTGGGTGGGTGGGAGGCGAGAAGATGCCGTGGATGGAGGAGGTGGTGCCGTCGCCTACCTGGCCGCTTGCACTGCTTCCTTAAAACCGCGACGCTGCCACCAGCACCCCCCCTCCTCCTCCTCCTCCTCCTCCTCGCGACTTGCCAAGCATTTCACCTGAAGTCACGGACGGGGCAGCTTATGATATTTGGAAGGACGGAGCCAGCAAGGAGGGGCAGGCAATCGTGTCCCGGGAGAGGTGGAAGAACTGTTCGAGCCACGAATCAGCCACTCGTACGCGCACCTCTTCACACTCCCGGGGGGAGAAGAAAACTGGCGAAGTTGGCTTTGGCGTGGCAAACGACGAGCGAGAAGCTCATGGGCAATTCGGCGTTTCAGAAAGAAAAAAAGCTTCGTTTTTGCCATCGAGAATACACACAACGTAATAAACGCGATTTTTTTTTTTTCCTCTCAGAGATTGCATTCAGGGTGGAGTCAAAAAGAGAGAGCGAGAGAGATTTCAGACAATAATTAGATCTCAAAGCTGGGTTTGATCAGACTCATCATCATAGGATCAGGCTCGGTCTCATATGATGAGATACATGAAAAAAAAAAAACTCATACTCTTAAAGATATGAAAAGTCTCATTTCAATCTAATGCAATCTACCGCCATGCTTGCAATATTACAGGATCAAAATTTAACTAGACCTCTGAGGATCACAAGCATATTTCTATCAGAAGTAGCTATTCTATATTCAGTCTTCTACTTTATACACTAACTAACTTTATACACAAAGGCCCTGTCCCACTGCACTTACGGATGCAAAGAGGATGTAAAACGTTAAAAAATGCTTGCCATCCGTTGGAAAATGCTATGCATCCGTTGTGTACTCATTGCATACGTTCTATCCATCGAGGATCCGTCCACTGCGATTTCATCCGCGCAAGAAGTTTTGAGCTGCACAAAACTTTGTGAACGGATGAACTTTCCGCCGTGTACGATGTACATCTGCGACATACGAGCAACAAACATTCTACGTCCGTTTATCATCCGTTAAACGTCCGCTGTATCCTCTGCATCCTCTGGGCATCCTCGCAACTCACATCCTCTGCATCCTCTGGGCATCCTCACAACTCACATCCATTGCAGCTGAAAATGGAAAGAGGGAGGAAACAAAAGATACACGGAACGTCTACACAACGTTAGTAGCACAGAAATAGAAGGGATGCGCAGTGAATGGTTTGCATCCGATATACATCCGTGCGGCATCCCCTTTCTTTAGGCGTACATGATGCATCCTCCCCTTCCGCTATGCGCCCGCTTCGAAATTCTCCCCCGGAACCCCTTCGGAGGTGTCATCCACTTCCATCCGCTAGGCTTCCTATGAACATCCATTTAACATCCCCGCTACATATTACCCATGTCCATTCTTTTCCGTTCTGTTTATGCAAATTTTCACCACTTTTTGAAACGGATGACAACGGATGGAGCCACCCCCAAAATTTTGCTTGTCCGCTGTGTCCTCTATGCATACGTTTTGCGTCCGTCGGCCAGTGGGACCGGGCCTTAACTATACACTAACTTGAATGTAGCATAGGAAAACATTTTTTAAAAGACTGCTAAAAAAAAGCAGTCTATCTAGCCATAATTCCTAGAAATTTGTCATACTTTTCCAAATCTTGGTTTGGAGATCACAATAAACAGGGACAACTCATTCACAAGGAAAAGGGGATCAGGAGCTGATGTATTTTAACTGATGAGTTTAAGAGTAGTGAGTTAAATGCCAGCAAAATTGCAGGAAGAGAGAAGAATTAAAACTTCCTGAGCATGTAAAACTACATGCCAACTACAACTGGGCATGTATAGATACAACTTTATCTGTGGCTGAATGGATGTGGTTTGTTGATGTAAGTATGGAAAAGAATGGGAAAGGGAGAGGGATTAGCTAACTCATAAAGGCTTTGTGATCCAACTCAGCATATAAGACACCTCTTATGATTTTTTTTTTAAATAACAAGCAATGTCAACCTTGTAATTTCATTTCCAGGATGTAATTCACCTTAGCAAATTTCTCATGCCTCCACTTGACTGCAACTTATAAGCAGCAATAAAGCAATGAACCAAGGTTGAGTTAAGCATGTCTAGCTACACAATGGGACAACTTGCCATAGCCAACTTGCTGCAGCCTGCTCAATTCACCACAGCCAACTTGTTGTGGCCAACTCATTGCAAGACAACACACTATGGTCAACTTGCTATGGGATAACTCACTGTGGGACAATTTAACAATTCTATTTAATTGTTTAAAATAAATTTTAAAATATTTTAATTTTTGCAATTCACATTTAATTGTTTTCCTCCTTTTGCATCCTTTCTTTAGCGATGCTATCCCACTATTTCTTTGATATTAGTGTAACTCTTGTCCCGCAGCAAATGTCACTGTTTCAATTAACAAACTCCAAACCAATAAACTCTGAGACAGGCACTTCCTTAAAGTTCCATTTTATTAGAGTAGTCATATTGGTACATCTAGGAAAATCTGAATCTGAGCATTCTGGTTTTTCCTTCCCAACAGAAATTCAAAGATCCATCCTCTGCATCCTTCAGTCCATCCCATGGTCCAATCACCATCTGTCCCAACTGGAGACATCCTTCCAACCACTCCTTTCCCAGGTGCAGGTTGGCTTGTCCTTGACTCAGAAGAAGAATGTTGTTATGTCTAAACTTTCACCTCTCTCTAAAATCCCCCCTCCCAAATTCCCAGGCACTAAAATGTGGCAGCACAGAAGTTGCTAAATAAAATATGGCTTCCAAAGCTGACAGCAAGTTCTCCCATAGTGAATTGGCCACAACAAGTTGGCTGTAGCAATTTGCCATGACAAATTGTCATATAACTGTCTAACTAGGCATTTCAAACCAAGCTAATTCTTGTTGGAACTGTATGCAAGCTAAATATGAATTAAATCTATATATTGGTACTCCTAAATGTACTTCCTACTAAGAAATAAGTAAGGAAGTAAATTACTTTGACTAGCATTTTTTCTCTCAACTATTTTCTCCCATGCACTCATCACATAAGTTCTTTCCCTTTCCATCATTGTCCATTTTTCCTTAAATCTATCTGTAATGAGTAGAACCCCACCCCTACCTCCTTGTAGCTCTTCTTCCTTCACTGCATCTTCTTCTGAACCCCTCATTCATCACCACCTCAAAACTCTGGCCCCAGGCTCTCCTGGAACCAATAATCCTTCTGAGCCAACACAATCATGGAACCATTTACCCTCCCTATCTCTTTCTCCTTCTGCTTCCAAAAGTATTTTTTCTTCAAGTCTCCAGCTCTGTCCTCTTCCTTTCTATCACAGCAGCCATCCCTTTTTTCCTATGAAAAACATGTTCTCAAGGTCTGCTATTAGCTAAAGAGAAAGTGTCCGGGTAGCTGAATATTTGAGAAGGTAGCTGAGAACTATGGGTGACTGCATGCTGTCACAAGGTGGCAGTCAACCTTGATCATTTGAAAAAGAAAAAAGATAAAATTTTTCGGAGGGGGGGAGATCTTAGAAAATTGTACTATCTAAGGTGTTCAGAAGGATGCATGAAGAAATTATCAATCTGAGATTATTTGAACATTCAAGTGAGTGAAAAGTATGTCACTTATTCTTTGCTCTGCTTTGTACTTTATCATTTATTTAAAGCATTACAGAGTAGTCAGAATGAATTCTTGTCAGGGTTGATCTGGGTGCATCCATCCAATGAGGGGTCAATTACTCTTATGTTTGGAAAATTTGAGAACAGTTATAATTCATTCATTAATAACAATTCATTTTTCTAGGTTATTAATATATTGTCTCTGAAATTGTTTTTTAATCTACGAGCTTTTATCATCATGCTGTCCACACACAGAGAGACACAGACACAGACACACACATATGCATACATACATACATACACACATGCATACATACATGCAATAAATATAACCTCTTTTTGCCATTAGTGGTATTAGCATACTACTGATTGCACTTTCGAGAGACAAGACAAGAATTCCCAGATCCTTAATGAAATTGGAATGTAACAGATAGATTTAAACATGTTCAGAACTGATCTTGGCAGGAACAAAAGGGGGTATTTTATCAATAAACTTGTTTTGCATACTAGATTTAATCACTGACTGTAATAGTATTATGAAATGTGATTGATATGATAATATTTATTCTCCAAATTAACTGTTGCAACTCACTAGAAGTTAGAAAGTTAGAAAACCTCAATTCTAGGCCAGTAAAAGGCAGCTTCCCAAATTTTAAAATGTACAGGTAAAAAATATATCATTTATGAAAATAGTTAATCATGCTGCTAAACAAGTATATATTAAATACACATGCATTTTAAGAAGGTGAAAGGCAGCATTAGGTGTTTTAGAAACATGTTGCAGCACAGGACTACAGACAATCTGCTGTTTAAATATAGAATATTACAGTATGTTTAGCTAAAACTTTTTATATACGTAGAATCATACAGGTGAAACTCAAAAAATCAGAATATCATGCAAAAGTTCATTTATTTCAGTAATGCAACTTAAAAGATGAAACTAATATATGAGATAGACTCATTACATTCAAAGCAAGATAGTTCAAGCCATGATTTGTCATAATTAAGATCATTATGGCTGACAGCTCATGAAAACCCCAAATCCACAATCTCAGAAAATTAGAATATTGTGAAAAGGTTCAATATTCTAGGCTCAAAGTGTCCCACTCTAATCAGCTAATGAAGCCATAACACCTGCAAAGGGTTCCTGAGCCTTTAAATGGTCTCTCAGTCTGGTTCAGTAGGAATCACAATCATGGGAAAGACTGCTGACCTGACAGTTGTGCAGAAAACCATCATTGACACCCTCCAAAAGGAGGGAAAGCCTCAAAAGGTAATTGCAGAAGAAGTTGGATGCTCCCAAAGTGCTGTATCAAAGCACATTAATACAAAGTTATGTGGAAGGGAAAAGTGTGGAAGAAAAAGGTGCCCAAGCAGCAGGGATGACCACAGCCTGGAGAGGATTGTCAGGAAAAGGCCATTCAAAAGTGTTGGGGACTTTCACAAGGAGTGGACTGAGTGGAGTCAGTGCATGAAGAGCCACCACACACAGACAGATCCTGGACATGGGCTTCAAATGTCGTATTCCTCTTGTCAAGCTGCTCCTGAACAACAAACAACGTCAGAAGCATCTTCCCTGGGCTAAAGAAAAACTGACCTGGTCTGTTGCTCAGTGGTCCAAAGTCCACTTTTCTGATGAGAGCAACTTTTGCATCTCATTTGGAAACCAAGGACCCAGAGTCTGGAGGAAGAATGGAGAGGCACACACTGCAAGATGCTTGAAGTTCAGTGTGAAGTTTCCACAGTCTGTGTTGATTTGAGGAGCCATGTCATCTGTTGGTGTTGGTCCACTGTGCTTCATTAAGTCCAGGGTCAACACAGATGTCCACCAGGAGATTTTGGAGTACTTCATGCTTCCTTCCGCAGATGATCTTTATGGGGATGCTGACTTCATTTTCCAGCAGGACTCAGCACCTGCCCACACTGCCAAAAGCACCAAAACCTGGTTTAGTGACTGTGGGAATTACTGTGCTTGATTGGCCAGCAAACTCGCTTGACCTGAACCTCATAGAGAATCTATGGGGCATTGCCAAGAGAAAGACGAGAGACATGAGACCAAACAATGCAGAAGGGCCGAAGGCCACTATTGAAGCATCCTGGTCTTCCATAACACCGCAGCAGTGCCACAGGCTGAGAGCTTCCATGCCACGCTGCACTGAGGCAGTAATTGCTGCAAAAGGGGCCCAAACCAAGTCCTGAGTACATATGCATGCTTATACTTTTCAGAAGTCCGATATTGTTCTATGTACAATCCTTGATTTATTGATTGCATGTCATATTCTGATTTTCTGAGATTATGGATTTGGGGTTTGCATGAGCTGTAAGCCATAATCATCACAATTATGACAAATCATGGCTTGAACTATCTTGCTTTGCATTAATGAGTCTATCTTATATATCAGTTTCACCTTTTAAGTTGCATTACTGAAATAAATGAACTTTTGCACGATCTTCTAATTTTTCAAGTTTCACCTGGAGAATCATATCAACCATATCAAAGATACTGATAATTTAGGCTGTTGAGTTTTGCCCTTTGTTCAGTATCTTTGATATGGTTGTCTAGCTTCCAATTACATACATAGTAAAGGGCTCCTCACCATTTTTTTGAGTGATTAGTTCTGCTGATGAACTTCTCTTACCTATCAGAAAATTTACCCTAACATTTAATTGGAATCTCTCTTTTTGTAATTTACATTTATTATTCCATGTCCTACTTTCTGGAATGTTGAAGAGATCTTGATACTTATTATGTGCAATGTTTCTTTAGGCATCATCTCCTACCTCAGTTTAAACTTTTCCAAGTCCTTCATTCTTTCACCAGATCAGTTTCTATTTCTTTATCATCCACCCTGTCCTTTTCTGAACCAGTTTCAGTTTTTCTAAACCAGTTTCAGTTTTCCTTCTTAAAGTTCACTATCCAAATTTGATCATAGTACTGGAAGTGTGATCTGACTTATTACAGCATAAAAAGGAACTGTTACATCCTATGACATGAAAACTCTATTTCAGTAGATATAATTTAAAATTGTCTTCAGCTTTCCTATAGCCATATCACACTACTGTTTCAGGTTCAGTTCCCTCTCTCTCTCTCTTTCTCTCTCCCTCTCCCCCCCCCTCTCTTCCTCTCTCGTCTCTGAGTCAGTCTTAACGTTGGTTACTATATGGACATATAGTTTTAAAAATGGTTTATCATTAGCTTTTTCTTAGGGCTGAAAGAGAGTGACTGGCCCAAAGTTACTGTTTGGCTTTTGTTCCTAAAGGCCAGTTGTTCCTAACTTGGATTCTCTTACCTGTGCCTGATTGGATTCACCACTAGAACAAACTGGCTCACCCTATGGTTGATTTTGAACAGTAATTGCAATCAATTAATATTTGAATATCATGTTCATAAATATTGTTACCAAGCCAGGTAATAAGCCTCATCTTATATGTACGCTTTCAATTTAATTTCCAAAATGAAACATTTCAGATTTTTCTCAAGTTCCATTCTATGGATTTCAGCCTGTTGAGACCCTCAAATGTATTCTAAGGTATTGTTATCCCTATCTAGCTTTGTAATTAGTCACACATTTGATAAACATTCCTTCTAACTTTTCATTAAAATCATTGAAACCTGTGGAAAAGTATGCGAAGCAGGGCTACACTTTGTCACACTTCAATTAAAATCTTACTATATTTTTATGGGTATGGTATTGAGCCCAAAATTTATGTTGCTAAGTGACACATTTGTTAAGTGAGTTTTCCCCCATTTTACAACCTTTCTTGCCACTGCTGTTAAATGAATCACTACAATTGTTAAGTTAGGAACCTTCTAGCTTCCCAACTGACTTTTCTTCTCAAAAGCGTACAAAAGTTGATCACATGAGCCCAGGATACTGCAACTGTCATAAATGTGAACCAGTTGTCAAGCATCTGAATTTTGATCACATGACCATGGGAATGCTGTAATGGTCATAAATGTAAAAAATGGTCAAAAGTTACTTTTTTCAGTGCCATTGTAACTTTGAACAGTCACTAAACAAAGTTGTAAGTCAAGGATTACATGTACTTTCTTCACCATCATACACCATCATACAAACACCATCATTTGAAACTAATTAAGGAAAGGTTTATGACATAAAACAGGCACATTCTACAGCTGGAATAAAAATAAGATAAATTTTAAATTTGCTATGGAAAAAAATGCCTTCCCAATTGAGAAATAATTTACTTCAAATTAGTCACTTTGGGAAGTAAGATGGGCAGCATATACAGTAAATTTAATGTAAAAATAAAATAAAACAGTAAACCCAAGCAATATATTAATTCAAAATAATAATAATAATAATAATAATAATAATAATAATAATAATAATAA
>BLBF01000032.1:11269417-11282103 GCA_015471245.1 Laticauda colubrina | reverse complement strand
CTAGAGGATGCCTAGAGGATGCCTAGAGGATGCCTAGAGGATGCCTAGAGGATGCAAAGGGACACCTATACTGCCTATAAAAAGGGGGTGCAACACATCTGGATCTCACTTTCAGAACAGCAGCCCTGCGGTGCGGACCTCTGCAGCCTTCATCTGCCTCTTTCTCTTCCACAGCATCCAGTCATGTCCACCGTGGATCATAACACAGTCCTTTTGGCAGCCACCATCCTTCTGCAACAGTGCGAAACCATTTACAGGCTCTGTGAACTCTACTACGGGAAGAAAAAGAGGCGGCCAAGAAGCCTCTGGGTTCGAAGATGGTTCGCCAGAAGAGCAGAGGATGGACTGTACAACAAGCTGATGGTGGAGCTCAGGAACGAAGACACTCGAGCATCCCAGAACTTCATGAGGATGCCTCCAGCCATGTTTGACGAACTTGTGCAGCGGCTGACACTCAGGTTGACCAAGGCAAACACCAACTTCTGGCCCAGCCTGGAACCTGGGCTCAAGGTGGCACTCACTCTGCACCACCTGGCCTCAGGGACCACATACATGAGCATGCAGTATGGCTGGAGGGTGCCACACAACACCATCAGCATTGTGGTCAGAGAAATGGTGCAGGCCATCATCGAAGAATACAAGGAGGAGCTCCTTCACTGAAGAAGGATGGAAGGAAGTTGCAGAGCAGTGGTATCAGAAGTGGAACTTCCCCCACACCGTTGGAGCCATAGATGGCAAGCACGTGGCCTGCAAAGCTCCAGCCAAGTTGGGGTCCACTTATTTCAATTACAAGAGCTTCTTCAGCATCATCCTCTTCGCCATGGTCGATGCTGACTACAAGTTCATGTACATCAATGCTTCAGGCAACGGCTCATCTTCAGATGCCCAGGTATACAACACCAGTCACCTCAAGGAGGAGCTGGAACGCAACCTCATGGTGGGCTTCCCAGATCCAGAACCGCTGCCCAACGACACACAAGATGTGTCCTACTTCATCATGGGGGATGTGCCCTACTTCATCGTGGGGCCTTCTCCCTCACAACCTACCTCATGAAGCCCTACACTTCCAGACTCCTCACCCGTGAAGAGAGGATCTTCAACTACAGGCTGTCCAGGGCAAGGCGGGTGGTGGCCTTTGGCATCCTGGCCGACAGGTTCCAGGTACTTCTCACCACCATGCAGCATCACCCAGAGACCGTGAGGAGGATCATGGAACCTTGCTGCATCCTGCACAATCTCATGCGCACCTGCTACCCAGTCTTGTAGAACAGGCTCGTGGACCTCCAACAAGGCAATGGGGACATGGAGCCTGGGGAATGGAGGCAAGGGCGAAACCTGATAGACACTGAGGATGTGCAAGGCCCCAACAGAGCCTCACGTGAAGGGAAGAAGCAGTGCAACCTCCTGAAACACTGGTGCAACTCCCCAGCTGGAGCAGTAGTGTGGCAAGACAGGATGATATATGATTAATGGATGTTTCCTTCAGCCTGTCTCATCACACGGATGAGATTGGGCCATGTATGTTGGGTGGGCCTACAATGAACAGGGCATTTAATAAAGAGTTGTGTTTATGTTGACATGTGTAGATGATTGATTACATTACTATTGATAATAAAGGGCCATAGGTGTGGCACCTGGGAGGGTGGACCATACAGTCCCACTATGCTTGCACTGGAGGTTTATCTATTCCACAGCTATTACCCATTCCAAAGGTATCCCTGCCCATCCCACTCCTATCTTAACCCATCCCACAAGCATGCAAAGGCTTAAACCATTTCTAAAAGTTTCCAGCAAGACTTTATTAAAAAAAAGAAATGAAGCAAGTGTATGAATCAAAAATAGATTTTATTAACAAGAAACTATAAAACAAAAATGAGTCTCTGGCACTCCTCTTGGTCGCTCAGTCTCAGGGGTGAAGGGTGCAGGTGCTGTGGAGGTGGCTGGTGCTGGAGTGCTTGTCATCAGCTCCTCCAGAAGCAGAAGCAGCAGAAGCCCCAGCCCCAGAAGAGCGAGCCCGTGCTGCAGAAGCCCCAGCAGAACCAGAGTGAGGGCCAGGGGGCGGGATGGTAGCCCTGTCCCTCTTGCAAGGGCTGGCAGCAGATGGCTGAGGCTTGCTGTGCTTCAGCATGGTTGTGGAGTTGCTGGCTGGCAGGAACCAAGGCTGGCAGGCAGGCAGACAGCAAGGCTGGCAGGGAGGCTGGCAGCAAGGCTTGCAGGCAGACATGCAGGCAGGACAGGCAAGGTAGTCGATGTGTCTGGAAGCAGGTCTTTCCTCTGAATGGCGACATGCTTCTGAGCTGCTTCAGTTATATCTGCGGGGCTGATGCAATGCATCCTCCCCGCATGCGCAATTAACGCTCGGCATCTGCTAGGCTTCTGCTGTGCATCCGCTGTGCATCCGCTCTGCATCCGCTCTGCATCCGCTCTACATCCGTTTTATCTGTTCCGCATCCGCTTTGCTGAGGTCCCCCGGAAGCCTAGCAGATGTGCCATCCACTCTCATCCACTTCCATCCGCTGGGCTTCCGTTCCGCATACGCTTTCCATCCGCTCTGCGTCCTCCCCGCATCCATTCCTTTCTGTGTTATCCGCTCCGGTTATGCAAATTTTTGCCCCTTCTGAGAGCGGATAACAATGGATGGAACATTTTTTTCGACCGTTGTGTCCGTTTTGCATCCGTTGGGCAGTGTGACAGGGCCTTAAGACATTGTGTGCAGGACTGTAAAAATAATCATCAATTTACAACCATTCATTGGTGATGGTTCAAAGTTACAATGGTGCTGAAGAAAATGACTTATAACCAAATCAATATAGATTTCATTAAGACTTTTAAAAGTAAGGCCTGAAAATCAAGATGAACTTAACCTGATCAATGATGTAAGCATGAGGTTTAACATTACTCAGTTCAACAATAGGCAATTGCTCAATGGATAGTCTCTAGCTATTTAAATCTCTCCACATATTCGCTCCATCATCCTGGATCACAACAGCATGACAGAAAACCTTTTGCTGATTATTATTATTACTATTAAATACTATGGAAAAAAATTAAAGAAGCAGAAATAAATGACATGTAAAAATAAAGGGTAAAATAGTTGAACATGGATAAGAAAACAAAGGTTTTCAAATGCCATACAATTGCAATTTCTCAATCTAGCTTAAATTACTTATAAAAGTATACACTATATCCTATCACTTTTCCAACAAAAAACTGCAAGTCTTTAAACTAAAGATTAAATATTATGCTTTAAATTAATGAAGCACAGTATAAGCGGTTAACTAAAACTATAAACTACAATGGATTAATCCTAAAAATATAATTACGGATGCTATATGTAAAGAAGATGACAAATTTTGAATATGGTACAAATCCATGTGTTGAAGTATAATCCAAGAATTATTTCCTATTAGAACTGGATTTTGTGACACATCAGATATTTTGATGGTATCCATAAATGAATCTCTTATCCAACCTATTTATGTTATGGCATCTTATAATGGAAGCATATTTCTATTTACCCTATTAATTTTACTTTGTTTCATATTTAATACTACTTAATGAATTGCCTTTTTTTGTATTGCTTTATTACTTAATTTTTGGCAACAGCCTGAACTAGTCTTTTCAGTTTCTGTGGCAATATTTTCAGAAGTGGTTCATCATTGACTTTTTCCCAGAAATGAGAGAGAATGACTGGCCCAAATCAACCAGCTGGCTTTGTGCAGAACTAGAAATCATGGTCTCCTGGTTTTTAACTGAGTGTCTTTAATTACTGCATCAAACTGGCACTCCTTAATGTGTTAATAAACAAATTTTTCATTAATTTCTGCCATAGCTTACAACCCATGGACTGGATGTGGCTCACCACTCAGAATCACTTGGCATATAGTCATAAAAGAAATATATTTACCCAATAAAGTAAATTCATATGAGAATTATTGTCTTAGGGTGTTTCCATTGTCAAAGTTTATTCAAGGTATTATTACCTTACAAAGCACATCTAGATGTGCTTTGTAGATGTGATTTGTAAGGTAATAAAAGGTTACCTCCATTAGTAAAAGACTTTTGACCCAGCAATGCATTTTGCTAACTGGAGAGGAAATTATTTTTCCCAACCCCATTTCCTATATGTACCCCCAAAAAATGCTTCAGAAAATTGAGGGATACTCTGGCATGCAGTGGGTGGGAAGAGGGAAGATACAACAGAGAAGCAAATATAAAGTTCACCAAAGACAAATTCCTTGTGTGTTCAATCACACTTGGCCAATAAAGATTTCTATCTTCTATCTATCTATCTATCTATCTATCTATCTATCTATCTATCTATCTATCTATCTATCTTCCTCCATTCTTTTAATAGAGCAGTCTTTCAAACTAACCTTCTGCTGTTTTATTAACAACAACATGCCTTTATAGCTACATATTCTCTGCAATTATGTGAGATTTTTGTGGGAAAAGCCATTATCTTTTTCCCAGGGTCTGGTAGTACTTAGGTAGTCAAATACAGTATATTAAACTTCCTGCAGCACAGGATTTGCATCCCATGAAACTATTGATCTATAATTCAGTTATAGTAGGTGTGTCCAGCCCTGGCAACTTTAAGACCAGTAGACTTCCACTCCCACAATTTCCCAACCAACCATGCTCATTGGGTTATTCTGGGAGCTGAAGTCCACAAGTTTTAAATTTCTCAAAGTTGGACACTCCGGAGTTAGAGCAACAGATATTGTCTCTTGCTTGTCAGGTCACACAGACTCTAGTTTCCCTCTAATTTCAGTATCTTTTGTCTTCTTTAGGAAAAATTAAAACAAAAGGAAGATGATTTCAAACTAATAGCATTAATTTATTGTGTGCCAATTGGATGAGAGATCTAAATGAAAGTATGTTCTGATTATTTATTCATCAATCCTCTATTTAAAATATCTCATTTGAATTATGTGGGGAAAATAGTGCATTTAATTACCTTATGCAACATCATCATTGTCTTCCATTATCAAGAACACATTTTATTTAACCTTTTATCATTGCTTTTATGGATGCATCACATCTTTTATTATTTGTCTTTTTTAAAAGAAAATCTGTGCAAACATGAGATTAATATAAATTAATGCAAATATGTTCCTGCCTGAAGAATCACGAAACTGATAGTTTTGATAATTATTCCAGCTTGTATGCGAACATCCAAGCTAAGAGTGTGGCAGTAACAATTCTTACCCAAATGGACCATCAACAACCATGATTGTCTGTCTTCCACAAATACTTCACAAACTAATTTATTACTCCGATAATTGTAAGATACAATTTCATTCATATTTACCTCTCATTAAATAAATAAGACATGCATTTGGACATATATATTTTACTACTTTTTTGACAAGAAAAAAGGCATCATCTAAAGGAACAATGTCATTTTTGTTATTGAATTCAGCTACATTCAACAAAAACAAGAAGCAATTGCACTGTCTATAATTCCCTCTGAAAACCACAATAATTCCACTCTGTTAAAAGCAGAGAGCACTTTATCTTTTCCAGGAGAAAGCACAGAGATGAGATTTCACACACATTCTTTTACGCAATGTAGTTTTGAAACTTCAGACATGAACGAGAAAGAATGTGCTTTTGCTGTAAAATTTCATTTAATAATTACATCTTTCTTCCTCTTCTCTGCAATGATTTGAAGACACTGCTTATCCAGACTCTCAGAAATTGGCGTACCTTGGTGCAAGATGAATGGAAACTTTTTTAAAAAGATAGTTGCAAAGTTTCCTTAATTATGTCACATTAAGTTAGAAAAAGGCAAGAACAATAAGGCAATTGCAGATATTCAGTCTAATTGTTAAGCCATATGTGTGCAAGTACACAAAGGAAAATTGCTAATTTTTTATCATGACTTTGTTAGGACTTCTTTGCCTGTTTCCACCAGCTTTAATTGGACTTAAAACAATGTTTGCCATGGCGGGCAAACACAATACACTACTTACCATTTTTATCACACCTTATTGGAATGCAATCAGTTCATATGGCTTGACAGAATAAATGATAGTTGTGAGATAATAGGGAACATTGCTCAACCCAACTCTAAAATTGTATTGTGACAATGACTGAGAGCTAAGGCTAATTAACACTTTTCTTTGACATTGAGTCTATGTACCAGTTTTGTGGAATCAATTTTCTCTAAGTGTCTGACTGATCCTGCCTTAATTTCTAAGAATTAAGAAACTTTTAATCAAAATGCACATGAGTGTTACACTGAAATTACAAATGGCTCAGTAACTGATTAAAAATCAATAGGCAAACAAAAGTACAGAAATTTAGAAAGGGGAGACAAATTTAGAAGGGGAGAGAACTACTTTTTGCAGGAAATAGTTTCAATTATAGAATAATATGGCAAGATTTCAGTTCAAATTGTTTCATTAATTGCTTTATCAATGTCATTCTTAGGCCATTTTCCTGCCAATATTGTGCATGTTCTATAATATTGCTTTCTTGCCTATCTATAATTCTTACACCACAAGATATTTTACTGTTCCTATATTGGAAATATTTTATATAATACTAACTCTCCTATAGTGTTTTTAATACTATGTATTATGCTCCAAGAAATATCTTAATTAATTTCAGCTACAAAATGTGGAATTATACTTAACCTCTGACTTGCAAACTGAATTCTTATTTCAGGATAAACCATGGGTGACATCCCAAAGTATGCCCACCAAACTTCATCACCAAAACCTGATCAAATTACTGATTTTTCATGGTGTGACCTTTTCAGTCAGAAATAAAGAACATTTTAAATCTTCCTCCAACTGCAATGGCTGAACAGTTCAATCCCACTGTGATGGAAATCATGAGTTCTTTTCAGTACCCCTCAGAGGTTAAATTAATTTTTAAAAACCCAAAATAAAATAATATGGTTCAAAAAAATTGCCTTCCCAGGCTAGTCCAAAGTACAGATGTTCAGGTCATTAAATTGTGTAAGATGCAAATCTTTGAAACAAGTAGTGAGACTTATGTTGCTGCCTGGATCTTGACTGTTCTCCTGAATTGCTCAGGGACTTGAATCTCTCTCTGTGTCAGAGAGTTCTCAGGCTACAGATATTCATCCTGTGACAGTGGCTGACCCAGCTTGCTACCATGCCATTTACTTCCTCCTTTTGAAGCTTGAACTGTATCATTGGTTTTCCCTCATGTAACATCTTTCTTTGGTTCACTTTATGAACCAAAACTATCCTGGAAGTCAGTCTTATTTTAAAAAGAGGCACAAAGAGCTAAACAAATATGTTTATCTGGGCATTTTTTTTAAAACCATTGTGCATCAGCAATGTATTAAGTCCAATAAAATATGTACTGAAACCGTAATATGCAAAGTGCACTTTAAAAATGCTGATTAATGAAACAAGCTACTTCAGCTCTAAAAGTTGCATTATTATTATTTTTCCTCCAGTGTTGCTGTTTCTTTCTCAATGAAGAATCCCTTTCTTTCCCTTTTGAATCATAATTCTTATCTCTTACTCTATGGACAAATGTCCTTGTGTTTAATACAAAAATGCCATTTTTCAAGGAAATGATACACCAGGAAACTTATTTAATGCTAATGTATGCACACACATAGACCCACTTTCCTTTTTCTTTATCTAAAGGACAGTGTCACTTGGAATTATCAGTAATGCAAAGCATTTGCGGCATCACTGTTCAAGTGACATTATCAGTGATATATAGTTGACAAGAAGAATAGCGGAGTTGGAAAGTAAAATATTCCGCCAAAGAAGAATACAGTATGAGGCAGAGAGCTTCATGTGATGAAATTCAACAGTATGTCCTCATATTAAACAATTTAAAAGAGCCACTCCTAGTTTACATAGCACTCTGATTTTCAAATTCAAATGTGTCATTAGAAGATAGAATATATGGCATGTGTTTTAACCTGAGTATTCCAGCCCTGCCAACTCTCACGGTTCTGCCATGAGTCTCACGATTTTTTGTCATGTGTCACGGTCTCACGACAAGGCTCCTCAATCTCACGCCAAATTTAAAACACTTTTTTTTTAAATAACCACCGTTATATGGTGGTGAGGAGGGCCCGGAATCCCCTGGTTCAGCCAGCGGTTGTTTCAGTCCGGTGGGTTCAATGACCACTTGGAAGGAAAATCCCCACCTTCTCCCTCTCGGTGGCCGTGCTACGATTTGCGCCGGAGCAGAGACTTAGCGAGGCGGCTTCCCGCGATGAGAGTCTTGGCTCTCGCACTCCCTGTCAGCTGGCCCTTAGCAGCCCTCGCCTCAAGTAAAACGCGCGTGAAGTCGGGCGCCGTTTTTCTCCCTGGATGGACGATGAGCCACAACTTTTGCCCCGCTGCCTTTTCCCTCTGGGCTTCACTTCTGCTGTTCAGGGAAGTCGGGCCCAAATCCCTGTCCTCCCAGAATCTTTCTGGCGGTGAGCCTTGGTCTTGGCCCATCTTTGCAGGGCGTTGAGCTCGGCGGTTGATCGCCACCATGTTGCTCAGAACAGGATAGCCTGACAGATCGAAGTTAATTGGGCAAGGGGTGTTTCTGTGCTGGGATCTACTCGAAAATAGTTATAAATTACCTGTTCCCAGCTCTTGGGGCAATGTCGCTAATTACGCCATCGTAATTGGAGTGGGAAACTCAGAAATAAAACAAAGATTCGGGACTTTGGGTAGTGATAGAAGAAAGAATGCTGAGGCCAAGGTTGTTTGTAATTTACATACTAAATTATGTCTGATGCATTATCAGTTCTAAAATTGGTCATAACTGAATGTAATTTGGGATTATTGTTTCGATTTTGTTCCTCATTTACCCATGTATTGAAACACGGGTAAAAGATCTTATATCTGATGGAATTAAGTTCGAATATTTATGTGGTATGTTTCATGTGACCGTGAATCTCACTATTTTTTATAGAATCTCCAGATTTTTTTTCATGGGTCTCCAGATTTTCCTTTATCAGGGGTTGGCAGGTCTGGTATTCCTAGGAGTGAATTATTTTAAAAAGCATTTGTTCCTCTTCTTCTCTTCTTTTTCATTATTGTCTGCAAAGTGCCCAACTCTCAATCATTTGGGAAGGTTGGTATATATTTCTTCAAAACATTTCTACCCCATTGTTGAATTAAATAAAAAAAAGTGTTTCAGATCAAATTACAGATATCAGTGGGTGACAGTCCCTACCCTAAGATTTTTTATCTAAAAGCTATCACACATAAGGAAAATGAGGAAGAGAGTGAAGAGGAGAAACAAAGATTTGTGAGCCACTTACAGTTCTTATCATGCCCAGCTGGAATGCAAACAGTTAGATAGTGTGATAGAATAGCTGATGGTTATGTGATAGTTGGGAAAATTGCCCAAAGCAATTGGCATTTTCAGCAGAAGCCTATTTTTCTTCCCTGTCTTTCCTTCCCTTTCACTGTAACCCAATTTTTGTTTTATAAATTCTGGTTTGAAAAGACAGCCAGGTGCCCTAATTTTTCACTTTCTGAATAGCTGGTGTTCGTGGAAGGAGAGAGGAGGAACGCTGTTATCCCATAAGAGCAACATTCCCTTATGGGAATGGTTGTTTACAGATTGTTTACCCAAGAGAAGCTAGGGGTTCAAACTATAGGAATATTCAGAAGATATCTGCTTCCATAAGAAAGGTTATTTGCTTGGCTCCTGCAACTGCTCCATATAAAATTTCAACAGAAATACTTAAATATCTGGTTGTGAAATTAGTTGAACTTGGACAGCTAACAATTGCTTTGAATAAAACAGGCCAGAGCAGGTAGATAGCTCTGATACTTGGTCCTATATAGTACTGTAAATATAAATGTTATCAATTTTTAATAGGTTATCCCTCTCTATCTTTAAGGAGAATAGAAGCTTTAGAAAAAAGAAGAAAATAATGATTTAAGGGAAGCAACAGTAAAGTATTATAAAAAGAAAAGATATATAGCAGCTAGGTGGCCTTAACACATGAGACCCTGTTCAGTGCAGTGGTTAAAGGCCGTGTCACACTGCCCAATGGATGCAAAGAGGACACAACGGAAGAGAAAAATGTTACATCTGTTGTATCCATGCTAAAAAGGGGCGAAAATTTGCATAATTGGAGTGGATAACACGGACGCGGGGAGGATGCAGGGTGGATGCAAAGTGGATGCGGAACGGAAGCATAGCAGATGCAGAACGGATGGCGCGTTCGCAGGGCTTCCGGGGGGTCTCAGAAAAGCGGACGCAGAATGGAAAAAATGGATGCAGAACGGATGCACAGCGGAAGAAGCGGATGCACAGCGGAAGCCTAGCGGATGCACAGCGGAAGCGGAACGGATGCCTGGCGTTAATTGCGCATGCGGGGGGGATGCATTGCACAAGTCCCCCGGATATAAAGGGAAGCAGCTCGGAAGCAGGTCACCATTCAAAGGAAAGACCTGCTGCTGGACACTTTGAGTTCCTTTCCTGCCCTGCCTGCATGCCTGCCTCCAAGCCTGCCTCCAAGCCTATCTCCCAGCCTGCCTCCCAGCCTGCCTCCCAGCCTCCTGGGCAGCCTCCCTGCCAGCCTGCCTTCCAGCCTCCATTCCAGCCTTGCTGGCAGCCTGCATTCCAGCCTCCCTTCCAGCCTTGCTGCCAGCCTGCCTTCCAGCCTGCCTTCTAGCCTCCCTGCCAGCCTCCCTGCCAGCCTGCCTTCCAGCCTCCCTGCCAGCCTGCCTTCCAGCCTCCCTGTCAGCCTTGCTGCCAGCCTGCCTTCCAGCCTCCCTGCCAGCCAGTCTGTCTGCCAGCCTTGGTGCCTGCCTTCCTGCCAGGCTTCCTGCCAGGCTTCCTGCCAGCCTTGGTGCCAGCCTTCCTGCCAGCCTTGGTGCCTGCCAGCCTTCCTGCAAGCCTTCCTGCCAGCCAGCAACCCCACAACCATGGGCAAGAAGCAAAAGTCTCAGCAACCTGCCGCCATCCCTGGCAAGAGGGGCAGGGCCACCCTCCCGCCCCATGTCCATGACTCTGCTTCTGCTGGGGCTTCTGCTGCTTGGGCTCACTCTTCTCTTGCTGGAGCTTCTACTGAAGCTGCTCCTGGTCCTGCTGGTCCTGCTCGTTCTGCTCATGCTCCTGGTTTTGCTGGTCCTGCTGCTGGTGCTTACTCTGCTGCTGCTGCTGCTGCTGATGATGATGATGATTCTGATTCGGATCCTGCTGGTGATCCTGCTGCTGCTGCTGCTGCTGCTGATGATGATGATTATGATCCTGCTGGTGATGTTTCTGATGATGATGATTCTGCTGCTGCTGCTGCTGTTGGTGTGGAGGAGCAGCCCCTACAACCTCGAAGTCCCTCTGATGAGCGCCCATATGGCCCTGCCAGAGGGAGGAAGAGTCGTTCGCGTGAACGGAAGAGGAGGCAGTACTTTATTGAGGAGGCGCATGAGGATGAGGTGCTGGAGTGGCTGAGAGAGAATGACTATCTGTGGCGGAAGGGACACCAGCTGTACAGGGACACCAAGCGGAAGCAGGCTGCTTGGAGAGAGAGGGTGCAGAGTCTGGGCTACACTTCGGAGGTGCTACTCGGCTGGTGGAAACATATGCACACCTGGTACGGGAAGCTGCACCTCAAAAAATCTGGCCAGGCCGCTGCCGAAGTTGCATCCACCCACACCTCCGCCTCCACAGTAAGGCAGAGAGCCAGACTACAGGAGGGGGAGAGCCACAAGGTCCTGGTGGAGATCAGGACACCATCCGCACCAGCATAGGTCTCCTCTCTCAGCTGGTCCCCATCGAATCCTCCTCCTCCAACCGCAAGCCCTTCCTCAATTATGTGAACCAGACCCTCAAGGAGATGGCGGATCCCCAGTACCAGCTGGTGAAGGAGAGGATCTCCACGCTGATTAACAACCCTCCAGACCCAGAGGAACCTGCTACCACCCAGTCCAGGTCTGCTCCTCCACCCCAGGTGATGTCCCTCCCATACCAAGGCTTCCAACAGCCCCTCACCTACCAGGGCTACAGCTACCAGGAGGTCCAGCAGCACAAGCAGCAGCCCCTCCCAGGCCAGGCACAGAGTCATCGGGCGGCACCGTTGCCAGCTGTTCCACTGATGCCACCGATGCCACCCACGCCAATGATGCCACCGACGACATCGATGCCAGCCATGCCACAGATGCCACTCACGCCACTCCTCACCTCGCTGCACAGCAGGCAGTCCCACTACACTACTCCTTCCTCCATCCCACAGCCAAGCCCGGCCTCAGTATATCTGTCCTCAGTACTGGGGCTGACACCCCATGGCATGGAGGAAGGACCTCTCAGCATCGCGGGGATGAGCCAGCTGTCCGACACCTTCCTGAACACACCATCCCCTGTTGTCCTCTCAGGGCCAGACACTCCATCAGCACCTCAGACCAGCACTGCAGCAGCACCCACCTCCAGAGCACCTGCACCCTAAAAATTAGACTGGGCACACACCTCCGAGTGACCAAGAGGAGTACCAGAGACTGGCTGCCTGGATATGTTTGGACTTTATTTGGACACTTGACTTGGTTCATGTTTACTTTTCAGGTTGTTATTAATAAAGTTTATCTTTGTTTCACATGCTTGCTTCATTATTTTTTTTCTATAAAGTCTGGATGGAAACTTTTAGAAATGGTTTAGCCTTTGCATGCTTGTGGGATGGGTAAGGATAGCTGTGGGATGGGCAGGGATACCTTTGGGATGGGTTAAGATAG
>BLBF01000032.1:11252455-11269407 GCA_015471245.1 Laticauda colubrina | reverse complement strand
GGGATGGGAAGGGATACCTGTGGGATGGGTTAAGATAGCTGTGGGATAGATAAATCTCCAGTGCAAGCATAGTGGGACTGTATGGTCCACCCTCCCAGGTGCCACCCCTATGGCCCTTAACAATTACAATGTAAGCATTGATCCACACATGTCAACATAAACACAACTCTTTATTAAATGCCCTGTTCATTGTAGGCGAACCAAACATACATGGCCCAATCTCATCTGTGTGATGAGACAGGCTGAAGGGAGCATCCATTAAGCATCTACCATCCTGTCTTGCCACTCCACCGCTCCAACTGGGGAGTTGCACCAGTCTTTCAGAAGGTTGCACTGCTTCTTCGCCTCATGTGAGGCTCTGTTGGGCCCTTGCACATCCTCAGTGTCGATCAGGTTTCGCCCTTGCCTCCATTCCCCAGGATCCATGTCCCCATTGTCTTGCTGGAGGTCCACGAGCCTGTTCTGCAAGACTGGGTAGCAGGTGCTCATGAGATTGTGCAGGATGCAGCAAACTTCCACGATCCTCCTCATGCTCTGTGGGCGATGCTGCATGGTGGTGAGAAGTACCTGGAACCTGTCAGCCAGGATGCCAAAGGCGTTCTCCACCACCCGCCTTGCCCTGGACAGCCTGTAGTTGAAGATCCTCTCTTCACGGGTGAGGTATTTGGAGGTGTAGGGCTTCAAAAGGTAGGTTGAGAAGGAGAAGGCGTCATCCCCCACGATGAAGTAGGGCACATCTTGCATGTCGTTGGGCAGGGGTTCTGGATCTGGGAAGCCCACCATGAGGTTGCTCTCCAGCCCCTCCTTGAGGTGACTGTCATTGTATACCTGGGCATCGGAAGATGAGCTGTTGCCTGAAACATCGATGTACATGAACCTGTAGTCAGCATCGACCATGGCGAAGAGGATGATGCTGAAGAAGCCCTTGTAATTGAAATAAGTGGACCCTGAGTTGGCTGGAACCTTGCAGGCCACGTGCTTGCCATCTATGGCTCCAACGGTGTGTGGGAAGTTCCACTTCTGATACCACTGCTCTGCAACTTTCTTCCATCCTTCTTCAGTGGTGGGGCACTGGAGGAGCTCCTCCTTGTATTCTTCGAGGATGGCCCACACCACTTCTCTGACAACAAAGCTGATGGTGCTGGGTGGCACCCTCCAGCCGTACTGCATGTTCCTGTAGGGGGTCCCTGAGGCCAGGTGGCGCAGAGTGAGTGCCACCCTGAGCCCAGGTTCCAGTCTGGGTGGGATGTTGGTTTTTGTCTTGCTCAACCTGGGTGTCAGGTGCTGCAGAAGTTCATCAAACATGGCTGGAGGCATATTCATGAAGTTCTGGAACGCACAAGTGTCTTCGCTCCTGAGCTCCACCATCAGCTTGTCGTAAAGTTGGTACTGTGCTCTTCTGGCTAACCATCTTTGGACCCAGACTTTTTTGGGTGCCTCCTTTTCTTGCCATAGTAGAGTTCACAGAGACTGTTGATGGTTTCGCAGTGATGCAGAAGGATGTTGGCCAAAAGGATTTTGTCACAATCCATGGTGGAGATGACTGGATGCTGTGGAAGAGAAAGAGGCAGATGAAGGCTGCAGCGGTCTGCTCTGGTGGTCTGCTGGTCTGAAAGTGAGATGCAGATGAGTTGCTCCCCCTTTTTATAGGCAGTATAGGTTTTCCGCTGGGCATCCTTCAGGCATCCTCTAGGCATCCTTAATATCCGAGATAGGTCCCCTCTACGAATGTTTTTTCCATTTTAAACGCTTTGTTTCCATTCTGCATCCACTAGGCATCCGTTCTGCAACCGTTCTGTGTCCGTTCCGCTTCCTCCCTGCGTCTGGGCGGATGCGAGTTGTGCGGATGCGTAACGGATGCGTAGCGGATGTGTAGCGGATCTATAGCGGATGCATAGCAGATGCAGAATGGACGAACTGGATACATTTTCCGCGCAAAAGTTTTAGGCAGCCCAAAACTTTTGGAGCAGATGAAACGTCCATAAACGGATGCTGGACGGATTGAGAGGAAGCAAAATGGAGGCAGTGAGTACATCGCGTTTTAGAACGGATGGCAAGGTTTTTTTTCCGTTTTGCTTCCTCTTTGCATCCATTTTTGCATTGTGACAGGGCCTTAAGGCCAGAAGCTGGAGAGTGGTGAGTTCTAGTCTTGCATTAGGTATGAAACCAAATAGATGATCGTGGGCCAGTCCCTCTCTCTAAGCCCTAGAAAGCAGGCAACAGCAAATCACTTCTGAATTCTTGCCAAGAAAATTAGCCCAAGAATTCACCAGGACAACATATTGATTTGAAAACAGAGAGAGAGAGAGAGAGAGAGAGAGAGAGATCATAACCCAAACAAATCACTACACATTTCATAATATTTGTGAGATGGTAGAGACTGGGTATAAGTGAACATGGGAGACAAATGTGCAACTTGTTTCATGACAACTACAAATATGAATGATAGATGATAATTTTTAAAATGGCCTGCCTCAGTGTTTGATCATCCCTGCTCAAAATTCCAAAAGCAGGATTGATATAGGAAGCCCATTTTTCTTTCTGCTTGCTTGTATCCTTTTTTAAAATTTTGCTTCCTTAAATCTCTTCTTCTTTCCCCAAATCCCTGAACATTCTGAAGATAATTTTAAAGACAGCAGTGGTAAAAGTGGCAGAAGGAGGGATACAGATTTGTGAAGAGTAACCCTACTTTGTCTCAAGATGCCTCATCCAGACTGTGGCAGAGATCCAATTCAAATGGCATCATGGTTTTAAAAATTCACTCACTTCATGTACTGAAACAGAGCGACTGGAACAAATTTCAGAAATGGGCTGGACTAATATGAACTGTCCAGTAGATTTTAACTGGAAATAGATTTTTCTGCCCATAAATAGCACAAGTCTTTTAGTTTTCACTCAAATATCACAACATCCAATCCAGTACTTCAAACTGAAGTGCCAATGCCAATAGAAGAGAATATTTATAATTCAGAGTTGAACTGTGGGATCAATGATGGCATTCATTTTTTTTTACTAGTGATTCTGTGGGCATGGCTTGGTGGGCATAGCAGAGGAAGGACACTGTAAAATCTCCAATCAGAGGTGGGATTTTCCGGTTCTACGAATTACTCAAAATTTCTTCTATTGCTTCTCCAGAACTGGTGAGAACCTGCTGAATGCCACCTCTGTGTGGGATCCTTGATGCTCCATGAACTTGGTTGTTTTCTTGCAGATGTTTCATTGTACAACTGAGTAACATCATCAGTAGCTCTTTGAAAAGTAATATATCTTTCATAGCATATATTTTCTCTGGCAATTTCCATCCCAGCTTAGATTCTTGGCCATAAAAAAGTGACTCTGCTTATCTATGGAACCTATCATCTTTGGTACTATAATATGGGGAGCCCAAGTCATATACTAACTTTTTCCTTGTTCTTGGCAAGCTGTTTTCCCTGGCTAGGTACCCTCTATACATACTGAAATGCTGCAGTTTTCTTTCTGTTTGTGAATGGGCTGCCAATACCTGTTTTAGTTGGGAGTTTCCTACTCTTTGTTCAAACAAGAAATTGATAATATTTGGAAAATATTTATTATTAATTAAATTTGTTATTAATATATAAAAACAGCTGGTGGTTTGGTACTCAGAGGGGGAGTATATCAGTGAAACATGCAAAGTTTAAATATATAAAAGACCTGATTCACCAATTATTGAGAGACTAAATTTTACAGATGTAACCAACACACACAAACACACATCCTCAGCTCCAGGTAAATACACATCATACAGTAGACTAGCAATTTCTGTCATCCTTTATTTCTGTAGTAGATCATGCTTTCTCCTGACAGAAACACTTGAATCTCACTTTCTTTTTCAATGATCCCAAATGCTGTTCCTCACAACCTTAATTTAATATTTTTATGATAGTCAACTATGATAACTCCTCTTCTGCATGCCTCTACCCACGTTTTAACTTTTTGGGTTTTGAAGAAAGAAAAGAAGACTTTTTGGAACCAATAATTATTCAAAGAGACCTTTTTTTCCAGTGTCATGGATAAATAATCTATCGCACATAGAGAGAGCCTGGTTTTGCGAGAATACAATTCTTAGCATTGGTTATACTGATTTGGAAAAGAGGGACTTAGATTCAACATCTCAAGGGCCAGATATCATGTTTCCCATCCCAAATACAAATTCATAAAAGCTCAAGCACTTTTGAGTATATGAAAGGCTTCAAAGTCTTGTTCCCTTGTAGAGGATGCTCTTAAGAAATGGCTATTTAAAATGCTCCATAATAATGTTCTTGCTGTGAAAGCAGCTAAGCTAGTGCAGAAATCAGTAGCCACATTGCTTTACATGAATAGCTTTCTACAACATGAATTTACCATATGGGACCCTCTTCCACTTCCACAGCTCCTGAGCCAATTATGTGGAAGCTATCAGCCACCAGGTACTCTCCTCATTGACCCTGTTTATTTGAAGACCATTCCTTCAAATCATTTTTGGACTTCTAAACAGAATTTAATTCATCAGCTTTGGCAGTTTGGCAATGCTTGAAACTTAAGTAGCTAGGTTTGGCCCAGATACAATTAGTGAAGCCAAGTTTCCAGATGCTAAGCATCTGTTCTTCTCAGCTGCAAATTAAGTCAAGCAAATATTCCCTTATATTCACATGTGAGGAAGCTTATGTAGTCCTGTTTGACAGCATTTAGACAGAGGATGAAGTCTTATGGTGTGACAGTCAGACTCTTACAATAGCACAAGGGTCTTCAAACTTGGCAAGTTTAAGATCTGTGGACTTCAACTCCCAGAATTCCTGAGCGAACATGACTGGAGGAGGAATTCTGGGAGTTGAAGTCCACAAGCCTTAAAGCTATCAAGTTTGAAGACCCCTGCAATAGCATATGCTTTGAAGGAGCAAAATCCAGTCTATCAGAATGTTATATCAGCTCCCAGAACAATATTCACTTCTTGTTTCCAGGGATGTCTGTGTATTGTCCTGAAGCCATTTGCAGAAAGAAACTGGAACAGAGGCCAGACATTATTTTATATATGTGGTATTAAATGTGACAGTAAATACACACTTTCTTTGTTTTCATCATGTTTCAATCGCACAAGTAGGTAACATGTTGGGAAAGCATAAAGACTTTGTTAAAGACTGGCTTAAATTGTTGTCAGGGTTAACTTAATGACTGGAACAATCCGCCTAACCTCAAAAATGTATTTAAATAGAAGATCAAGAATGAAGAATATGTAAACAGATATCTCTCTTCAATGGGCATAAGAAGAAAACTAGGTCTGATAAGGTGGTACTGCTAGGCAGGTAAAATCTTTTAAATCTAACAAAATACACAATTATTATTTGCTCAGAAACACTGATGGTTATGGCTAACAGTTCTGGTATACAATGGAGATATAGTTTCAAGCTGGTTTTGTTCTTATTTTGGGGGGAAGTAAAAAAAATGGAAAATATGAATATGGTGGGATTTAAAAAAAAATTAAATACTCCAGTTTTGCGAACTTAGTAAATGGCAAATCCAAATTAAACAGTGAGTGTCTATGTGAAGAACACACACTAATAACTCCTGAGTATATTGTCCTTTTCTCCAAAGAAATTGCTTTTATTTTAGAGCATCCTCAAGAAGTTGTTCTTTCATTGCCATTTAATCAAGAAAAAAAAAACCAATTTATTTTGGTTGTATTGTTATCAACTAGTAATGCAGAAAAAGATATGGAATCAAAAGTACCGTGTTTCTCATATAATAAGGCCGGGTCTTCTTTTTTTTTTTGAGCCCCGAAAAAATGGCTAGGCCCTATTTTGGGGGGTGATTTAATTCCCCCCCCCTTGCATCTTTGGGCGGGCAGGCGGCGATGGCTTGTATATTGACCTCGGTGTTGATGGGCCACTTCGTATCAGTGTCAACGCAGGCAGCACCATATCCGGATGTGCAAGAAAAGTACTGTTGCATTCATGTGCAGTCTTCACTCTGGTCCGCGCTTCTGGAGGGAGCGCGAACTGCTCCCATTGGTTGATGCTGTTTGGCAGCTGGCTATAAAAGGAGCTGTCAAATGGCATCAGCTCTTGCCGCCAGCTGACTGTCTGTTATTTGTTGTAATAAAGTTACTAGACTGTTAACTCCAAGAACAAGAACAGCTGAGCTCAGTCACTTTCAAAAAGAGCTGAAGCCACTATGAGCTGACTGTCACAGCTGCAGGCACTATTTCGCGAGTGCGAAATTCAACCTCCCCGCTGAGGAGACAGACACCGCCGATATGAGATGACTTCAAACTCTGCGTTCCCGCCTTTCAGACCAACGGCTGAGACTTGGGAGTCCTATAGGAACCGTTTTGACTGCTTCCTGGATGCTATAGACCTCACTGAAGCTACAGCCCATAGGAAAAAGTCCTATTTCTTAAGTTTTTGTGGAGCCGCAGTATTACTGCCATGGCATTGGTAGCTCCGCGTTCTGTCAGGGATAGCCCTTGGGGGGAGTTACAAGAGATCCTTTCCAGTCACTATTCCCCTAAGCTTTCTCAAATTGCAAGGAGGCATGCCTTCAGACGACGAATTCAGGCTGAAGGAAAGACTATCAGTGAATAGATGGCTGCCCTGAGGTCAGTTGCCTTACATTGTGGATTTAGAGACTATTTGGAGGATATGCTTTTAGACCAAATAATCTGTGGAGTCAGGGACTTAAGGCTACAAAGCCGGCTGTTAGCCAAAAGGGACCTAACCCTAGCAGTAGCCATCGAAGAATCACAGGCTTCTGAGCTATCTGCACTGTCTGCAGCAGAAATCCAGGGAAGCCCCGTCAGGCAGAGTAGCTCAGCAGTCCATTTTGATGAGGTTTCTCCAGAGGAGGGCTCTGAGGAATCAAATGATATAAATCGCCTCAGACAACAGAAACCCCTTCTAGAGGAAACGAGGCCAGAACCCAACTTTTCCCCCTGGCAGCAGCCCATCTGCCTGAGCTGTGGAGGAAACCACCTCAGGCATCCTGCAAGTTCAGAAATGCCATCTGCTTGAATTGTCAAAGGAAGGGTCACTTAGCCAGGGTCTGCCAAGCTGGGAAAACTTTTACACAGAGGCCTCAGACAACCCCCATCTTTCAAAGGCAAGTTGAAGACTGCTATACTTGTTACCACTCCAATCAGACAAACAAAGGCTTTAACAAAATCAGTATTTTTGTTTCCTTAGAAGGTAAACCCTGCAAGATGGAAGTTGACACAGGCTCTGCTATATCCATCATTTCCTGGGAGAACCTAAAGAGACCACTTCCAAGACTATCAAAGAAGAAGCTCCTCGACTGCCACCTGACTGTGTGATTACCGAGGCAGAACCATCCCAGTCCTCGGAAAAGGCAAGTTTTTTATTCAATTCAAAAACTTTAAAGGTCACTTGCCTCTAGTTGTAGTAGATGCTGCCCTCCCTAGCCTGTTAGGATGAGACTGGTTCCCTGCTCTTGGCCTCAATGTAACAGGCATCCACTCTATTTTAAATACTGAAGTGGATACCTTATTCAAGGACTATGCTGATGTATTCAGCGAAGGGTTGGGGTGTTACTCAGGCACTCCAATATCATTCAGTGTAGATCCTCAGGCAATACCAATCTGCCTGAAGCCTCATAGAGTGCCTTTTGCAATCCGCCCCAAGTTGGATAGGGAACTAGACAAACTAATCAAACAAGGGGTATTGGAGCCTGTGGACTTTGCGAAATGGGAGACCCCCCATAGTTACCCCACTTAAGAAAGACGGTAGCGTGAGAATCTGCCCTGATTATAAGACCTCCCTGAATAGATACCTACAAATCAGCACCTATCCAGTCCCCGTCATACAACACCTTTTGCATTCTTTTGAGCCTGGGACTATTTTTGCAAAACTAGACATGTCACAGGCCTACCAACAGTTCCCTGTAGATGACCAAGCTGCAGAACTACAGACCATAGTAATGCACAGGGGTGCTTTTAGGTGCAGGCGCCTCCAGTTAGGCGTGAGCGTGGGCCCTTGGATTTTCCAATCTTTAATGGAGAGGCTACTCCAAGGACTCCCAGGCGTAGTCCCCTATTTTGATGATATTTTAATTTCAGCCATAGACAAACCACAATTGCTACAAAGAGTCAGAGCAGTTCTTGATCGCTTCAGACAGCATGGTCACAAACTTTAAAAAGTGCACCATTGAAACTAAACAAGTAAACTTTTTGGGCTATAGAATTGACACCTTTGATATATACCCAATTGAGTACAAAGTCAGGGCTATCCACGAGGCACCCACACCCTCCAACAAGACTGAGCTCCAGGCCTTCTAAGGGCTTCACAACTTCTATTCTGCATTCCTCCCTCACAAAGTTTCCATTGCAGAACCTCTGCACAGACTTTTGGACAAACAATCCCCCTGGCATTGGGGACCTAAATCCCATGTCCCACTGCACCAACAGATGCAAAGAGGATGTAAAATGGACAAAAAAGCTTGTCATCCGTTGGAAAACGCGATGCATCCATTATGTACTCACTGCGTACGTCTTTCATACACTCTATCTGTCAAACATCCGTCTACTGCTATTTCATCCACTCAAAAAGTTTTGAGCTGCACAAAACTTTTTGAGCAGATAAACTTTCCGCCACATACGATGTACATCCACAACACATATGGGCAACAAACGTTCAATGTCCGTTGTCATCCGTTACACGTCCGCTGTATCCTCTCGGCATCCTCTGGACATCCTCTCGGCATCCTCTGGACATCCCCTAAACTCACATCTGCTGCAGCTGAAAGCAGAAAGAGGGAGGAAGCGAAAGGTACACAGAACGTCCACACAGCGTTAGTAGCATGGAAATAGAAAGGATGTAAGCGGATGCATCTCGTATATAAAGCATTAAAATGGACAAAACGTTTGTATATGGGACGTATCTTGGATATTTAGGATGTCTGGAGTATGCCCAGAGTATGTGGAAGGACATCTCGTGGAAAACCTATATTTTCTATAAAAAGGGGGAGAAATCACCTGGATCTCACTATCAATCCAGCAGCCCTGGTGTGCAGACCTCTTCAGCCTTGCTCTTCCTCTTCCACATCATCCATTGATCTCCACCATGGATCATCACACACTCCTTATGGTAGCTGCCATCATTCAACACCAGAACCAAGCCCTCTTCAGACTGTTTCATCTTTTCTATGCAAGGAGAAGAAGGAGATGTCCAAGAGCTGTGTGGGTCCGACGATGGATCGGGAGAAGAGTGGAGTTTGGACTGTATGACAAGCTGATGGTGGAGCTGAGGAATGAAGACCCTCGTGCATTCCAGCACTTCATGAGGATGTCACCAGCCATGTTTGACGAACTTGTAGAGCATCTGAGACCCAGGTTGACCAAGCCGAGCACCAACTTCCATCCCAACCTGGACCCTGGACTGAAGGCAGCACTGACTCTGCACCACCTGGCCTCTGGAACCACATACAGAAACATGCAGTATGCCTGGAGGGTGCCACACAACAGCATCAGCAAAATAGTCAGAGAAGTGGTGCAGGCCATCATCGAAGAATACGTGGAGGAGCTCCTCAAGTGCCCCTCCACTGAAGAAGGCTGGAGGAAAGTTGCAGAACAGTGGTATCAGAGGTGGAACTTTCCCCACACCGTTGGAGCCATAGATGGAAAGAACATGGCCTGCAAAGCTCCAGCCAACTCAGGGTCCTCTTATTACAACTACAAGGGCTTCTTCAGTATCATCCTCTTTGCCATGGTTGATGGCAAGTTCATGTACATCGATGCTTCAGGCAACGGGTCAGCTTCAGATAGCCAGGTATACAACACCAGTGACCTCAAGAATGAGCTGGAACACAACCTCATCATAGGTTTTCCAGATTCAGACCCCCTGCCCAACGACATACAAGATGTGCCCTATTTCATCGTGGGTGATGATGCCTTCTCCCTCAGAACCTACCTCATGAAGCTGTACAGTTCAAGATACCTCACCCGTGAAGAGAGGATCTTCAACTACAGGCTGTCCAGGGCAAGACGGGTGGTGGAGAATGCCTTTGGCATCCTGGCCAACAGGTTCTAGGTACTTCTCACCACCATTCAGCATCACCCACAGACTGTGAGGAGCATTGTGGAAGCTTGCTGCATCCTGCACAGTCTCATGCGCACCAGCTACCCAGTGTTGCAGAACAGACTTGTGGACCATCAACAAGGGAATGGGGACATGGAGCCTGGGGAATGGAAGCAAGGACGAAACCTGATAGACACTGTGGATGTACAAGGCCCCAACAGAGCTTCACATGAAGGGAAGAAGCAGCGCAACCTACTGAGACACTGGTGCAACTCCCCAGCTGGAGCAGTGGAGTGGCAAGACAGGATAGTAGATGCTTAATGGATGCTTCCTTGATCCTGTCTCATAACACTGATGAGATTGTGCTATTTATGTTGAGTGGTCCTACAATGAATAGGGCATGAATAAAGAGCTTTGTTTATTTTGAAATGTGTTGATCAATGAATAAATTATTATTGATAAAAAAAGGGCCATATGTGTGGCAGCTGGGAGGGTGGACCATACAGTCCCACTATGCTTGCACTGGAGGTTTATCAATCCCACTGCTATCCTTACCCACCCCACAACTATCCTTACCCATCCCACAACTATCCTTTCCCATCCCACAAGCATGCAAAGGCCTAACCCTTTTTTTCTCCAACACTTTATTAAATAAATAAAATGAACCAAGTGTGTGAAGCAAAGATAACCTTTATTAACCACTGTCTTAAGTAAACTGTATGACTTTATTAAAAAAGCAAAGTGAACCAAGTAAAGTGTCTTTAAGCAAAGATAAAGAGAACAGGTAACAACTCAGTCTCTGGCACTATTCTCAGTCACTCTGAGGCATGTCCATGGTCTCAGCTGTCGAGTGGCCAGGGACTGTGAAGGTGGCTGTGGCTGGAGTGCTGGTCTGAGCCGCCGTTGGGGTGCCAGGCCCCAAGAGTACAACAGGGGATGGTGTGTTCAGGAAGCTCTCAGAGAGTTGACTCAGTCCCGTGAGGTTGAGAGGCCCTTCCTCAAGGACCTGGGATGTCAGGCACAGTACTGATGACAGATTTTCTGTTGAGAGGCTTGGCTGTGGGGTGGAGGAAGGAGGAATGTAGTGGGGCTGTCTGGTCTGCAGCTGGGTGAGGTGAGGCATCTGTGGCGTGTGATGTACCGGGGCCTGGGCTGGGAAGGGCTGCCTCTGTTGTGGGAAGTCCTGGTACTCATAGCCTTGATAGGTGAGGGGCTGTTGAAAGCAGTGGAAGGGCTGTGACATCGCCTGGGGTGGAGGAGCAGACCTGGACTGGGTCAGAGCAGGTTCAGCTGGGCCTGGAGGGTTGTGTAGAAGTGCTGTGATCTTCTGCTTCATCATCTGGTACTGGGCCTCGGGCAGGTCCATGAGGGTCTGGCTCACGTACGTGATGAAGGGCTTGCGGTTCGAGGATGGTATATCGTTGTGGACCAGCTGAGAGAGAAGATCTGTGCGGGTTTTGATTGTGTCCCTGATCTCCAGCAGGACAGTGTGGCTCTGGCCCGCCAGTCTGCTTCTATGCCTGCTTTCTGTGGAGGTGGAGCTGGGGGTGGGGGTGGGTTGGTCTCTGGCTGCTGCTTCTTCTTGCTCTATTTGAGACAGGGGATCCTCCACATCCTCTGGCATGGGGAGTGCAGCTGTCGGGGGGGGGTTCTCTGCCATGGGGCCCTCCAAAGACACCTGCCTGGACACGGTAGCTGTCTCCTGGCTGGAAGAGGAGTGGCTGTCTGTGGGCTGTCTGAGGGAGAGGGTTGACATAGGGGCTGCTCCTCAGTGGTGGACCTCACCCTCCAGGAAGCTGCACTTGGCCATGACCTACATCTCCCGGTCAGTGAGCTTGACAGTGGCCTGGACAGATTTCTTCAGGTGCAGCTTGCCATACCAGGTGTGCATGTTCTTCCACCATCCAAGGAATACATCTGCAGTGTAGCCCAGGATTTCTGCCTTGTCTCTCCACGCTGCCTGCTTTCTCTTGGTGTCGCGATAGAGTCTGTGGCCCTTTCTCCACAAGTACTCGTTCTCCCTCAGCCATTCCAGCACCTCCTCCTCATGGTCCTCGGAAATGGAGTACTGTTTCCTCTCTCCCTTCTCCTTGCCTTGCCTCTTCCTCCCTCTGGCAGGGGCTTCAGGATCTTCAGCAGCAGGCTTTGAGGGCCTAGGGGCTGGTCCACCACAGCAGCAGCAGCACCACCAGCAGCACCAGCAGCACCAGCAGGAGAAGCACCACCACCAGCAGCAGCAGTACCAGCAGCTTCAGAGTCAGCTCCAGTGGGTAGGATGGTGGTTGTGTCCTTCTTGCCAGGGCTGGCAGGAGTAGGCACAGGCTTTCTCTTCTTCCCTGACTGACGAACCATGGTGTTCTTTCAAGATGTCTCTGGCAGCAGGTCTTTCCTCTGAATTCTGAGTGTTTGTGAGCTGCATCCTTTTATATCTGCGGAGCTGACACAATTCATCCTCCCCGCATGCACAGTGACCACTTTGCATCCGCTACACATCCGCTATGCATCCTATAGGTGTCCGTGATGCATCCGCGTCATCCGTTATGCATCCGCTCCTTCTGTTACGCATCTGCTTTGCTATTCTCCCCTGGAAGCCCTGCGGATGTATCATCCGCTTCCATCCGCTAGGCTTCCTATGAACATCTGCTAACCATCCTTGCTACGTACTACCCCCATCCGTTCCTTTCTGTTGTTGTCCATTCTGTTTATGCAAATTTTTGCCACTTTTGAGAGAGGATAACAACAGATGGAGCCACCCCCAAAATTTTGCTCATCCGCTGTGTCCTTTTTGCATACGTTTTGCATCCGTCGGCCAGTGGGACCTAGCCTTAAGGAAGCCCATGCCTTCCATGCTGTCAAATCTTTGCTCACCTCCAAAGCAGTACTAATACAGTTCAATCAACAGCTGCCTTTAGTTCTAGCTGCAGATGCTTCTCCTTTTGGCATAGGGGCTGTTTTGAGTCATAGACTATCAAATAGTTCTGAGGCACCCATTGCCTTTTTCTCCAGAACCTTTTCTTCAGCCGAGCGCAACTACAGCCAGATTGACAAGGAGGCTTTGGCTGCAATTGCTTCTGTCAAAAAATTCCATTAGTTCCTCTATGGGCACCATTTTGAATTATTCACTGATCCCAAGCCTCTGTTAGGCCTTTTGTCTGGTGAAAAATAAACCCCACAGATTTTATCCCCAAGGGTGACCAGATGGACTTTATTTCTGGCTGCTTATTCATATATGCTGATCCATCGACCCAGTAAAAACCTTTGCCATGCTGATGCTCTCAGCCGCTGCCCTCTACCTGTCCTGTTGAAGATCCTGCACCAATCAATGCTGTTTTTGAGATAAACGATCTCAAACTTCCCATCACTGCCTTTGACATTGCTACCCACTCCTCAAGGGACAAGGTAATCGCCCAAGTTCTGGACTGGGTGGGAAGGGGGTGGCCAGTAATCCCTTATGCCCCTAAATTCCTGCCTTCCAAGACTCACCAGCAAAAACTATCATCTCTGCAGGGCTGTTTACTGTGGGGAATGAGGGTGGTCATCCCTTCCAAACTGCAGGGCTCAGTTTTGAAGGTCCTGCATGAAGGTCATCCTGGCATTGTCAGAATGAAGGCCCAGGCTCGCATTTACATGTGGTGGCCTGGCATGGATGCCCAGATCTCCAGCTGAGTGAGCACTTGCCAGCCATGCCAGGCTACCAGGCCAGCTCCACCCACAATATCTCCTAGCAGGTGGGAAGACACTGGAGCCCCTTGGTCCCGGCTGCACATTGATCTAGCTGGCCCTGTGCATGGGCGAACATTCCTGGTAATGGTAGATTCCTTCTCAAAGTGGATAGACTTGGCCTTGCTGCCCTCAACAACAACTCAAGCCATTACAAAGGCCCTAACTAGGGTATTCGCTACCCATGGCCTCCCTGACACTGTTGTGTCTGACAATGGGCTCCAATTCACCTCCTGCGAATTTGAAGTTTATTTAGCCAACCGGGGAATCAGGCACACCCTTACAGCTCCTTTTCACCCTGCTAGTAATGGGATGGCTGAAAGAGCAGTCAGATCTGTAAAAGAGGCCACGGAGAGCTTTGGCCAAATTGACTGGCACTCTAAGCTTTCTAGGTACCTGCTAACCCAACATACAACCCGCTGTGCCACTACCAACAATTCCCCAGCCAAGCTCCTTATGGGCAGATGCCTGAGAACTACCCTGGATAGGCTACATTCTCACTATGCCCCAGTCACCCCCCTAGCCAGACCAGGAAGTTTGCCCTACATGACCAAGTATATGCTCGCAATTACTCAGGCCACCCCTCATGGGTGCCAGGGCAAGTCATGGCAGTAACTGGGCCTAAGTCCTACAGGGTCTTGCTGGAGGATGGACAGACCTGGAGCCAGCACATTGACCAGCTGAGGAGGTGCTGGAGAGTGGCTATCGATGACCCCCATTGCCCGCCAACTGACATGGACCCACCAACGCCTGCTGAGGCTTTCCCGGGGCACTTTGAGCAAGGGGACCTACATGGACCATCGCCTGTCCCTCTGCCAGAGTCACCCGATGATGAGGCTCCAGTCCCTTCAAGCTCCAACGCAGCCCAGGAAGCAGAGGACTTCTTCCCTGCTGCAGCTCCACCTGGACTAAAGCGATCCGGCTGCCTGCGTATGCACCCAGCCTACTTGAAAGATTATGCATGCTCCTTGCCATGGGAAAGGAGTGTTGCATTCATCCACAGTCTTCACTCCGGTCCGTGCTTCTGGAGGCAGCGCGAACTGCTCCCATTGGTTGATGCCATTTGACAGCCAGCTATAAAAGGAGCTGTCAAACGGCATCAGCTGTTGCTGCAAGCTGACTGCCTGTTAGCCCGGTAGCCACGGTAACCCTTTATTCATTGTAATAAAGTTACTGGACTGTTAGGTCCGTGTCCGCCTCAGTAATTACCGCCGCTCTACAACAAGTACTTCCTAACGGCAAGCCCCCCCCCCCCCATTCTTCCCCATTTCGCATGTTTTAATATAGGCCTTAATTTGGGGGGAGGGGCTTAATTTCATTTCATGCCTATAAAACATGCTGGGACTTCCTATTTGGGGGGCTGTATTGTTGGAGAAACAGGGTATTTTAAAACATGTTCTAAAATGGTGATAATTTGCTGTATTGAAGATTGATTAATTTATTTGGTGTTATAAATAGTATTCATTTAAAAGAAGATCACAGATATAGTTTGCTGGTGCTAAATTGAGGCTGTTTCAGATAAAACAAGATAGAAGTTTTATTGTACATTTTATTCTATATTGTTACTTCATTTGATTCTGCCTCTCTCTCTCTTTGTCTCTCTCTGTGTGTAAGAGAGAGAGAGACAGAGACAGAGGCACAGAGAGAGAGAGAGACAGACAGAGAGACAGAGAGACAGAGACAGAAACAGAGAGTGAGATAGACAGAGAGGGAGGGAGGGAGGGGAAGTGTTGGGAGGCATTGGGCAACAGTGATTGCACCAAAATCTCTAATATAACTTTAGCAGGGTGAAATACTCCCAGAGAGGAAATCTGTTTGGAAGAAGGGAAAATATAATTTCTTTATAGTGAACAGTTAATTATTGTTTCTATCAAAAGAGCAATATAAACCTATAGAGGCTGGGTTTGTCCAATGTAATAAACTAATAAGTAGCCAGTTTGTGTCTCAGTATATCAAGAGAATGCAGCCTGGAGTCAGATTATAGGCAAACTGAGAAAATATTGCTTAATCAAGTCAATTACATGAATACAGCAAAACTTTTCAGTGTTCATAAAGAATGAACGATTATATAAATCCCTTACAGCCCTCCCAATTACCCTCATCATTAGCATAACACAACTTTGGAAATGACTTGAAAGTCTGACACATTTCATAAATTTGATCATTTTACACCTTTATTTCAAAGTAGAGGCTTAGAAAGAGTGTGCAAAATTTAAATGCATCCGATACTGAGTCAACAGTTTATTCTGAGTGCCTATTAACTATTAGTCAAGTATAACTGAGTATGCTTCAAAATTTAGCAAAACAAAGGTACATAATAATTTATTCCTTTAGATTGCTGCGATGAACCCACCATGCATCCCATTCACTCAAAGTAATTAATTAATACAAAATGTTTGCTGCCAAATCTTCAAGATTCTGTCACTGTTGAGAATTTTATGCAAGTACCAATTCTTCCCATTAAAGCATGGTGTCAACAAATGTGTGCAAAAGACAAAAACTGTTTTCTTGGCTGCTTCATAAATTTGGAACCTGAAGTTTTGCTGACAAAGTTCCCCAAGAAATCTCATAAAGATCTTAGCATCAAAACTGTGAATGTCCTTAGAAACATCACTGTTATTTTATGCAGACTGCAAGCTAGTCTGTAAGATAGGCTGTAAGAGACTGGACAAGCATTTCTCTGAAATGATATAGTGTTTCTATTTGGGCAATTAGGATGCTCATATGATCAAATGTTCCCAATCTTGTTTTTAACAAGAATGTTTTTAACATTCTGCTCCAGAGTCTGGAGAAAGAAATAAAGGTGTGTCCAGAAGTTATTATAATAGGATGGTTTCAAGAAGGGCCTTACTGACCATGATTGCACATACAATGTGTGAACATTCTGTTTGCATTTTTCATGAAGTCTCAGATTATGACATTGTATGCCCAAAGATGTTGGCATGTTTTAATTTTGTTTTAAATCTTTCATGCATGCAAAATGAAGGTTCACACATGGTATATGATAAAAATTTCTATTGTTTCCTCAAAGGAGGCTGATTTAGGTACATCTAAACAGGCCAAACTCCTTTGAATGAATATGTATATATATGTAAATATATATGCTGTTTAGCTTCCTTCGGGTATTATCCCACGTCCTTGTAGTTCTGTTAAAGTTGTAGCAACGTTTCAGCAGAATCTCATCTGCCATCCTCAGGCTTCTGTATAGAG